>OZ010737.1:68210880-68728380 GCA_963932295.1 Tipula lateralis
CATTAATCGTTCGAGGTGTTACTCGTCCTGGCATAACAAATGGTGGTATTTTCTCCTTTAATTCTGCAGAACATTTACCATTTATAAATCTATAGAACACGCAGAGTTCTGCAACATCTCTGCGGTGTTGTTGGCTGTCTAGATCTTTCGTAAGTCTGGAGTTTCGTATTATTCGGATGGCACGCCTCTGACCTCTATCTAGTAACTGGAGACAATGGCATATGCTCCATCCCAAACCTGACAGTAATATTCTATACACGGTCCAATAAAGGTTTTATATATACCTGATACAATCTAGGTTTGCTTATAAACTGTCAAATAAATCACTTACACGATCCATATCCAAAAAGTTCTGGTAGAGAAGATAGATCATACACATGAATTCTGAAATCCAACACTCGGTAAATTGCGTTTTGATCCTATTCAAAGGTTTTCGTGCTTTCTTTCTAAATATATTTTTATTAGTGGTTTTCGAACATGAACTCTACGACAGTACAAGTCGTATACATGCATAAATACAAATTAAATAAATAAAAAAGAAAATAATATAAAATTGTCTGGAAAATTTATCGCTCAAATAAATACAATGTAAAATAGGATTTTAATTGTTTTTACAGTGTATATAGACAAAAATCCGTAACTACGGGAGTTAGAATAAATTCATAGGGAAGATATTCACATCACGTTAGAAGAAAAAAATTAGTTTTCTTAACACAATGTTTAAAAATGAACTTATATTCTGCCAACATATAATATTGTCTGGTGTGTCTAGAATGTAGAGTAAAGAAAAAATATGGAGGAAAATTTATTCTTTCGTGTTTTTTTGTTATATTTGGTTTGTTATCACCATCGTATAGAAGACGAGTATAAGAAAATTGTTTGTCCAGCACAAAATCTATATTATAATAGATGATAGCATGTATGATTTATGTATCCTTTACATACGGAGCATAAATAAGATTTAGGGTTTTCTTCACATATGGATATAGAATTTTTTTTATGTTTTGAAAAAATATATTTTTATTTTATTTTTGGACAATCAATCGACCGAATAAATTCAACCTACTTGATATTATACATAAATAGTATTATTAGTTTATGGCCTAGAGTTATGTTTATAGTGATTTCGGTTAGGCATATTTTTTTCCTATTGTTACCAAAGGTTTTGATTGGGGTTTGATGTATTGTCCTCTAAAGTACGTGCATTTTTTGGTCCCAATTTTAAATGTATAGAAAATTGTGTGCGACATGATCATTAACATTACATATTACTATAGATTGATATATTGGCTATATAAGTAATGTAAATATTTTATATTTAAGATACAAATAAATAAATATAAAAATATTAATATTTTATTCTAATATTATAACTAGAAGACAAGGGAAGAAAATAGACTAAATCACATTAAATGTTAGGTTTGACTACGTAAAGATAACTTAATATTGAGAAATTCTCTAAGAACAATCAAAATCAAAGATTAACGCATATTCACTAATTATTTGTGATACAGTACTTTATTCAATTGTGATGATTTTCAAGTTTGGAATTTCAAAGAACTTGTACAAAATATCAAAATAAAATCCAATATTTGTTTAGTTTTTCAAAGTCTATTTAAAAAACCATCCAGTGGTACCTGTTTTGTACTTATACCATCCCAAAAAGTGATTTTATATCAAATGCATACAGCAGGCTTTCGAATTAAATTCTAAAAATAATCCAACAAGATCAATACAATAGCATGCCATGAAACATCTCGCTCGGAATTATGATCATTCGCATATCGAGGCTTAGCCTGTCCGCTATCAATTACATATCATAAACTCTTCACATTTATGAGTTAGTATGAGCAAATGGTTAGAAAACAAAAAAATTTGTACAATTCGTTTGTAAACTGTCGATTTCACGATATTTTTTGACTTTGCTTTGTTATATCTTACAATACAGGCCTTAACATCAATTTTTAAATAAAAGGCATCTTAATATGATTATTTATCAAGACTGCCGTACAATAATTTTCCCATTTATTGATACATACTCAAATTTTTCATTCATAAGAAATTTTCCTAATTTTTATTTATTTTTGGCTAATATGTTAGTTCGATAATATTTCGTTTCTGGAAAATGATCACCTGATCAAAATGGTTCAATGCGATTCGATAAAATTTATAAAGAGTGATTATATAACGTAACTCTTCTTTTGCATTTGATTCTTGTGTAGGAAAAACATTCTAGCACACAAAGAATACACAAAATCACAAAAATTTTGTTTTGTTTACGTTGATTTTTTTGTTTCTTTTTGTTCTTGATGGTACATTGTCTGTTGTTATTTTTGTATTGTATTGTATGTTTACTTGTCAAGTTGTTAGTATAAAAAAAATTGACCAAAAAATATATACAATTTTTGGCGAATTTAAAATAAATTTGCGGAAATATTTATTTTAATAAACATATAAATATAAATGAATTTGATATTATTTAATTCATAATTTTACTGACTACTTCGGTTGACAAAATTTGTATAATTGTTAATTCGTTAATTCTATTTCGAAAAATTCAACAAAACATCAATTTAATTATTTATGGAAATAATATTATTTACGTTTTGTTTAATTTATTTCCTAGTTAAAATTCAGATAGACATTATCAAAATCCTAATGAAATTGATAAATATATAAACAATTATAAACAATTCCGAACAGATAAAATTTTATGTTTATTGAAAATAAATTACGAAAACATAAAATTTATCATACAAACAAACACGTCCTTAAGTCGCAACTGCTCGTAGCAAAGTGCAAACTAAAACAAAGCATTAAGCAACAAAATCAAAAATTAATTAAAAATGAAAAGAAATGCACTAAAAGACAACAAAGAACAAAACTGTTTGCATTATTTCTAAAAAAATTGAAACTAAGGAAAAATGAAAAAAAACCAGCGGGATGCAAAATAAAATCATAGTAGTAGTTCTATGAGGGAAACAAAACACAATCTAACAAACAATTTGCATTTAAACCCGATATTACAAATTCATTTCGTTTTATTTTCTAGTCACGATCGAAAACATAAACATCTAGATTCATAAATCTTCAAAAACATGAATTAAAATATTGGTCTAACTGAAAATTATTAAACCAGGATGGTTGATAAATAATCATTTTCCAAATTCTGTGAAGTAAGTAATTGGTTTTGGGGCCTGCGTTCTAAGTCATGGGCAGTTAAAAGTCAAAAAAATTGGAAAAAATCAATTTTTCATATGATTGTTGATGTATTTATCACTTTCTAACCATTTACACATACATAGCTCAAATAGTTGTAAATTATTATTATTCCAAATATAACATAAAAAATAGTATAATATATTAGATAATCGGCGATTATCGCCCAAAAATGACGAGATAGCTACTCATCTGAATCTTGATTTTCAAGAATACTGTGCGGTAAGTTATCATAAAATGGTTTGCATAATCCCAGTACATAATTATTTTTGCTTAAGTACATTAAATCCAGATGTATAATTGATCAACCATAGCACGGTTAATTGGTTTTCGTTTCCTCCCGGGGCGTTTTGTAGTCGAATCTGGATCGAAATATAAAATTATTTCTTTACATTGTTTATCAAACTCATACTTGTAAAATAATTTATTTGGCTCTTCTTTTGTTAGAAATATTTCTAGAATTTTATTTATAATTAATAATTGAACTGTTTCGTTTTTTGTATTTTTTCCAAAGAAATTTGAAGTTGATAATTTCTTGAAATTTGAAATATCGACTTGTTCCATTTCATGTATAGGATGTAAGATGATCCATTTATTTTTGCATTTCTGATAAGACTGTAGAACTGAGCCGGAACATAAATGGTTTTCTTTTACGGCATTTCTCGATGGTCGAGTGCACTGAACCACCCCCATTTTCAGTGTGCCCTTTTTGAAAAAAATTAAGTTGACACGCCTACGAATAAAATGAAAACAAAATTTTATTTTTATTTTGTCCAGGACAATTATCAGTCCAAAAGAAAAACTTTTTAAAATCGTTTTTCTGTTTTTCTTCTAACATAAATTTATATAAACTGATAGCTTCTTCCGAAGTAACTTGACCAGCAATAGTTTTATCCCACAAAAAGCAATCGCCCTGATGACTAAATTTTATACTGTTAAGTTATGCAAATTAAGTTTTCTTTTATTGAAAAATACACTAGTTTCGCCAAAAGGGCACTGTAATATCTTCTGAAAATCAAAACAACAGGTAACAATATTTTTATGAACTTTAGGCGCTGCTTTGTCAATATTGTTGATTCGCCTTGCTTCCTTTTTTATTATTTCATGTTTAGTAATAGTATCCTTAAATTTTTCTTTATCTGTTTCGACATATTAGCATAACTCGTGCAATCGTTGCATTGATCTTTTTTTGGTGTAAAAAAGCTCAAATTAAAAATATCTCTGTACCGCCGTTCTGTAACGTGCTGTGTACTTATATTATTTTCGTTAATCCATTTAAGGTATAATATACGTATTTTTGCTTCATTAAGATCACTATCGAGGTATGATTTTGTGGTTTGAGCGCGTTAATATTGTGATTCGATCGTGAGAAATGACGAGATATGCTACATAACATACTTCATTATTGGTTCTATGATTTTAATGGAATGGCTCCTCTAAAATGGCAATATTTTATGTTATATTGGTTATATTTGTTAAAATTTAAGTTTAACCTTACCTCGATTATCATTTCCACCACATACAGTTTTCGAAAGAGCTGTATCTACGGTTTGGTTAAAAATTTCAAGCATGCCTTAAAACATTTTTAGACACACTGGAGTCGCGTAGTTTTCGTGTGGTAGATTAAAGTGATACAATATCGAAGATTTTCTTCGATTTACTCTACTTTAAATTTTAGTTATTTTTTGTCAATGACCTGAACGGAATTTGCAATTAAATTCCATTGGCGCTCTTTGTTCCCGAGTTTATAATAAAAATTCAATATGATTTTCTTACTTGTTCTGATACTCTGTTGTGGCATTTTATTCGACATTTTAATGAGCACCCACTTTTCAATGATTTTGCTGAAATTTCGTATCCTGCATAATGATAGGGCTGGCCCAAATTTTTTTGGCGTGTGGACTTAATCCTTTTCCAGTCGTCGGTAGTTCTTTTGCGCTTTCTAGTTACATATTTTTGCTCAGGAGGCGAACTAGTATCGATATACGAATTCAACGAAGAAGGATAAGAACAAGGATTATATTCCGAGTCGGTGCCATAACACGCGAATGGATCTATGAAATTATTTTAAAACAATATTAATATATTGTTGAGTATAATTCTTATTTATTGAAATGGTGCTTACCCGAATCATTTTCTTCTAAATGTTTGTATAAAAACTTGTCCATTTATAGTTAAATTTTTGAGATAAAAACTTTTAAAAAACTATTCGAATGATTTACAATTTTTAAGTCAATACCCTAGGTGAAAAAAAATTTCAAGCAAGAAAAATTAAGCTAATCTTACGATGCCTTCTTTAAAATATTTTCAAATTGAAATGAAGTAAACGATAAGTTATACTTACAGTAGTAAATACAAATTATATGCCTCCTAAGAAAACGATAGTTGAAAATACGATATTTGTGAAAAGTATTTATTACAGATATTGCCAAAAAAGAAAGGTTTACACAATCCAAAAAGGAATATTGCTTCCATGCGTCAATTACCGTCATGTAAGTGTCATTATCGATTTAGTTCAATATGATACCTTGATCCAACGGTTGGATAAGTGAGGTTTGTCCTTTAAGTATCGCCTGACATCATGAATAAAACAATTGTACAACCAATCAGTAAAAATAGCTGATGTGACCCACGCTTTTTTATTCGCCATCCAGTGAGCTGGCATTACAAGCTTTAAAACCGCTAGCACTTTTCTGTGTTTTAGCGATATAAGTTCTACTTAGCACTTTTTTCCATCTGCATTATATCCACCTTCTTCAATTGATTTTGATATTCTCTAGGAGTTTCCGTATTACCAAAACCTCTTCCATTTTGACGTTGTACAAGACATGCCTTTCTAAAAAATAATATAATAAAATCCACCGGGATCCGTTTTTTAGTGCTATTCTAGGTTATTAATGCTTTCTCTATTTGTTCCAATGCCACATTTCTTGAATACGAAGACGTCTTAGAGCTAAGTTTAGAAGCTTATTCGACGAAAGAAGTACAAAGAATGAAATACAAAGCAGACGAAGATTTACTGAACGTCGGAATCTCCAAATGGGAATCCTTAAACAATATCAAACACTGCAAAATTAAATGCATAAACAGAAAAAATGAAAAAACAATAAATTTTTGCCGTGTAAAAAAATTTCGACCGTGTTACTTTATTTTTTCCCTTCGTGTTATTTCGAAATCGGTGAAAACAAACCCGTTTAAAACCAGGATTGGGTATATATTTGGTGTTGCCTGGTATTTTGGCGCTACTTCACAAAATACAACTCATGTAAATAGTTTTTTGTATTATTTTAGTTAACTTTGAAAAACAATTGTTTTTTGTATCATTCAAGTTAACTTTGAAAAACAACATTCGTTAGTTTTTCATATAAAAAGAGTCGTTTCTGTTCCTTCGTCCGCATAACTTGTATTTTTAAAATGTAAAACATCGTTTTACAATATAATAAACATCGAAATTATGGAGTCACATTTTATCGAAATTATGGAGTCACGTGAATTATCGGATAATACAAATTCATCGTACCTTAAATAAATATTAAATACGAAATATACATATCTCCGTAAAATTGGTAACCCCGACGTGATGAGGCTCGTGCTGCATAATTGTAAATACTAACAATCTACGATCTATAATCTACGATCTACAATCTGCAATCTACGATCTACAATCTGCAGTCTACAATCTACGATTTACAATCTACGATCTACTATCTACGATCTACAATCTGCAATCTACTATCTATAATCTACGATCTACAATCTGCAATCTACAATCTGCAATCTACAATCTACGATCTACAATCTACAATCTACGATCTACAATCTGCAATACTCAATCTATGATCATAGATCATATCTACATTAATCAATCACAGAATACGAGTATTTGTGGTGTTGCCTGGTATTTTGGCGCTACTTCACAGAATACAACTCATGTAAATAGTTTTTTTTTATTATTTTAGGCAACTTTGAAAAACAACATTCGTTAGTTTTTCATATAAAATAAGAATTTTTTTCTGTTCCTTCGTCCGCATAAGTTGCATTTTGTAAAATATAGAAAGATTTAAAAATTAATTATAAATAGAGATTTTTGTAATTAAATAAATAGTTTGTTTTAATTTCAATAATTGTGTAATTTAAAGCGCAATAAAGATCAAAATTACGGAGTCACGTTTAATCGAAATTATGGAGTCACGAGAATGAATTATCAGATAATATAAATTCATCATACCTAAATAAATATATTAAATACGAAATATACGTATCTCCGTATATATATATATATATATATATATATATATATATATATATATATATATATATATATATATATATATATATATATATATATATATATAAATATAAATATAAATATATATATATATATATATATATATATATATATATATTTATAAACATATATATATATATATTATATATATATATATATATATATATATATATATATATATATATATATATATATATATATATTAAATATATATATATATATTATATATATATATATATATATATATATATATATATATATATATATATATATAAATATATATATATATATATATATATATATATATATATATATATATATATATATATATATGTATATATGTATATATATATGTATATATATATATATACATATAATATATTTATATATATATATATATATATATATATATATATATATATATATATATATACAGTAAAATTCGTTTATAATGAACACTTAAGGCACCAACATTTTTGTTTGTGGTTAAATGGATTTCCATTTTTTTTTCACTTTTTGTGTACTTTCGTCACTGGTTTTAAATATAAAAAACACAATGTTTATTTTTGTATAAACTTCCTTATAGTAACGATTTTTGTAGATTTTATTTGGTGAAGATCGATTTTCGAGAACTAAATAATTATTTAGTATAAAGTGAACTGATGATGATTAAATATCGAAATCGATCTTCACCAAATAAAATCTACAAAAATCGTTACTATAAGGAAGTTTATACAAAAATAAACATTTTTGTTCTTTATAGCCGTATGTTCGTTTTAGACGAATATCTGGATATAATGAACATTGTTCGTTATACGAAATCTTATAAAAAAAAAATAAGGATTTTAAACTAATAAATCTTTTTTTTTATGTACATACATATCTATTTCAGTTCAAGTTATTTATATAAAATAATGTATAAGGCACAACGTACAAATTTGTGTAAGGTAACAAAATTATTCATTAGTGGCAAAAAAATCAGTCAATTTTGATTGTTTTAAATTGGTTTGGATTAAACAATCTAACGAATTTTCGATAGAATGTAATTTCTGCAATTCATTTCCAGTATTTTCCCCAATGCTTAATGCCAACCTAATAATTTGAAATGAATTTCAATGCCCTTGCGAGTAGGGGGTTGATATTCATCCACATCCGACAACTTCTCATCAGAGTCAGTGAGTTCATTGACGTGATTTAGAATATCGTCATCGTTTACTTCTTCCGATGTTACAAGTTTTTCGTCCACATCAACATATTCGTGTGCCGCAATATTTCCAACAATAATTTCTAGCTGTGGATTGTTCCACAATAATTCGACTGTGGAAATATTACTATCGACAGATTGATTTGAAGTTCCCGGAAAAAACCCGCTTTGCAGAAGCAGTTATTAATCGTGTCTGGTTTTATTTTATCCCATGAACGCATCAAGAAATGTATGGCATCCAACAAACCGATTTTAAAGTTTGTTGCTAGAATATCATTATCTAATGACGTGATTAATTTACGCACAACAAACTCTCGGTAGTACCCCTTTAAAACTTTAATTACCCCCTAGTCCATTGACTGAGCCATTGACGTTGTATTTGAGGGGAGGAATGCTAATTTAATTGCTCTTAAATTTGGAATTAGCAAGTGTGATGGACAGTTGTCAGCAAGAAATATTACTTTCCTTCCTTCGCTTAAAAATTGTTTGTCCAATTTTATTAAATATTCTTCCCATTCCTTAAAAGTCATCCACGATTTGCGGTTGTTTTTGTAAATAACTGGTAACGTTTTAATATTTTTAAAACAACGCGGCCTTGCGCTTTTACAGATTACCAGCAAAGGAAGCTTTGCTGTCCCATCCGCGTTACTGCCTACTAAAACAGTTATCTATTCTTTGCATAATTTGCCACCCGCACAATCGATGGTTTTAAATTCAATCGTTTTGTTAGGGAGAAGCTCATAGAAGAGCCCAGTTTCGTCTAGATTAAAAACATTTTTTGATCGTAACCATCAAGAAGTCGTGGTAATTGTTTATTAATCCAATCAGAAACAACTTCAGGGGATACGGCTGCTCGTTCACCTACGAGGTCTTTAAATACAAGCCCGTTTCTTTTTTTGAATCGGTCGAGCCAACCATCGTTTGGTTTAAATTCAATATGTAATTTTTCAGCAAATTGCGCTGCTTTCTCTTTAAGAAAAATTCCACTTAGTGGCACATTTTTTGAACGCATTTGATTTATCCATACCAATAGCGCAGACTCCACTTTCAAATATTTTCCTTTACGTATTTTTTGTCGTTTTAAACTTATACTACAATTTTGATTTTCCAGAATATCTCGTTTTTTTACTATATCAGTAATAGTACTCTTACCGCAATTATATTTGTCGGCAATTTGTTGGTACGTGTGTTTCTTTTCATCCACCAATTTTAAAACTTTTAGCTTTGTCTCAACCGATATCGCTATACGCTTTTAACGTTTTCGATCCATAACCTAAAATTAATTTTATTTTAATAGTATCACAATAAATATACAAAAAAACTTTAATAAACACCTTTTAGTTTTAAATTAAAAGATCACACATAAAGAATTCCAAACTATACTGTAAATAAATCACTTTAAATCCAAATTGTTTGAGATTAATTAGCTAACGAAGTTATTGTCTATACACTCGTAGTGTTGGTCGTTGATAACTAAAGTTATGTCAATTAAGAACGGGTGATTCACATAAAAACAAAGAAAATGGGCTAACAAAAGGTATAAAATGCACTGATAGTACTTTTTTCTCTTTATGTGTTCATTTTATTAGTATATTTTTGTATGAAATTTCATTCTTCGGATATTTTTGTTGTTCATTATACATTTATAAACGAAGTTCATTATAATTAGTGTATAACAAAAAAATGTCTTCATACAAATTGAAGGGACCAGTAAAAATAATGTTCATAATAAGCGTATGTTCGTTATAAACATGGTTCATTATAAACGAATTCTACTGTATATAAATATATGTATATATATATATATATATATATATATATATATATATATATATATATATATATATATATATATATATATATATATATATAGACATATATATATATATATATATATATATATATATATATATATATATATATATATATATATATATATATATATATATGTTCTAGTATTATAATCCATCATGCAGAAAGGGCCAAGGATAATAAATTGCCTTGGTGAAAGAAAACAAATTGTCATAAAGTGTCTACTTTAAAAGTAAAGCTAATTATATTTATATTAATAAATAAATAAAATGTTTTTTTTTTATAAAATCACTATTCACTTCAGTGAGGTTTCTGGCTTATCTAAAGGAGTGTATACAATTGAAATTAAGAATAAACCAACCATGTTCTAACAGTCGTCGCTTCTAGTTATTACATAGGTTGAATATCTGCTGTGATAATAAAATAAATATCGCGAAAACAGACGTATATTCAAAATGTGACCTGAAATTGATTTTATTAATTATAATTATTCGCGCGAATCATAAAATAGGATTTATTGTTTAATCAGTGAAAAATTGGCAGAATTATAAAAATTAATTATTATTAATTAAATCGCTATTTGTTGTCAGGATTTTCACCTCTATTTATATATATATATATATATATATATATATATATATATATATATATATCAATACGATTGATTCAACACATAACAAACATAATTCTACGACATTATGTATGCCGTACCAAACAGCAGCAATCAAAAAATATTTCAAAAATTTATTATTTAATTAAAACTTTGTTCAAACCAATCAAAACTTTTATACATTTCATTCAATACGTACATATGTACCTGAAAAAACCACAATATTTTTACAATATTTTTTTTCGTTTTTCTAATTTTTTCAGGTGATGATATTTTTGAAAATTTAAATATTTTCATTTGAATACACAGACACACTAAGAAACACATGCACAATACACAATCAACCACACATATGTATATATATAGCAATCAAACAAGCACATAACACAATCATTTACATATCGTACAGTATACATAAATGTATATATAAAACATAAAACGACACAAATCATGAGACATTTACCTTTATGATTTTTATAGTGTTGTTTCGTATTAAGCAAATGAAAAGAGAAATTTTCGATTCGAGATAAGAGATTGAGATAAGGTCAGGAAAATTTTGAAGACAAAATTTATACAAAGAATAGAATTCAACGTATATGTACTGTGGTGGTAATTGGATTTTGGTGTTTATTAGGATTCGATATTATGTAAGTTATTTAGAATAAAGAATTCTGCTTGAATAGCTATGTAGTTGTTGCAATTTATTTTATTGTTTGTACTTAAATATTTAGTATTTATAGATTTTATGATCGATTTTTGTTTACAATTATTTTAAATATGTTATACACATTACCTTTATTGAAAATAACAGAATATTGCGTCATGTACATATAAAGTACATTTCGCAATGCTGTTTGTGCTACATTCACATATAGGTTAGTTAAACAAATCTTATACAAATTCAGCACGACCAATTGGAGAGTATATTGAACTACGTAAAGTTAACTTTAAAAGCATCCAAAATTTGAAAAACTGTATGAGCTTTACTTAATCATAGTTTTATTCCAACCTTTACTGATAAATTGTATCGGTAACAGTTTCGATGAGTAAACCACGACGTAGGTTTGCTTTGAGTATACATACCAGAGTGCGTTTACCATTGCTTCAACATTCGTGACTGCATTCTTTCCAGTTTTATTATGTTGGAAGCACACGTGGAACTGCACAACTAAATACCATATGTTCTTCTAGAATTCTTGATGTTGGTAGGTCTGTTACTTAGATCAAGTACAACACTGGCCCCAGTCCACTGCCTTGTGGGTACTCCTGCATGAATTTCATACAAATCTAAGCATTATTAAATCATGCAGTTGGTTTTAAAATACTATTAGTTAAAGGAATATTTAACGAACACTTCCAGGGTATTGAAGACTTAAATAAAGACCAATTAGTATATTGATTCGTCAGGACTCTATAGATGGCGCTAGTTTTAGAACTTGCGTATTAAGAGTTTTTAATACCGGAGAGTGATCAGAAGGCAAATCGTAGCACGTTTTGGCCTTAACTAATGTTCTAGGTATACCCTTTGTTACACAAAAGGCAAGTAAATAACCGATTTTTTGCCTATCAGTTGGCCAGTAGATATGTGATCCATCTTTTCATTCTGTATACAGTCCCACAGTTGTTTTCCTTTCGTATCGAATATGCTTAGCGTTGTAGTCACCTTCTGCTATTAACTTATCTCTTAGAGTTTTGAGGTAATTTGCAAACTGTTTGCTTTTAATTGGGTGTCTCAGTGGGCAGTTTACCGCAGAAATGATGCTTTTCCCTGACCTCTATTCTAGACAGATTCGAGTTGCTTGGATATGTCCAAAAATATTGTTTCGATTTGGCAATGGCACTTGATCTTTTGTTATATGAGAGGACAATGCGATCAACTTTAATAGACATAAACATTAGTTTCATCGTGCTATGACGTACCGAAATACAGTTTTATGTCAAATATTTGTATATCAGGTCATATTTTCAATCACTTTGATTTTCTCGATGCTTATTTAAAGATTAATCGCTTCGATCTATTTTCATAAAGTACTTAAAGTCTGTTTTGTAAAAGTTGCATCCAACAGAAATGTTCAAGGCATTTTCTTCGTTATTCTATCGTTATTTAAGAATTAAATTCACCAATAATAATCTCTAAATAATAGTGAACATCGTATATCTTGATTACAATAATCTAGTTTACATCTTTTATTTCCCTAATAAATTAGGCCACGGATTTAGTTGCAAACTATTCACTCACAGTTGCATTTATAAAATTGATCAAAAATTGAAAAATTCACGGGAGCTTCTAAGCCGATGCCAGACAAATTATCATGCCATTTTTAAGAAATTCTTAGTTGCCCTTAGTTAAGAGTAGCACTTTGAAGTAAAATTTATTACAAATTTACTATTTATTTATTCAACAAAAGAAAAGTTTATCAAAATCATAAAGAATAATGACGTTTTCTTAGAATTCTTAAGGTGATTAAAAATTATAAGTCCTCACGACAAATTTTCGAGATAAGTTGCTGATTTTCAGTTAGATGCAGTTAACATAACATAAACCATAAATGAATAATCAATTTAGCTATAATTCACTTTATAATACAAAAATGCAAACACGTTTCATTTATGGCGTCAGCCAACATTTTGCCAATTTTCATTATAAATTTATGATACTAACAACTTATTATCTGGAATGTGGTAATTGATACCAATGTCATAAAATGATTTGTATTAATTCCAAACGACATCATCAACATAATAAAATCAAAAAAAGCTTCACGTCTTGTTCATAAAACTTTTACCTCGTAAATATTTAACTCTGTCAAAAAGCATCTCTCGCTAATTAAACAAATATTTTTATTCAATAGTCCATTTACGACCAACGACGACAAAAATCTTTAAGCAGAACAATAACAAACCATCCGCATACACACACACAAACATAAACTAATAAATTACCTTTTATTCGATAATTTTGTGTGCGACATAAAAACGCACACCATAACCAAAAAGCTTCGTATCCCCCAATATGTGGATACATAAAACTGGATTTATCCTTTATGCTTTTACTACTCTATATAATATTGTTATACGAGTAAATCATTAATGTTCAAGTATTTTGTTATAATAAACGTTAAAACTGTGAAGTGGAAATACCCCGAATGACGGTGTACTATAGTGTTGCGTTTTAAGAACAGAAAACGTAGGAAAATTACCTGCGGCTGCGATAATCTTATTTACTCATCGTAAAGTTTTTTTCGAAATTTTTAAATAATTAATATCGGTTAATTGTTTAAGTGACGGTGGTTTATATTTCAGCATAGTTTTATTATTTATATTTAATTACCTTATTAGGTTATAGAATATAATGATCATGAACTCACATGTAGTAAATACTTTAATATGGGCAAAGCGATAAAGAACATACGCTATGATTGTTACTACATACAGCTCGAATATGTTTTTTGAACATAAAATATGTTTCAAATTTTATAGGAATGAAAAAATGGAACCATACCTATTCATAAAAATGGTTCACCGTTAAATACTGCAGTAAAACAAAAACTCGGTAAAATTTATACCAAATCATGATAAAACTAATTTAATCAGACAAGCTTACACCACGAGTTATGTTATACCGAATTATGCTATATATAACCTTAATTTATAGTGCCCAATAGCGTCGACATGGTAGTGTTTGTGAGTTTGAATATTTCTCTACACAATATTTAGCTCTATTACAAACATAAGATTTTGTATAACATGTCTTAGTTGAGTAAATTTCTCCCAATACACATAAAATTGTTAAGCTTGAGTGTCCTAATTGTTGGCGTAAACTATAGTTGGCGAAAGTCATATAAATTTCGGTTTGAACTTAAAAACTTCTGATATGGTTGGAGAAGGCATAGCCAACCAGTGTTTTTAGTTCTTTGCTATTATTGTTATTTGGTTGGGTAAACTGGAACTTTTTGAATTATTATCTTTGGGTCATCTCATTTTATGCTGTATTTATTGATCTTATGTCTCTATTCCATCCCAACACCATCTATGCGAGGGGTTGTCATGTCTTTAAAGACCCGATTATATACCATGATGATGTACTTAAGGTCAGTTATGTGTTTGTACGAAATTATAAAACAAATTGTATGTTATGATCATTATAAGGCTATCTATATCTGTATTATTGGTTCGTGTTTATTTAAATTTGGGAACTTTAAGATTCAGTTTCATTTACACAATCTATATTAAGAAGAATAGGTTATTGTCACACCATAAAGATGTTGATCATGGGTTCTGTAAGGTTGCCATTATGGTAAATGATTCAAACGATTTAGATATTTATAGGTTTATATAGAAAATTATACTTTTATATTGTAAACAAAATAATCGTTTGATCTTGAACCAATTCACCAACATCTTAAATAAATTATAATTATTGTTTATTTATTTCCATTTATTTATTAAATTAATTTATTATTTATTTATTAAGTAAGGCAGTGTTCATTAGTATACACGTTGGCACCTTTCTTTGGATGACGGATCATTAGTTCGATGACACGATAAATATTTATATCCTATCCTAATTTATCAGAATGTCTTCATATATTTAGCCACCCTAGGCAAAGCGATGGTCGTGCTCTACATATATTTATCAAAAAAAACTTTCTGTTACGACCTCCCGTCAAGGTTCAAATACTGCGATTCTTCGGTGCACATTTCTTCTACGAAGGACATTATCAGGATAACTAGAGCTTAATTTATATTAAAAATTTATTAAACGAAAAATTGAAACAATAAAATAGACGAATCGCTAAACTATTTTGTTAGCAGATTACAAATACTTATTCCTTCTTATGATTTCTTTTCTTTTTATCGTATTTTGATTTCTGTTATTTGCATGCTCTGTTACGTCGTTACCAATTCGTATTAACTCTAACATCACAATTCCTTCTAATAAGGATCTTAAAGGGACAGCTCTGCAGTTTGTATTTGTCTTCAATTACAGGCTGGAATATCATATCTTAATTATTAAGTTGATTGAAAAATTATTCACTCCATGATGTCGAGCGACACATTGATATTAACATACGTATTTGTATCCTCAACCGGAAGTTCACCGAAACCTGAGTCTTCTACCTTTATACATTTGCAGATTTATGTTGTTCCTTCCTAGCATGAGAAACATTATCTAGTGGTTCATTAATCGTTATGCTTATGGTTAAGTTACATCATTTTAAGAGTCGGCTGGACACATATGTTGGGTTCTCAAAATAAAACAAGACTAAATTAAAACTCCGTTTTTATTTTATAAATTGCTTTGCAGATTCCGGTAAGTCCACCAATTCCCACGTATACCATTGCGGATTAATGCAACATACTCATGCTGCATAGACTCTTCCACTTCTCAGCATCCGGGCGGGATAAAGATCTCGTACCATCATTGGATCATCATTTGGGCTTAACATTGCAGAAAAGTTCGTGGGGTATACTTTACCGCTTCTTAACGTTTTTGCGGTCACCTCCATTTGACTGTTTAAGTTACCACTAGTTTCATTTGTGCTTTTATCTTTGCCTTCCTCTTCAACTGGTAATACTGGAACTGCAGCTTGTGCAGGATCAGTCTCTGGTTTAGTTTTCTTAAGTTCTAGAATGATACGGTCAGTAGAAATATCACTTGATTCGACATTTACCTTTTCCATGAATGTAACATCCCGACTTTTGAATATTGTTTTCGTTCCTGGCTTATACAACCGGTAGACCTTTGATTCTTCCGAATAGCCAACCATAATACATTCTTCCCCCTTCGGCATAAACTTTGAACGAACAGATTGTTTGTGAAGTACAACTGCTCATATGGTGTTATATTATGTACTACTTTAGTGGGCCGTATGTATACTGCTGTGATAACAGCCTCTGCCCACAGCATCTCTGGAAGTCCTGATTCAAGTAACATACACCGTGTCATCTCGACAATCGTTCTGTTGGCACGCTCAGCCACACCATTCTGTTGTGGGGTATAAAAGTTAAAAGTTAAGTTGATGTGGCTGCTATCGCACACTTAGACCAAATTTGATCCGTTGTGATACCACTCTATACGGCTATAGGTCCGAGTCTTTCCGTAGAGCCATCTGCGCATTGCATAGCTCCATGTCAGTCCTATAGTACTGACATGGAAGATGGGTCGGCGCAAGGATTCTAAACACGACAGAGGATCCAGATTATGTTTATTTTTCACCACCGATCGCACCGCCCAAACGATCGAAGGTGAAAAACCCATTTTGCATCCTGCCTCGAATCGGATTCGAACCCGGTACCTCCCACTCCAACTGCCGCAGCTTTAACCACTGCGCCACCTGGGCGGTCCTTGGGTGGGGTATACTCAACTGAAAGTTGAAGTTGAATCCCGTTTTCTTTCAAACATGTGGTGAACTCGTTACTCAAATATTCTTTTCCGTTATCACTTCTAAGCATTTTTAATTTGTGTCCCGTTTGCAGTTCTACATGATTCTTGAATTCACGAAACACCGAGAAAACTTCATCCCGTGTTTTTATAAAATGCACTTGTATGTTTCGTGAAAAATTATCGATGAATGTTACGAAATATCGAACTTCGAAATATAGGGCCGCATAAATCTGTATGCACCAGACGTAGGACCTCATCCGCCCTTGATAATGATTGTTTTGGAAACGGCTTAACATTGATTTTTGATTTAAAGCATGTGACACAATTCAAAAATTTCGGAACATCCTTCAAATTCAAGCCAACTACCATGTCATTTTCATATACTGAAGCCTTGATTTGACGTTTAAGTGACCGTACGTCTGGTGCCATTTCAAGAGAGTATTTTCAGCTTGATTTTCACTTAAATTGCCTTAATTTTTTGTTGTACCGAAATTATAAATAAATCATTTCGTTTTTCGGCTTTCAAAATGACTTCATTGCTCGAATTTGCAATATCAGCATGATCGTTGTAAAAATATACACTGTTATTCATAGAGGCAGCGTTGCTAACTGATATAAAATTTCCGCGAAGCTCCGGTACATATAAAACGTAATTTAAGGTTATTTCTCTGCCGTTCATTGTAAACTTTACAATGCCTATTCCACTAGCATCCACGAAGCTATCAAATGCCAATTGCACTGGGTGACTAAGAATATGTTCTAATTTGGTAAAATAGTTCTTATTTCATAACATATGCGAGGTTGCCCCGCTTTCCAAACACCATTCGTTGTTACCAAAATCATAATTTGTATTTGATGAATACAATGCTGATGAACAATGCGGTTTTTCTTCATTTGACTTCTTCTGTACACAACTGTTTGTAAAATGGCCGCGTTTCCCGTAATTAAAACCGGGTTTTGACTAAAGGTTTCTTCTTTGACTTTACGGCTAACAAGAATATCTTTTTCTACTCGTCGTTGCTCTTCTTCGAATATTTTGATTTTTACCGTACCCAATTTGGGTAGTTCATCTCTGGATTCAATTGCGACGGTTAAATTTTCATAACGGTCGGGTAAACTACATAACAGCATAATCGTTAACATCTCCTCCGGAATGACAGTATCCATTTCTTTTAATTTTTCGACGACATTGAAAAAATTGCACACGTGACTTTTAACTGATTGGTCACTTGCAACTTTTGTGTGAATTAGTTTCTTGAATAAGGAAACTTTACGAACCGGTCCTTTAGGTTGGTATAATCCTTCTAATTTTAACCACGCTTCGGATGACGTTGCCCAATTCCAAATATGTATCAACTGCCTAATGCCTTGGAATCTTTATTTTTCCATTTTTCTTCTTCCTCTGGCGCTTCAAATTTTACAGTATTATTCGTATAAGGGCATAATTCTTGGTGTATCAAAATGCTTTTCATTTGCATTTTCCACCCATCATAACTGATTTCTTTCAGCTTATCAATTTGAAAATTAGCCATTACATATAACACTAACACTTTATACCAATAAAATAACACACCTGGGCCCATAACCTGTTGGGTTCTCAAAATAAAAGAAGAAGTTTCTTTTTGGTACGTTTGGAAATGCAGTAGAATATAGACTTATACATACAAAGTATTCAATGACATTAACAATAGGTAATTAACAATTCACAATAGCTAATTTAAAAACAAATACTTCCAACAATATACCTTTAGAATTTAAAAATATTATTTCTGACTACTAAAAAATAATTTATTTAATCATAAATTCATTACTCCTTCAACTTGTGAAAAGTAAATCTTTAACATTATTTTTTATGTTTTGTCTCCTTTTCTATTAAATATTACAAAAACCCCAATTTAAATAGAGTCAAAGTGGAAAAAACTATAAGATTCAAAAGCATGAAAATAAGAAACTAAAAGGATAATCGTAATGTGTAAATCTATTATCGTATTCACAATAAAACTGTTTTGCCACAATAGTACATACTACTTAAAGTTAATTAGTAGTTATGTATTTGTACGTCTATAGATGCTCGTTTATAGTAAAATAGTTAAAAACATTTTCCACTTGATTACACCATAAAATTTTATTTAAATTATTTTTTATTTCAAACGAAAGATCAGATAAATGGTTGTTAGTCCCTTTTTACTCTATAAAGCTACTTAAACCCCAACCCCATTTTCAAGAATTGACTTCATATATAACTTATACAAAGGTCGATTTAGATGTCATCTCGAAACACACATATTCATTAGGGACATTCAATTTATTTGTGTTTTATGTGAATTTGAATCAATAATTGGATTCAAATAATAATTAATAGTCTACAGTACCGGAAATCATATTGCACACTCTCAAAAATCGATTGAAACAATCTAAGAAATTGGAAAAAAAATAACTCGAGTTTACACGAATGGATGAATACATTAATAAAAATATACCCTAAATCAAACAAAAAATCTTATCATACAAATACCATAAAATTCTATGATGAAGGATGGTAACAGTTGCTTAGAAGAGTTATCTCTAAACGACAAAAGTTTTGTTTTAGTGAATGTAACAATACCAAATCAATATTTCGGGGCGTACCCAGTCCTATACCGAATATTTGAAATAGACACGTACTCGATAAAAGCCTCAAAGATAATCGAACGCATTTAAAATATTGTTCGACTGCATTGTCGGATATAAAAGGTTTTAGGGTATTTTCAATTGGCTCGTCTTAAATGATTGCTAAATTAAATCTTTTCGGTTGACATCACTAAAATAATAAAATATTGATTAAATTGCGAATTTTTTCCAAACTTTTTTTTTTATTTAATAAGACATAATTTTTTTTATTATCTAATACTTTGATTGTTTTAGTGTAAGTCACCGCCTTTATATAATATAATAATTGATAAGTCAGAAGAAAAGTTGTTTTATATAACGAAAAATATTATGTTTTGAGCTTTTGCTTGCCGAATCAAAAATAGACTAATTTTTTGTGCCATTCATTCGAGCGAAGAAGTAAAAGTATCAAATAACCTTCCTGGCCATTTAAGAGGAAAATTGTTAGGTATGTTTTTTGTGTATCGTAACATGACATGTACAATTTCAGTTTCGATTTAAAGCATGATTAAAGTTTGCTTTTCTACCATTTTCTTTTTTTATAATATTATTTTAAAAAGTCGTTAGTGTTATAACCAGAATAATGTAGTTTCCACTTGATTTATTTTGCTCGTATTTTCATCTGTATAATATCACATATAAATTATATAAATTTTTAATGTTTTTAATATCGCATTAACATCAATATTCATTCACTTGTGGTATTATAAAGTGATTTCAATTTGTGGATTAGCTGCTCTAGATATTTCTAGTCTTGTTGTTTTATGGATAGTAAAGTTTCATCACTTTTCTTGTTATTTCTTTAAAATCACGTAACACAAGTTGAAATGTTCCATTTTAAGCAAAAGATGAGTGGTTTTTGATTCGTCCATAGCATCCTTAAATTCTGTCAACGGAAATATAAAAAAAAATTAAAGTCTAGAGTCGGCAAACACTTCAATAACGTATTGATTACCCACGGACCATATGCAATGCTATCATATAAATTTGTTTATTCAGAGCCGTCTAGAATACAGAGTCGTAATAATATGGCGTATTAATAAAAAAGATTTTACACTTAAAGACTAGTACTCAGATCTATTTCGCGTGAAATCTCTTTACGATTTACTATAGTATGTTTAAATTTAAAATTTGAAATAATGAATTTAACACCGAGATGTCATCATTCAAAATATTAATAATGTTTTTTTATTGAACAAGACATTTTGAAGTGTAAAAAACCAAATAAAACGAAAAAATGTAAACAAATCAAAAGAAAAACAACGAATAAAGTAACTAGTTCCTTCTCCTTGACTTTCATGTCAAACAGACGTAAATAATATTATTATTTTTCTGGCAAAAGCTTGAGCTCTTTTTAAGATAAACAAATACCAACACCAATCTATACTGCCATAAATATGATTTACTTTCGATGCAACACATACAGTCGCAATATAAGGTAATCAACATCGAGTGGAGTAATATTCGCAAACTACATGTACCTGCAGTATTGTTATGGTGATTTAAGAATATTTTGTAATATATAAACTCACGAACAACACATCCCAAGTACTTTGAAATCAAATTATTTTACAATATTTCGTAGTATATCCACAACTTAGTTCTGGGTTAACCTCTGTTTGAGTTACGAATTATTATAAGAAAACATATGCTACTGTGTCGCAAATAGTGGGAACTCACCATATTAAAAATATGTAAATGTGTGTGTCAAGAAATAATTTTGGGGGATATACATTTAATGTGTATCTGTGTAAATGTCAACCTCCAAATTTTGCGGGTAATTCAAAATCATACTTCATTAATAAAATATAATTATATTTTTATTTTAATGACGAAATACATATTTATTTAAATAGTTACTTATAGAAAATTCTAATTCGTAATTTAATTGTAAATTAAAAATATTTAATATAATTTAAAATAAATTCAAAATATAATTAAATTTATTAACTACATAATATGTATATATTATACTGTTTGTTTGTTTAGCAAATCACAGAACGTTTCATTATTTAGGAATTTAAAATTTGAATTGTTTAACGACAATATTTCAAATATCACAGAATATTGCTATTTTCATTTACAACCTTAATCTAGTTATAATTTATAATAAATTCATAATATTAATTGAACTTAAATCTATGTACTATGTTTGCTTGTTTCGCTAATCACAGAACGTTTCATTATTAAGGAATTCAAAATTTATATTGTTTGATTATCATAATATTTCAAGTGTCACCAAAGATTGTGTTTGGTATTTAAATCTAATAAAATTTAAAGTTAAAATCTAGCTATAAATTCCAGGCTTCTTAAAAAAAGTATTTCGTAGCGATTTGTTTAAATTTTCCTTGAGTGGCATTTGGAAACTTCTCTAAAGTATAATCTAAATTTATAAAATACAAAAATTATTAAATATTCTCAAATATTTTCAAATTTGTGCGGCAAACCTAAACCTCTCAAAATTTTTGTCACATTAAAATTTTTAGCGCTTAAATGTCCGTGTCGACCATTAAATGTGAACTTTTAAAACAGCTGGTCTGTAAATATATTTTTAAAGTTGCTTTTTATGAATTTTTTAAATCATATCCCTCCTCTTTCATTATAATTGATTTCTGAAAAAAATTTGTTATAATTACCAATTGTTTTACTGACTCGTGATCTGCAGTTCGATTTGTGTCGAATTGTCTAAATAGGTCCAATTCATTAAAAGCTAAACTGAATTTTTTTTTCCGAACCGAATAAATACCTTACATTTAGCCGATTGTCTCTTAAATTTTCAAATTCTTTCAACAAAATTTAGTTGGCCTGTTTGTAAATAAAATGGCGTCAAGCGTTTATAACAAAATTTTAAGTACAAAAAACTATTAAATGACATCAAGCGTCCATAAGCAAAATTTAAATAACATAAAACTGATTAATGGCGTCGAGCGTCCATTGATTACACCATATCATCACAAAATAAAAGCTTTACAATATAACAGAAACTTTTAAAACAACCAAATTAATTTTACAAAATATAAAAATGAACTAACAATTGTTAGTTTCAATTCAAACTACATAGTAAAAATTTTGTATATAATATGTATACATATAACCTATATTGTATTTTTATTGTATTCGGGTTTTGTGATTTGCAAAAATTTCATCAAAATCCAAACGAAAACCCAATTTGCTTATTTTGAGTTTTATTGTGTTATACTTTGGATCTCATTATAGATGAGCACAAAAAATAATAACATATACAGAAGGAAACCTACGAATAAAAAACTGTCGATTTTTTCTGGGGTTATGTCGTTAGTTTGGGGTTATCTCAGAAAATACGAGAGTAAAATTTAGCAAAAAAAAATTTACACTCTCAAA
Source organism: Tipula lateralis (assembly GCA_963932295.1). NCBI lineage: Eukaryota > Metazoa > Arthropoda > Insecta > Diptera > Tipulidae > Tipula > Tipula lateralis. Next base: position 68,234,411 of record OZ010737.1, read on the forward strand.
ATAGCAAAAAAGTGAGAATGTATTAACAAAGCCTACTCATGCCGTATGTACATATTTTAGAATATGCATAAAAACTATCAAAAATGAAAACAACAAACAAATTCAAAGCAAAATAAATACACACAAATAAATAAAAAATTTTAAACAGAGAATGTGAGCTATACACAGCGTTGCCATATTTATTTTATTAAAAACTGAACAAAAAACTGTTTTTAATGTAAGAAAACTGAGTTCGAAAAAAAAAATCTGATAGACAAATAAACCAAAAAAATAATTGTGCTGTTTAATTGTCTGATTTCCATTCTAAAAAATATACTGACAGTGACAGTATAGTCAAAATAGGATAAAAATATATTTCTCTTTATGTGCGAGAGAAATAAAAAATATTTCCAGTACAAAGAATTTATTCAGTACTGAAAAAATTTGTATGGTTACTGAAAAAAAATATTATAGCAGTACTGACAAAATATATGATAAGAAGGATTTTTATTCAGTACCGGAAAAAAATTTATAAACATTTATCAAAATATATCAATTAAGTTTTGCTATAAAAAAGAGGAAAAGTGGAAAATGATCTCTGTCACTCTTATGGTATTTTTGAATTTTTTCTCTTTTCGCTTTATTCAGTACGAATACTTTCAGTATTTTTTGCACAATGGAAATCAGACTATCTCGCAAATTTCACTATAAATATATATTTTCACTATAAATATATTCATTCCTGTTTAATAAACAATCAAAAATATTCATAAACAATCTTCCAACTTCAAAACATTAATTGTGATATTAAGGTTGCTCACTCTGAAATAGCGATTAAGTTTATTCACATATCCTAAAATAAACTTTAAAAATTTGAATTAAGGATTAATCTTTAAAATCAATATACGTTGAGTTTTGGAAAAACTAACCAAATCTTTGAGAATGAAAAACAGTTTTTATACCACAGTTCGACTTAACAATCGCAAACAAACAAAAGAAATAGTGAACCTTTTGAAAAGTCAGAATTTTGATAAACAGCATGGTTTTCGGAATTACTAAACACATTATTTTGGAATAAAAACAAATGAAAATTATTAATACAAAAACTGACCAAAATCTGAATTTTCTCAAAAAAACTGAAAATCTTTTAACCTATTAGAAAAACTAAGATTATCAGATAAATCTGACAATCTGGCAACATTGGCTATACATTACATTAATTGCAGTATTTTATTCTCTTCCAATTGTTTTTTTTTATAAAGAGAAAATTTCGAAAATAAGAAATTTTGTTGTTCGTAGGATTACTTCTCTATGTTTCTTTTTTCAGTGGAATGAGCTTATTTGCTCAATAGGGATTATATGTTTATAATAAAAATCTTTTTGTAATCAAATTAATAAATCAATATGCTTTTAAAAAAAATTATAGCAATTTATAAAAAATTTCCCGAAAACTTTAAAAATAAAACGATAACAAAATAAAATTAAAAATTGAGAATTTAAAATATAAAAACACGACTTAATAAAATAAAACATTTAAAAACCCAATAAATCATAAACAATAAATATTTGGTTTTGAAATAACTGAGCGATAATTGAAATTATGTATACTGAAAAAAGTTGCAAGTTATTTTTTTAACATAATAGATTAATTTTTCAATCAAAATCTATCAGTGGCTAACTTCAACTGGATACTATGATGTTTTTCCCGATCATTTTAGCGAACTGAAAATACATGAAATTTTTTAGTTTGAATCTTTATTGTTTAAATAGAAATAATTTTGCTTATTTTTGTTAATATTTTTATTTATTTTCTAAATAAATAAATTAAATAGTTGAATTTTTATTAAATATATTTTTATGAACTATTATGTTTAGCTAGAAAATGGATGAAACATATTTTTTTATAATTATTTCCTTGATTAAAAATTCCGTTTTGAACAAAAACGAATCAATTGATCGAATCAGGTTTATACCAAAAACGAATCAATCGATCATGATATTAAAAAGTATCTATTCAGCCCATCACTAAATAGATAAAAGTAAATTGTTGAAATTCATATTTAGAATTCCTCATATGTGTGACTTACTCCACTTATAAATTCAATCAAATAAAAATATAAAAAAAGGGATATTTGATCATTTATTATGAGTTCATAATAAATACTGAAATGGCAAGTTGATTTCCGAAATATATTTATGATATATAAAAAATAAAATTCCACTATAAGGAATATTTTGAATTAAAATATCTAGTTTTTATTTGATTGAAGATAAAAGTAGTGAAATGTAGTGAAAGATGTGAAATTTTAAATATGCTTTGGAAATCGAACAGTAGCAGTGAACTGGATAATATTTTTTAATATTCAAAAAGTCATTGATTTCTTATTTTGAAATTTATATATATTTATATATATATATATATATATATATATATATATATATATATATATATATATATATATATATATATATATATATATATATATATATATATATATGTCTATATATATATATATATATATATATATATATATATATATATATATATAAATGGCGAGCAAAAATGGATACAACGATTTCTTCTTCCGGATAAGCACATTCATCTAGAAACTTCACTAAGTTTTCTTTCAGAATTACTAGATAATCTTCTTTTCTCATAATGCCGTTGATCCTTACTAATGGGCCAACTATTCCACCACGTGAAGCATCCCCAGGCCATTAAGGATCAACAACTGTGCTTTACCGTTTCCTTGACATGGTGTTTCTTTATTTTTTCGTGTGGTCGTTTTCAGTAATAGGATTTTCCATCTGATTGAAATCGATTAATTTTAGTTTCGTCAAACTAAATCACCTACTTCCAATCATCAATAGACCAATTTCTATGAAATTTTCTAATTTAGGCCGCACTTTGATATTTTTAAAAGATAACGCTGGTTTTTTCTTCTTAACGTATGTCCGCAAACCTATTCTTTGCAACACCCGCCGTGCTGTTCACTCACTAACGTTCTTACCCAACTCTTTTATAACTTTGTGAGGTGTATTTATTAGTTGGTTACTTTGGTTCACCTTTTTTCGTTCAAAAGTCTAGCAATCGCCCGAGAATCCCAAACATTTAGAAGATGTGGACGTCCTTTACAACCATTTGATTTGCCCAAATTATTTCTATTTCTTACATTACGTACAGTCCGATAACACACGTAATTGAGATTTAATTTTCCTTAGTGAAAATCCTGTTTTGCAAAGAAAAATGAAATTTTGTTCTAATTCGGTTGATATTTTTTTCATTTTTAAAAATTAATTAGTTGTGTTTTAAACACAAATAATTAAAATTATGAATAAAACTTGTAAAAACAGAATCTCACTTTTTGAAAATTGAATTAATATTAAAAATAAAACCAAAATTAAATTTATTACGGGTCAAATTCATTTATTTTATTGGGGACATAAAACGTTCATATATGGATACATGTCACCTACACAATGAATTTTGAATTTTAAAGGCATAACTACCTGGATTATGGATTTTTTATAATAAATTATATGAATGGCATTGTAAACTTGTAATTTTGATAGTAATTTTTTCTTTAAATTAGAAAATAAGAATAATCGTAATTCAAAATACAAAAATTTGAAATTATGTATAAAATGGATACATGCTCGCCACTGTATATATATATATTGGTTTTTGGTCATATAGGGGGTTTGGTCATATATATATATTTATATATATATATATATATATATATATATATATATATATATATATATATATATATATATATATATATATATATATATATATATATATATATATATATATATATATATATATATATATATATATATATATATATATATATATATATATATATATATATATATATATATATATATATATATATATATATATATATATATATATATATATATATATATATATATATATATATATATATATATATATATATCCTATAAAAGGAATAACATGTTTTATTAAAATTTTAAAATAAATATGTTTATTTAATTTTTTTTTTTTTTTTTTTACGGTTTTTACAGGCCATTATTGGCCCGTACCGTGTCAACAATCTGACTCCATCGGTTTCGATCACGAGCCAACTCTTCAAACCGTTGTAGGCAGTTTGAAGATGCCAGATCGCTCTCTACGCCGTGGAGCCATCGTCGCCGACAGCGACCTCTTCGCCTACCGAAAGGCGGTTCTCCCTTAAAGGTTCGCTGTATCATTCGGTTCGGATCAGCACGCAGAACGTGTCCGAGCCAGCGTACTCGCTGTCCTTTAATTTCATGCACGATATCAGGAATTTGCATTAAATTCCTGATCTCGTGATTGAAAAGAACTCGGTAAGTGCCATCGACGTCGCGTTTTGGACCATATATCACACGCATGATTCTTCTCTCGAATGTTAGAAGCCATCTTTCGTACTCATCCGTCAAGGTCCAACTCTCACATCCATACATGACAACGGGTCTGATCAACACTCTGTACAGTTTCAGCTTATCCGTATTTGCAAGATATTTTGATTTCAGCAGTGGACGTAGAGGATACAAAGCCCGATTGCCAGCGGCAAGGCGGACCTTGATATCCTCGCCCACACTATTATCGTGAGTAATGAGAGATCCAAGATACTTGAATCTCATCACTCCTTCAAACGTGTGGTTACCACTACTGAAATCAATTGCGTCTTGGTCTCTAAAACCCGAGATTAGATATTTGGTTTTTGACTCGTTGATTGAGACCAACGGAAGCTGAACACTGTTCCAGTGGATCAAGTATCTCTTTCACTCCGTTGCCATTTAATCCAATCACACAGATATCATCTGCATAAGCAAGAAGTTGATTGGATTGTCGGAATAAGATGTTGTCCTGAGGTGTTCTCTTTTACGAAGGATGTATTCCAACATGAGATTAAAAAGTATCGGGGACAGCGCATCTCCTTGTCGAACACCAGTAGTGATTGCAAAAGTTCTCGATAGCCTGTTCTCAACTTTTACACAGCATTGTGACTGCGTTACTGTCATTTTACAGAGATGTACATATTTTTTTGGTATTCCTAAATATTCAAGCGCATACCATAATCTCTCTCGATTGATCGAGTCATAGGCTTGCTTGAAATCTAGGAATACCTGGTGTACATCGCGAGATGTTTCGTAGTACTTGGAAAGAATCATCCGCAGCGAAAAAACTTGATCAGTGACTGACCGATTTGGACGGAATCCTCCTTGGTAGTCACCGACAATTTCCTCCGCTAGAGGAGTAATTCTTCCCAAGATAATGTATGACAGTAACTTATATGCTGTGCAAAAGAGAGCTATACCGCGATAATTCTCGCATTTCAAGCGATCACCCTTTTTGAAAATCGGGCATAACGCGGCCACTTTCCATTCTTCGGGCATAACTTCATTTCGCCATACCAATCGAACAAGGTCGAAAAGACAGTTCCACAAAGTTAGCCCTCCGAATATCAAGAGCTCTGAATTAATGCAATCAACTACTGGTGAACGATTTTTCTTTAATTTCTGCATGGCCATTGTGAATTCCTCATAGGATGGATCCTCAATGAACATCTCCGCGGTCTGTATTTGAGGGTATTCAAATACAGCTTGTGATACATGTGGAACATTAAGTAGATCAGAGAAATGTTCACGCCATGTATCGAGTACCGCATCGACGTTAACACAGAGGTTTCCATCCTGGTCCCGAATGGCAGTTGACCGGGATCTTAAGGTATGGTGCAATTCGGTGATTCCTTTAAAGAAACCACGCAAATTGTGCTCATTGCTGAGTTGTTGTACTCTTAAGACCTTAGCCTTCCACCATTCTCGCTTCTTCAGTCTACAAATGCGTTTAGCTGTCCTCCTAGCAAGAACTGCCTTGTTTTTCCTTGCAATTGTAAACCGAGTCTGCGCTTCATTGTGGGCTATATTGCGTTGCTCAACAGCAAGACGACACTCCTCATCAAACCAATCATTTTTGGGCTTAGTTTTCACTATACCGAGAGTGTGCTGGGCAGCATCGACAACCGAGGTTTTCAATACTTCCCAGACACTGTTCACATCATCAGATTGGTAATTGGATTGCATAATGCTATTGCTGACAAGATCTTGATATTTTCGTCGCGTTTCTTCATTTATCAGACCTTCACAGGAGAATCGCGTTGTATATTCTCCTGTCCTCCCTGACTTGTACGAAAATTTCCATCGTAGCTTTGCAGCAACCATAAAATGGTCACTGCCTACGAATTTGGTTGACGACCGATACGATCTCACGTCTTGGACAACCCGAGCCCGCGCTTTTGAAATCAACACATGGTCAATTTGGCTTCGGGACGTTTTACGTGGATGTGTCCATGTTTCTAAGTGGATGTTTTTATGAGGAAAGAATGTACTTGCTACTTTGAGATCATGAGCGATCGCAAAGTACATCATTCTTTCCCCATTCTCGGTCGCAGTTTCGTGTCGGGAGTACGGACCTATATTGTTACATAAGTCGGTCTGATTTCTGCCAGCTCTAGCATTAAAGTCACCAATCACCAATCTGACATCGTGCTCAGGTATAGAGCCCATCAGATTATCCAGATTATTATAAAATGAGTCTTTATCCTGGGATTGGCTTACATCAGTGGGCGCATGTATACAGACAATTGACAGGTTGGCTAATCTCATGTGCAAGCGAAGTTTATTTATGTTTATTTAATATTATTTTAAATTTATTTCGAAATTTTTAATTTTTTTGCCAACAAAATAGCTTATAAAATCTAAAGTTTTAATTTTTTGAAATAGAGATGTCTCTGTTGTCCTTGATCGCACTCGGTTGATATTTCGTATTGCACATGCATATATGCAGATGTACATCTGAATACTATTTTTTCATATAATACGAGTATGAATATATTTGTGTATTTCATTTTAGAAAAATATTTACTTTTCATATATATTTTGTAAAGTAATTTTAAATAATTCCATTATTTAACCTCATCTAATTTTAACTCAGTTTTTAATATTTATGATCTGTATATTGAGGTGGTTCTGGTTTATTGTGTGTTGATAATAAAAAAATAATTTTGAATTAAATTTATAAATAAACAGAATTGTCGCCTAAAAACAATAGCATGAGTTAAAAAGTAGTCAGTCTATTTGAAATTTAATTAAATTTATTTAATTAACTATTAATACCGTATGAATTTTATCACTCATTTATTAAATTAATACATTTTTAAACCATTTACTCAAGAGACATATAAATAAAGGTGTTTCTTTGTACTATATCCCAACACTAACTGTATTAAAATTTTCTACTTACTACTATTAAATTATAATATAATATTTCTCATTTAAAAAAAACGTGAACTTTTAAAAGCTCATCAAAGTTAACATAAAAATCTACTTTAAAATTCAATTAGTCTTCTAACTTCCGCTTCTTCTTACCAATCTGGCAGATACCATTTTATTCTCTCGACATTTTATAATTTCACTTTATGCAGTACATAAAAATTTTGTACACAAAAAGTTGAAATATGTGATTTTGTTACTTATTATTTTAAACAATTAATAAGCATTCTCATATTAAACTAATAAAAACGAAAAGCATAAATATTCTTATTTTTTTATACATTGTGCGTCACATCATATATTTTAATGTGACATGTATGTTGGAGTTTCAAAGTACTTGAGTAATAATAAAACTTTTCTATATAAGTCATGATGTCTACTTTTGATGGTAAACCTATTCGGGATGAATTTTATGATATATCAATTTTTTTTCTTGTATATGACTTTGAGGCCAAGAGGTTTGATTAATGGTTATATTTTAAAAGAATTTTTTTTTTATTTCTGCCACATATTGATGGCATAACTTTTTTTATGGCAATTTATAAAAAGCTTAATATAAACACAGATATATACGAGTATATACAGAGCAAGTCGAAATTAATTGTGCGAAGCTAAAATTGCTGTAGCAGGAACTCAAATCCTATTTATGAATCAGACTTTTTTTATTATAATTAAATGTTTTATTTTTATTAAGTAAATGATCTAATTTAAACTAATGATATATATATATATATATATATATATATATATATATATATACAGATACCTTTAAAATCTCCGCATATTTTGCAATTGAGACGGGCTTACCGTGTGATGAGCAATAAATTTCATATAATAATGAAAGGTTTAAATTTGACTGCAAATACTTCATAGGCAGGGTATGAATTAATGTGGTCCATAATTTCTTTGACTTTTTCTTCCATCAATTTAGTAACAGGTGTCCTTTTCCCGCGGCTATCCGCGATGGAGATGTCGAATAATTTCTTTTTGGCTACGGTCTTTAAAAAACTCAGTCTCACCTAAAGTTTGGAGAAAGGATTTCTGACAAACTCTTAGTGCGACTCCGTCAACTTCCAAATGCGTATATATAAAAGAGGGTCCTATTTCGAGGTACAGAAGATTTTTGAGTAGAACAGCGTTTCTTTTCTTCTATTTGAATCAAACGCTTCCGTTTGGTACGATGGCAATTTCCAATACATATTGAATATATTAAGTGTTATTCGTTTATAAGTTTAGGTTGACACTGCAGTTTGCACAACGCAAGTTTGATGTATTCTCTTATTTTAGCTTTTCCCTTCTTATACTTCGGTGGAATGATTTTTTCGTGGACGTAGTGGCTCCAGCTGCTACTGTTTGATTCTAAATGGATATTGTTTTATAACTGACCAATATTTCAGACGGGAGAGCAATGTTGTGCTCTATTTCTCTAGTCATTCGTTATAGATTTGGTTCTTCTTTTGATTCACTCCTGGAATCATCACAATCCGGATCAATATCGCTGTCATCAAAAATCGTATCAAGACTGTTATCAGACTGCGAGACTTTAATCAATTTATCTGTTTCGGGCAGTAAAGATTGAATGGTTTTTATTGGTTTCTGCGACTCGTTCATTAATTCCGCCATTTCGGGATATACAATTTGTGTCGAATCAGTTTCGCCTGTCAGTTTTGTTTGCACTTGCATTATTTCTGCAGGTTATTCTTGGTTTCGTTCGAGCGATGTCGCTGCTAGAGATAGACATTTTTCAGTAAAAAAAAATATTTATTTATCACTACTATGTATTAGAAGGTTTTAATACCATTTTAAGACCCCTTGACAACTTCATATTTCACTTTTCAATAACATAAATTACACGTGTAAAATATTTCACACACGATAAAATTACCTAAGACCTCTTAAATTTCACGTTTTTTAACTGAAATAAACAAAACAAACACTTAAATTATTTTAAGAAAAACACAAACAAAAACAAGTTCAATTTTAAAAACAAAAATATCGCTCAAAAATACTATTGCGTTCAAACGAAGTATAAATACCATTTGAAAAAATCACTTTAAAGCTTTGAAGCGAATTTAAAATTATAACACTATGATTTTAATAAAAAATACAGTTATATGTAGAACCGCTTTAACGTACTTCTTGAGCATAAATTTTCATTCACACATTTGGATTTGGTATATCAATATTTGTCACATAAACGATGATTTTCAAATTAAATAAAATACCAAATCATTTAAGCGCTTTTAGATTTATGTCATAACTTTTTTAGTTTTTACTCGAATTAAACCAAAATTTTATGGATAATAGAGTGTAATGGAAATATTTTTCATGTTATATGCAGAAAAATCGCCTAAAGTCACTTATGCGGTTTTCAATTTTTGGTATATATATATATATATATATATATATATATATATATATATATATATATATATATATATATATATATATATATATATATCACATTATTTCAATATTTAATACACCGAAAAATAACTAAATTACTTTTAAGGTAAATCAAATTTGACATTTTTCTAAACTAATTTTCTTTTATTCCAGGTAAGTTGAAGTACAAATGTGTGAGTATTATTTTAATTAATTTGACAATTACCATATTTGCTACAAATTTTCTCATTAAGGTATTTCCACAATATAGGTTGAATTACATTACTATTCACTTGGACGGGTTCAATCACCATACTAACTCAGAGCTGTAATATTTCAGGTGAAAAACTTTTAAAGATAACCGGCAAAATTGAATGTTCACCATCAGCACATATTTAAATAATTATAAATTGAATCCATCTTGTTCGTTTCAATTGTATATTTTATAGCTCTTATATTGCACGCTAATATTTAATTCTTAACGCAACTTTTAAATTAATAGTGCTAAAATGAGATTAATAAACACCCAGTACTATGCTTAAACTCAAACTGGTGTATGTGCCCAGTTAACACCAATGGCTCAAGAGTATAATTTAGTGGATATACCTTCGTTATAATATTCATGATACAACTGAAATCCCATTCCCATTAGTATGAAAATAAGACAATAGCATGGTTTAATCTCTACTTGTTAGGGCGTACTCAATGTGTACTGAAACCGGGTTCATAGCATAAAAAGATTTTATTCAAAATCAAATTTGAGTATGGAAAAAGTAGGAGAGGCTACCATTTAAAAGTAATTAATAAAAATTTTGACGCCATATTTTTCATTATATACATATCAATTTGGTGTAATATAATTCGATTTACGACAGCAACTGGTGCTTTTAATCGAACTTTTAGTATAATTATAATTTATAAAAACAGTAATTAAAACTGTAGTTTATAATATTTTAATTATATTCTGTTATTTTCTAAAAAAAAACCTCTTAACAATGACGACAATTTCCATCCGGTATTCATATCCGCTTTTATAAATGTTCTGTTTCAAACAAAATTATATCTTGACATCCGTATTTGTAACGTATGTATACTCACTCATATATATATATATATATATATATATATATATATATATATATATATATATATATATATACATATATATATATATATATATATATATATATATATATATATATATACTCACTTTAGTTCAGTAGAGAGCATATATACACATATTTATCATGTTTATGAGACATTTGACAAACAATCGCAATAAAGAACAAAGCTCAAAAAAGGGAAAAACAAATGATTGAATGGAAAAAAGTTTTGTTCTTCGAATGTTTACAATGTTTTTGTATTTCCTCTTCTTTGGTGATTTCTACAGAAATGAAGTTTTCAATAAATAACAAAAAATATTTGAATTAGTATAGTTGGTAAAAAAAGTGTTTTAACTTTTTAAGATGTGTTTATGGAATCATAAATTGGCTAGTTGAGATGTTATAATTTAGTGCTTTTCTCTAAATATTTGAAAACAACTATTATAAATCAACCTAGTATATGTTTCATCAAAGCGATCAAATTAAGATGGCCTTGGATTAGCTATAACTTAAACAAAATTGGTATGAATTTTGTATGAATTTCTTAACAAAAAACATATTTTTGATACACGAAATAAAACTCATTTCAGAAACTATGTAGTCATTTAGGCTTTATTATTTAGATGGCTTTTATTTCATATACACTGTTTAATTGTTTTTCAAATGGAATCCTACTTTGTTCAACTATTTGTGCTTGTTTCTGACTGAATCGCAAATAAGCTGATATTTTTACATTTTACGATATAATTGTTTGAAATCAATGCATTGGAGAGATGTATCAACATTTCATTTAAAATTTAAATAAATAGATTGAAAGACTCATGCCACTTCATCACCAGAGAACAATCAAACTATACAAGTCAAGGAATAAGTTGTAATCAAGGTACATAGAAAACATGGTAGGGTATTACACATGTACATATGTTATTATATATCTTTAAAATGTTTAATCAGGTAATTTTTGTTTTTTTGTATTGCATTGTTTGACTAATCACCAATTTACAATACATGTGACATGTGATAATATCTTTAATTCTATTTACCTTGAGCTAAAATGTTAAATTTCTTAGAGATACTTATCTTAGGACGGCTAAATAGAATACGTTTATAGGCAGCGCATTTGACTATTTGCAAGATGCATTATTCCCAATCGTTACTTACTTCAAATCAATACAACAAATATATTTTTATTGCATTATTTTAAAGAAAGCTCTTCATACGCGGTGGGATAAAAGATATAAGTAATATTTCTCTAATAAAAAGAAGTTTATATAAAATCCAAGTTAGGAATATATATATATATATATATATATATATATATATATATATATATATATATATATATATATATATATATATATATATATATATATATACAGGGTGAGTTTCCTAATAAATGCAGGGCTTTTATCTCGAGAGCGGTGCTAGATAGGATAAAATTACTTATTATACAATTTATTAAGAGTCAAGGAGGACGTATGAAGGGTGTCCCAGAATTTTAGAAATAAAAAATTTAATAAAACAAAAACAGTTTTCGAAATTTATTGTTTTGTTTGAAAGTACAATCCTCCTAGTTATTAATGGAACATCATGTGGTCGACGCTGGTCTTGGCGTAGTCTATTCGGTCGATCCAATTTCTGAGACCATTTGGATTGTCTGTGAATCTTTGGATTGTCCTTCACAGCACCCCACAAATAAAAAATTAAAAGGAGACCAATGCCGACCAATTCACATCACCATTTCGACTGATGATGTGGCCATCGCATTTTTGACGCAGTTACGAACCAACAATACCAGAGAGTAGATTACCAGAGTGTAGACATAATTTTCTCATTATACAGCGACGATTATGTGACATGAGTATAAATAAATTTCACATCCACCTCACGTAAAACAGTTAATCAATGATCATTTTCGATACCGTAATGCAATCACCCTTTACTTATAGATATACATTATCTAGTAAATTAACTAAATTTGCAATTTTAACGAGCATATGGGTCCCTGTTAATTTTGTAGAAAACTTCACATTCCAACATATTTTTTACTTAAGATTAAACTTCTTACCAACTTTATGTTTGTAAATCTGATTGGCGACTGCAACAACAACATACAGATTATATATGTACATAACTTTGGCTTAAAAAATGTATAAGATTAAATTCGGTTCGATCCAACAAAACTGAAACATAAACAATTTTGGTTGTAAAAAAATAATCCTAAAACTTTATTATTGATTATATGTATAGCTACATACAAGTAGAATGTATTCACATTTCACAGTACTATCACAAGAATGTTATATATTATATAGGTTCGTTCACAATGTGTATAAATTTTCACATGCTACATTTTTTTGCATAAAGTCAAATCACACTTTAACACAATTAATATGGCAACAAAAAATTTATTAAATATTAACATGTTAGAACATTTTCCATATTTTACATTTTTTAAACTACCCGACCTAACTCCTTCCATACGATTATATATTTGTGAATCTAATTTTTATCCATAATTCATTTTCGCAGCACGTGATTTATATTTCGGGTTATATAGCCACATAAAATAGCGTATAAATATTTACTTTTCTCGTTTATTAGATTTTCCGAATTTGTTTTTTTTCAGTATAATTTTGTGTTGTTATAACTATGTGTGTGTGTGTGTGTGTATGTTTGTAAAGATTCAAATAAATAAATTGTTCATCATCCCGTAAAGCATCCAGTATAGTAAGCTGCAAATATATAAATTATGTATCTCAATTATGTACATGTGTCACAGCTACATAAAATTTGTCCTTATATATATTATATATATATATATATATATATATATATATATATATATATATATACATATCCTTCATGTGTCCTAGTGCCAAATATTTATTTATTTATTTATTTATTTATTTATATTTTGCTTATAATTTTGATTAAGAAGGAAAAGCGCATATGGAAGTAACTTGTAAAAAAATTATTACTTCCATTAGGCATAAAAACCTCTTAAATTTTTTACTACAAAAGGTCAACACCAAGCACGCACATCCCATTTTGAGTACAAGCTCATTTACAATAGGATGAGCAGCAGGGATCAGACAATATATAAAAAAAAATCTTAATAATTAACTTAAACTAATTATATTGTCATTCAGACACGCCATTCAAGAAACCTCGATTTAAACGAATCGGCAGATCTCAAGCTCCTAATACTGTATGGAACAGAATTCCATAGAGAAATACCTCTAACAAAAAAAGATGAATTTAAAGACCTAGAAGAATTTCTCGCAGGAAGCAATCGTAGATTGGCGTAATGCGACCTGCTAAATAATAATTTTTTGAATAAATAATTTGGTTCTTTAGTTTTAAGTAGCTTCCTAATAAAAGCGCAAATCCGAAACTCATAAAAACTAGTTAAACTACAACCAAGAACAAGCCTAGTATAGGGTGATATATGGTCAAATTTCCTAATTCCGAAAATAAAACGAGTGCACGCATTAAAACATCTTTTTAAAATAGACATATTTTCCTGAAACATACCAAATAAGACAACATCACCATAAAGAAAATGCGGAAGGAGATAGGACATAAACATTCTCTTTTTAAACTGACTATCCGCAAACCCTACCACTTTATACAAACAACTAAGTAAACCAAAAACCTTTCTACTAACTTTTATTAAATGATCACCCCATGTAAGAGTTTTGTTAAAAACTATCCCCAAATTCCTAACAGTAGTTGAAAACGGAATGACTGACCCATTAAGATTAATACAAGGAAACGAAAACGTATCTAACGATTTTTTGTAAATAACAATAGATTAATATTATATTATAGATATTATAACAATAGATCAATATTCACGCATGAAGTCTTTATACATAATGCCAAATTTGAGATCTCTAACAAATTTTCGTTCCATGGAATACATCCTCTGTACGGCTTTACTATAAGAGTCGCCCAATGCAGACCGCACGTATCTATTGTCTTGGTATTCACGAACGATCTTTCACATAGTTCTTCTTCTGAAGATAGCTTAATTTTAGTAGTTTCTATGTTTTCTATCTCTCAAAATTTGTGTAATACATTTTCTAAATGGTCATCACGGTTGTCAACTGAAATGGTGCAAGATTTTCTCGGGTTGCAATCATTTGTTTTCCCTGCAACTACCCATCCTTATTTGGTATTTTGTATGATTAGTTGGTTTTGAGTAAATTTGCCGTTAGATAGTAGGGTAAAAAAATTGTCGGCACCAATAATGACATCAATGTCGTAACCCTTCTAAAAGTGAGGATCCGCTAATTCAAACTTCTTAAACTCATTTATATTGATGTGCTCGGCAATAGATGTTTGTTTGGCTGTTAGCTTGAAAAATACAAATGCTTCTATCTGAAAGTTCGGGGTTGCTTTGTTCCATGGTCTGATTGTTAGTAATACTGCTCCTCTTGTATAACCGATTCTGCGGTAGCTCCAATGCCCGATATGGCCAATGTTGCATTGCTCCTCTTCAGTTGTAACATTTGCGCGTATTGCTCGGTAATGAATGAACCTTGAGAGCCTAAATCTAGTAATATTCGGCTCATGTGGTATTCGTTGTTTGCATCGGCAACTTTGACTAATGCGGTGGGTAGCAAGGCACTTCCAAAATGGTTGGTAGTAGTGGTACATATTTGGCGACTGCAATTGGGTTAATTTTCTTCTTCTGCTTGTATATTGCCAACAGCTACATTGGATGTGTTTTGGTTGGATGGGTCTTCATGAAATAAGGTATGATGTTTTCGGTTACAGTGACGACATCGAAACTATGACATGCATCTATACACATTGTGGTTATTATTCAGGCAATTAAAACAACGATTCTCACTCTGCATCAAACTTCATCTCTCTTTGATATTCATATTCTTCAACTTGAGGCATTCAAATAATATATGCTTCTCTCCAGAGCATAGAGAACAAATTGACAGCTTTTAAGGAGTTAAACTTGATCAGGCGACGTGGCTTCTAATATTAATTTTGGGCTGATTGAAATTAGTCTGAGATCGTTTGCAAGAGAATTTTATTGAGTCAAGTGCATCAATTCGTTGATTTAAGAATTCGAGAAATTGTTTGACTGTCGGAAGATCATATTTAGTTGAAACTTGAGCCCATTGATTATTAGTTTCGCTATCTAGTTTAGCGACCAAAATGTGTATCAGCTTTTATTTTGGTTACTAATTTACAAATTTATAAGATGACATTGTGGTAGAACACATTCTTCACATTTTTTGGAATTTGCCTATTTCATAATTAAATATAAGTTTCCTGTCCTTTAAATCTAAGATTTTTGAAGATCCAGCTTGCGGCTTTTTCGTGCCACTGGGTAGCTCGGCGGTATTTTTGTTAACTGAAAATGTCTTTGAACACCGTGATACACAATCTCGACGAAACATAATGAGCTACAAAATTTTCACATGCCTTTTGAAATGAAAATGGCAGCATTGGCATTTTATTAAAGCGAAGATAAATTCTAATTAATAGTGTGTTACGGTTTCTAAATGTCTAATTTATGGTAGTTAGTCATTTATTGATATTCAATAACACATCCTCGACGCCATTTCCAACTGTTTTATTATCATATGAATTATTGATAATTTTTAAATTATGCCAGGTTAAGATGCAGACTAAGAGATAATTTATTTGAAATTAATTTTATAATTTCTTTGTCTAAACCAAACTCTTCAAAACAGAAGTCAATGCTCTTATCAGAAAAATTATATATTTGAAGACAAACCCTCGTCCCAAAAATAAAATTGATTACAGACTATAATCAACTCAATAAATTTAACAAATTCTCAGAAGTAATTCCCGACATTGTTTATTTTATTTGCATCAGACGGTTCATCTAATAATTCTCTTATTGTCATTGGGTTCAAATAATTTTCAATTATTATTGGGATCTTTTGATTGGATTTTATTTAGTAAAAATCATTGTGTATTGGTCATACTAAAATTATGTTAGTAAAAAAATATTAAATTACATTTAAAACTTATAAGCCAGCTCGATACGGTAGTGAATGGTTCAATTTTAAAGTCCTTCATTAATTATAATCTAGGGATTAAAATTACGTCGAGAAAAACTGTAAAACGATTATATTTTAATTTCACTTTCGTTGCTTAGTTAAAAATTCGATCTCTGAAATACAATAATTGAGGAGTATCTATTTATAAATTACAGAGAACAGAAATATTAACAAAAACATTAGTTTATATAATTTGTTGGATTAATCGGTTAAGCAAGTAAGACTATCAAGAAAAGTATTTTGGTCCAATGGCGCAGTGGTTAAAGCTGCGGCAATTGAAGCGGGAGGTACTGGGTCCTGATAGGTGCAATGTGTACTTGAGCCCCAAACCAGATTACAAAGATAAAAGCAGGCAGACAGATAGTATCACTTGGCCCATTTTCACAACGGTTTCCTATAGATATTATATAATTAGCAACTAACAAGGATTATTAGTTATTTATGGCAAATAATTTTATAAAATATGAACTATCAACAAAATGATACCAATCATCGTAAATTATAAAAATTATAGTCTATAGGAGCTTAATTGAACCCACAGTAATGCATGAAAAATGGCAACTGAATTAGATGTAGCATAAACATAAAGATACAAGTTGAAATGTTTCACTTATAAATATAAAATCAATGGCTATATTATTAAATTTCGATAAGATTTTTATTTGATTGAATATCATAATTTATTTTCCGCGCATTTAATCGCTAACTTTAAGTTTTTACCTGTGTGGCACGTTGCACCATCCTGTTAAAACCACGTCAGCTACACCCATATTTGGAATTTAAGACAAGAAAAATTCATTGATCATTGTCTGTAGTTTGCGCCATTGACGTTTACACGCTGTCCTTCCGTATTTTTTAAAAAAATACGGTCCGATGATACCATTTGCACATAAACCGCACAAAACAGTGCATTTTTCATTCTGTATTGAAGCTTTTGATTCTGTAACGAAGTCCTGGGAACTGGGGTAGTTCACAGAATTGCGAAGACAGAATCTCCAAACAGAGGCCTTGGAAGCAGTTTTTATAGCTGGCTAGACTCAGGCTTGGGTGTGGGAGTTTATCAAGGCATATTTGGAGCTTGAGTAACTGCTTTAGGAACACAAAGGAAAAGAAGGAACACAGAGTTGACAATCCATCGATGACTACCAATCCGAGGTTAAATTAATTTCAAGTCACCATATCAACAATACCCTAATTCTCGCTTTAGCAACCCATGTTCACACTCAAAATGAACACGATATAAAAGAAAATACCATACAACAAGGAAACCAAACGATCACCGAGTAGATATAGGAAGGAAGCGAAAGCTGAAAAGAAAGAAAAAAAAACGTAAGAGTGTACCAACAATTCAATCCGTTGGATAAAATAATTAAAGTGGGCAGTTCATTAGAGTCACGGTAAACAAACTCCAAAAACAATCACACAATATAGAGATAGGAAAATAAATTTTAAAAAAAATTTAAAAAAATAAAAATAATAAAATTTTCCGTCACCAAATCCGGATTAGAAACTCCACTCCCGGCCGCTGCTGAAGTCCTAGTCCAAAGTACTTTAAAATGTAAACGAACCCAAAATTTATTTTCATAAAATAATATATACAAATTGTATTTTATTATGTATACAATAATTAAGTGACATTTTATTGAACTATTAAACTAAAAACTATTATTTAAAATTACATATATAACAAATTATTAGTTAAGCAAAAAAAATTAAAATTGCCGACTCAAAGCTTTAATTTTATTTTGTATAAAAACCCGACCTCATGAGAATTATTGAGTTGTTTCTCGATTATCGTAAAGTTTGAGTGTAAGCGAGCATTAAAGAAACCTAATTAAAAATTAAGTTTAATAAAAAATAAATAAATTATTATAAACATTTTCCATTATACATATTAAATATTACTTAATTGGAAACCTTATCGTAACTTTCTTACGTATTTATTTTACAGAACCCATCAGCGTTTATAAACTGCACATTAATAATGAGAAATCATGATATACGTGTATTTTAATTAATGTTAAACATACAAACTTTAGCAATATAATGTAATATTATTTACAGGTTATGATGACTTCGAACCAGTCCAGCTCCAATTCTTTGTTTCTTACAACTTCTTGGTTTTGATGTTAGATTAACCAAAATAAATGTTAAAGTACACTTCATTTGGTTAACTTATTGCTCATTGCAAAGTCAACAGAAATGTGATACAGTCCTAATATACTTTAATTTTGATGAAAGATATTCGTTCACAATAACCTTACAACATGAACGGCACTTTATCCTGTTAAAGGACTGTCTCCACTAACATGTATGGTCTCAGTTAGTTAAATTTGAAGTTGAAATATACCTGAATTATCATCAAATAATTTAAAATATAAAATTGACAAACTATTAACGTCTTAATCAGTTCCTTCTCAGCGTATTTGTCAATTAACATGGTAGATTTTATACTTTGTTATTCCGAAACATAATGACCACTATATAGAAAATACTAACTACATATATCTAAGTCTAGTTTTTTTATAACGTACATTATTTATCATTTTATATAATTATAGAATTGATTTAAATTTAATTTTAAAATACAGTAAAATCTAATTTCCATTCTGATAAAATACTGCCCGTATTTTTTACTGAAAAAATCTAAGGGAGAAAAAATACCATTAGAGTGACAGAGACCGATTTTTACTTTTTCTTTAAAGTAAAACTAAATTGATATATTTTGACAGATGCTTATAACATAACCAATAATTTACAACAATAAATTTAAAAAAAATAAACTTAATATAATTATTCATTATTTCAATTATTTCTACAATGAATTAAGATGAATAAAACAAAAAATAGGTTAAAATTTTGAATTGAGCATAAAAAACTCCTATAAAATGCTTCATATTTAGGAAATGACTTCACTTTTTAAAATTTACGTTTTTCCTATTAAATATTTTTACAGTACTGAATTAAAATATTTCTCTTAATATATTAGGTCAGTACTACTATAATAACTTTTTACACTGGAAATGTTTGTTATTTCTCTCGCACTTTAATAAAAATTATATTTTTATCCTACTTTGACTATTTTATCAGAATATTTTTCATAATGGAAATCAGGCTTAATGTATTAAAACTTTCATCAACACTATTTATTCATTACTAAAGTATTGGGAAATGGGCCGTATCTATACTATCTCTCAATAGGAATTACCGTTCCTATAAGTTTTTTGTTTACTAAGAGTTAAAATATCTTGTTGTACTCTAGATATTTATTTCTTGGAAGAACACAAAGATTGAAAAAGAATAAAATCTTAAAATACAACGTCACCAATGCTTAAATCTTTAATTTCACTTAATTCACGTAGAGCTTTTTTTCCCACACAACTGTGATATTTTTATATATAATCACTCGTCATTTTTCTATATTTCTTCTTGTGCTTCTTTTATTCAATTAAAGTTTAACAATTAAGTAGATTATACTGTTTTAAGACATAGTACTAAAAAGTATTTTTCTCAGATTTTCAGTTTATTTTTTGCTCTTATTTATAATGGCATTTTTTCTACTCATAAATAATTTTTCTTATTTATTTGTCTGTAAGAAGATAAATTTTAATAACGCGCTAAAAAATATAAGATACATTATTTAACTGTTTCTTTAATATAGCAAAGATATAAAGGTTTTTTATTTGATTATACATTACAGAAGAGATCTTCACAATACAATAATTATTCTCAGGTCGGGTTTTATTCATGTTTCATATAGGTAAACTTCATCTGCTTATGTTATCCTATACATGTGATTGTTGGTCAATGGCAAGAATCTTACTCGAGAATAGCGGCGTGATAAGAAACTCATGATTAAAAGAGTTTCTTATCACACCCGGCGACATTACATTAATAAAAATATCTAGTTTAAATTTCTAGCCTGCTATGATATATTCGCTACTTCTCCATTAAACGTTATCGTTAAAGCTGCACTATCATATTCACACCAACCATGGTTAAAGACACTACTTCAAACTTTAGTCTGAATTTGTGATTCTGGTTCTCTCATTTCGGTTTTTAGCTATTTTGCCCTAAATTTTTTTTCTTTTATCTTAAAAGCAAACCCATGAAACATTTCACTGTACAATTATTCCACTGTCTCTAGAAATTTATCAGAAGCTTTTAAGCTACAAATTTTCCATCATATACTATCAAAAGAGTAATTAGTTCCAGTTTCGGTAAGACTAAATATACAAATGATTTAAAGAGAACCACAAAATAAAACTGTCCGTGATTTAAATAATTTTAAACCATCAAACATCTTAGAGATAAAACAATTTTTTAAATGATTTGCCAACTACGTTCTTACTCTTATTCTTACAACATCAAACACATATGTGAAACGACGGCGTGCTAATACGTTAGCTAATCAGATGTGCGTCACAATGCTATGCTAATTTTAGATCCTTATTCGAGTTATTTTTTTATACTGAAAATTTTAAATATTCAGAAAACTTTTCCATTATATACCGATATTGTCGATGCTTACTGCTTATTTATTTTATTCTCTAAACTATTCAAAATCTTAACGTACAAAAAAATAACAAAAACTTTCCTCGTGTTCCATATGAAAATCGGCCTCAAAATTTTTACACCTTTAGCATACTGTAATGTACCCATATATTCCCTGTTTTATAAAAAAAAATAATAATAATTAAAAAATATGTAAGAAATGAGATATTTATTGTATTCAATAGCATTTATTAAAGGTCGGCTTATTTACGGAGTGTTCACAAAACAACGCCCTACTACAACAGCCGGTCCACAATTCGGTCGAATGCCAATACTACCGGTTAAAGTTACTGGTTGGGAAGAAATTGCACGTCCAAGAAATAATTCGATTACGATCCGTATGAAGCGATTTCCAATTATTGTCTACGCCGGTCAGTTTTGAAATTTTGATTGTGTTTCATATATATAACATATGCAGCTTAGTCGGCATCGTCGATCATGTTATAAAATATTGCAAGTGGCCAGTGATAAGTTCTGCACCTTTAGCTAATAGTTTTATTGTAGTAGCTTATAATTTCAGGTTTTGCAGTTTCTGTATCCGACACATCATCAGTCATGTGCATTGTCGATAAAAGCTAACTGCTTTATTTTTTTTCGGAACATAAGAACATACAGTTGCATCACTATTGAATCCAAAATTAGTAGAAAATATTTGTCGGTCTTTGGATGGTTTCATGTGTGGAGGCAAAATTTTGTTCTTCCGAACAGTTTCATGTTCCATGATTTTAACCTACAAGCCAATTCTAATGAGGTAAAAAATAATCGGTTGTAACATTTCTTCCTAATCCTTTGTAGTACAAAAGACCAGGAAGAAATATTACAACCGAAAATTTCAAAGTTTGTACCCAGCTACGAGATCTAAACCATTGCGTTCGCCGACATTTGTTTGGAGCTCACCATCAGGAGGTATAAATTTCTCCTTTTAAATGATATGCATTTGAAGCATCACAAGCCAAGAATACTGTTATACCATACTTGAGGGGCTTGGACGGAATATACTGGGTGAATTTTGTGTGCTCTCTGTGTATGGAAAGAATTGCTCGTCCACAGTATTGTGTACATTCATATGGCTTGTAACCTTTATGAAAATTGCCATTCAGCATAAGCCATATATCACGTAATAGTGCAGCCTTATAACTTTTTGCATGGTCAGCACGAGTATTTTCGTTATTAAACCGGATTAATCTTAAGGTGGTCACGGGACATCGATGCTCGAATAAAAGGTGAAAAATCTCTCCTCCACCAAAACTTTCAATTTATTTCAAATGAAAATAATAATTCTAATAACCCTGATTTGTGACTCCCATTAACTATTTTCTATTGGAAAAAAATACTCCAACATATTGTTTTGATTACATTTAATAAGTGGAACTGTCGATAAATGCAGTCAATAATAATTCGCTTAATACATCTTTAATTTGATCCTTTCTGAGTTATAAAATGTTAAAATAATTGGTTAAGAAAAATTCACATTATTCAAAACAACATATAACTTTCAAAAACCTTAATCGAGATCTTAAAATATTCCGAATTACCTGATACCAAAATTTGTATCCTAACCCAAGTAAGTTACTTATAGCAAAAAAAATTTGTCCCTAAGGCCTATCCATAAATCATTACTCCTCTCTCTCCTTATAGTCACGACTCGTCACAAAACTGTATAAATCCCATTAAAAACTATGTCACAAATCACAAACACTCTTCCTCCCTTAACTCTAGAAAATCCTTAAAACTCAAAATTCAAATGCGTTCATTCCAAAATAATGATTAAGGAACCGTAGTATTTAATTAATGATAAATAAAATCACAGAATCCTATAAAATCACTCTAAAATAGATCGTTTGTCATTATTATTTAACTTTTGTCCGATATAATTTAGTAACATCGGACTGGTGTTTTCTCAGAGAGAATATTTATTCCATTCATATCCATCTCCGTTTCATCATACCAATCTGCAATTTCTCCGTTTTTTTTCTTTGCAATCACGGCCATTGATTCTCGCTGCCTGCGCGTATCTATACCGACTAGTCTTAAATGTTTTATTGGCCCTACATCTTTTTTGTGGGTTGTGGCAACGTGTTTTCGTAACATAGAATGAGTTCCGAAGTACATATCATATGTATTGCAAACTCTAGGTATCTTTTAAAACCCATTGCACTGAAGTCGTATGGAACAAACTTACATGAAATCTTAAGAAGAATATGAAATTATCTAAACTTAATAATTCAAAAATAGAAGGGTAATAAAGCTATGGAATAGGTGGTGGAAGCAATCGGTATTTTATTATGTCAAAATATGAACTTCGAGACTTGGTGCAACAATATTTGTTTAAACATTTTACAACCTGTGTCAAATATTGAATCGATCGAACATGAACATCGTACCAATGGCCAGCATTGACTATAAGTTGATTTTGACTATAAGTTGATCTGCCTGTAGTTTAGATTTTTCTGAAATTAATCCAGCTACTAATGGAAAATGGTCTTTAACTGTGAGAAACCAAATTTCAGCGAAATTTGGAGAGCAAAAATGGTTGAATTTTATATTTTTTCCTCTGGCGAACGCTTAAAAAGCTTTGCGTTGAAAAATTGATTACACCACAAAATTTTGAAAAGAATGAAACTCGTCTAAGTAGAAAATAATTTAAATCAGTTTGGATCGTGATGTGGATCGTTTTTTTGAGTAGATTTTATTTCATATAAGAAAACAGTTTACATTTTGTGACGTCACATTTTATGATCTCCCTCTCTCCCCAACATCACAAATTGTCACATTAGCCTATACCCCTACCTTTCTGAACAGCCTGACTTAGTTAATGGATGGCCTCTAAATCATTTTGTCATAAAAGAATAGATTACAATCGATTAAAATGTCATATCAGAGCCAACTAGAATACAGAGCCGCAGTTTTTAGAATAGGTACATTTTACACTTTCCCATAAGAATCAATTTAAAAATCACATTTTTTGAAATAATTTTTATGAATAAAAAATTTTATATATTTGATTTTTGTTTTTGTAATTTTAAAAACATAAAATGTTGAAGATAATTATTAAAACGGGTATTTGAGGCAGCTCTAGTTATATCTACAATGATGCGGAAACAAATACAAATAGAAGCAAGAGAAACTGCATGATCTGATTCACATGACATATAAATATGGTCTCTATAGTGTAGTACATATACATTGTTACATAAAGAACACATTTTCTATCTCTGTACTATTACCTTCAGCTCTAGCACAGATGATAAAGGTAATCAACAATAAACATATATTTATAAATAATATCATAACAAAAGACTTAAAGTTTAGTTTAGATAAAAAAAAACTTTCGTGTAATTATTTACTTTTGCGTGGTAAAACTTTTTTGTTCACTCAACGCTTTATGTTATTTATATAAAAATCAAATTAAAACTTTTGCTTAGATCAACACTACGCGCGATATTTCTATTTATATACACTCGGCAAATAAATCCTTTAGATTTTCCTTACGCGTGTACATAATGTTAAAATACCAACAAAAAACTTTTTAATTTTACTTCACACAATGGTTTATACATATAGAAAAAAAACTTATCGAATCCCACCTGCGCGACATTACCTATTAAAGATGGCTAAAAGTTTAGATTGACTTCACATACGAATGACATAATCGTATCGCTTCATACCCACAATAGTTGATAGCGTGGAAAATTTTAAAAATAAAACTTGAAAATGAATATTTTGTATTTTCTTCAAATCTCATCAGACAACGTGTTAATTACAATAATTTGAAATTTTATTTACATATACGAAGTTCTACAAGAATCAAGAAGGATAAAAAAAATTGAAAATCTTTTTCCTCATTATACACACATACAAACACAGTGATTGTAGTATCTTCGCTTGCCTCTACACAAAAACCACTTGACATCATTAGTGTATGTACGAGTATGTAACACAATTGTTGAATTTAAATGAATAAGTTTGTTTTAAATGTGTTAGATTCTTATAGATGTTTGTTAATTGTCTTTTGTATATTATCTTAAAGATATAATAGAGCACAAACAATGGAAATACTATATTATAAAGACTTGAGTTTTTATGGTAAATTGTCGAAATAAAATCATCTTGACACATTGTCTTAAAATTGATTTTCTATGGTTCATTACTTTTGAATGATAATAATTTCGAATCTGATTATATCGATGGCGGAAATTATTTTATAATTTGTGGGGATCCGCTATGAAACTAGAAAGATATAGATATATTATATTGTGCAAATATATCGACTACCACTCGCATCATAATTAAATTCTTCAAAATTACGATTGATACAACAAATTAAACTAATGGATAATTCTTCCATTTATTTAATCATTTTAAATAGAACATTAAGACTTGTAGTATGGGTTCTAACAGCATTTTCGTGAACAATTAATTTCGTGAAACGTTGATCATTTAAAGCAAGCAATCATTCCGCCCTTACAGATATTACCTCATTCACTTAACTTACCTCATGACAATATTTGTGATTCTCACTTTAATAGTGTGGTACTAATAACAATTAAGCCTCCTTTCATAACTTTTCCTAAACCCAACACACAGTAAAATTATTTTTGGTTTATTCTCAAATCTGAATCTGAAGACATTCAAAAATTTGCAAAAAAATTAGAAATTTTTCCTTCTCCCATATTGTACATTGGTAGCGAAGTAGTGAGAGTATTTACCCAACAAAAATTTAGTTTTTTAAATTATAACTTTATTTTGTATTAAATACAATTAAATTACATAAATAATGATTATTTTGAACCAAAATAATCATAATTCAAAGAAAGGTATTTAATATTTCAGTCTTTCAGTTCCTGTGTAGAATTTCGGCTACTTTGAGTGGAATTTATAAAAACAATTGCGCTTAGAGAAACAGCCCAAATGCACTTTGCATAGTATATAACGTCCGTTCTTTGCATTCAGGATATTAAACGGAAGTTGCTTCTTTTTTATCGTCAAATAAAGGAAGATGATTATGACGATCGTATTGGACTTCCTTTTTTGGTCGAAATTCTTGTTTTTTTACGTTTGCAATTATCTAAGGCACCATTGTTCTAGCAGCAAAGGATTAGCCGAAATCTAAAAATTAAAATTTAATTAATTGAAGTTAATGGTATTATGATATATCACTTAACTGTCTTAGTCTTTGTTTACTTATATTTAGAGTTTGGCTGTCAAATTATTATTGTTAATGAAATTAGTAACATAATGGTTCATTTGTATAAAATTTCTAATTTATATTAATCCTTAATGTTGATTATGTTGCCATAATTGAATCTATGCGCTGTACAATAATGTGGTTAACGATAAAATTAAAATAGTACAATACCTAGTTTCTGTAGCTATCTTTTTCTTTTGTAAAATCAAATATTTATGATGGGAAGATTTCTGTCATTATCATTTTGTAAGCAAAACAATAAAAACCTAATTGTTTTTTTTTCTAAATTCATAAAACGAACTGTATCAATTCGAGTGAACTACATTCCAGTCAATTCGTTATTTAATACGATATACACATATCCGAGTTTTGTGGATGAAGTAGCCATAGCCATACAAGAGAGTTACAAGCCACGGCTTACATTCACCTGCATCATACATTGGTCCTTCGAGCCGGATATAATATCCAAATCAACAATCTAATCCATCATTCTATCATCATTGTTTATCGAGCGCGTGTTTATAATTCAGCAAGCCGTATCGTCAAAAGAAAACCAAACCATTGAAGCCACGCAACCGCAATCATCTAGGTAACGAAATCCACGCTATCAGAAAACCACGTGCATTATCAATCGAAGAAAATACATTCGTACCATGGCCGAGTTATTAGCACTTAAAAGAGTTCGTTCCTCTAAAGGGTAGCTAAACCAGAATGGAGAACTACATTATGGCCAATGCCTCTAAATTGGATACAATTTCCATCGATGAATCAAAGGTACGTGTCGAGACCGTGCAAGATCTAAGAGTGCAATTTTCAGATATAGAAACCAACCTATTCGCACTTGAAGCGGATACCGAAACACAAATGGAAGATTTTGAAGCCAAATACTTTTATGTAACAGGAGCAGTTAATCAATCGATTCGTACTTCAAACGAAAATGATCATACAACAACAAAATTGAATGACTCTATCTTGAATACTACCCAACAGCCATCAGCGGAAATAAAACTAAAGAGGTTAAGCATACCTATTTTTTCCGGTGATTATACTGAATGGCCTAGCTTTTATGATTTATATAATACCTCAGTTCATTCTAAAGATTATCTAGCTGTGCAAAAGTTTCAGTATTTAAAATCATTTTTACCGGGGGAAGCAGCACAATTAATTAAATATTTTACCGTAACAGAAGCGAACTACTATAAAGCATTTTTGAAACTTCTTGAGCGGTATGATAGGAAAAAATATATTGTTAATGCGTTCATTCGTACCTTCATGGACCAGCCGTCAATCAACCAGGTGAGCAACGCAAGTATTAGAAAGTTGAGGGACACATCAGATGAAGTGCTCCGTGGATTAAAAGCTTTAGATCCGAAGGCAGAAAGTAGAGACAGCTGGTTGATTTATATCCTAATGAAAAAGGTGGATCCTGAAACAAGAATGTTGTGGGCTCAAGATTCTGGATCTATAGAATATCCAACCACTAAGGAATTTTCCGATTTGAATAGAAGGTGCGATGCCCTAGAGTTTTTTTCATCATACGTAAAGGTCAAGCCACTTCATACCAAGACGTTAGTCTCTGAAACCGTCGAGTCAAACAAAACTGCATGGGGTTGCCCCGTGTGTAAGCGTGAAACGCATTTATTATATGAATGTAATCTTTTTCAAGCAAACCACTCGTACTCTACCATCAATAACCAACCAATAATCTTTTTCAAGCAAACCACTCGTACTCTACCATCAACACCAGGATGCACCTGCATTACTCTTCCAAGCTTCCATGAAGTTGATGGACTCTCTTCGGAAATTAACACCACATCATCAACAGCGATATTGTTTGATTTATTTGGCCACCGGTCTCGGCGTTGGAGACTTGTCCCCCCATATGGGGGCTAGCGGCTGGATTGAATCACCACTGGATCTCGTTTTTGCACAGCTCACTTTGGAATTGATGTTGGGATTCTTTAAGCACGGCAAACCATTGCTTCAACTGATTTCTTGCGCCTACAAAATTTTGACCCATTGTCACTAAAGATGGATCTACACATTCCTCTAAGAAGCAATTCGTCATCATATCACTGACCACCTCTATATGTACTGCCTTGGTACTAAAGTATACAAATATGCACAAATACATTTTCACCGGTATCTGCCCACGACGTCTCGTTATTTGAATTTTAAACAGCCCACAGTAATCCACTCATACATTAGTAAACGGATGCGTATATCTTACTCTTGCTGAAGGTAGGTCGCCCATTAATGCTGGTTTGGTTGATATCTAATACATTTAACACACTTATGATCCACTTGCCTTGCCACATCTCTTGCTCGAATTTTCCAATATTTTCGTCGTCCTAGTCCAACCAATAATCCACATCCCTCATGCAACCCATTAATATGTGCAACCCACATTATTCCTCTTGAAATTGTTCCTGGGTAAAATTGCCGGATGTTTCCTAGTATAAGTATCCAATGAGTTTGTTATTCGTCCTTCTACACGTAAAATACCATCTTTATCCAGGAACGGATTTAATGCTTTGAGAGGACTCTTTCTCGGTATTTCTTCAGTTTTCTGCAAACATTTCATCTCTGTTAGAAAATATTGTTGTTGCACATACCTGATTACAAATATTTCAGCTTTTGCGATTTCAACTAGAGTTAAGAAACTGGTCTGGATAGTTACATCATGTTTAATCTTATCTCGATTAAAGCCGTAACCTGTTTTATTTATTCGTTTTCTTCTAAGATGATATATGTAGCGCATAACAAGCTAAAATTCTCTTTAATCTATTAAACGAATTATATCATTCAAAAAATCGTTGGTTACATTTATTGATGATTCCAAATTTTTTGATTTCTTCTCGATGACCTTTGCAACGGCCACGACTCTTCTCCTAATTGCAGCCAGCTTGGACCGTTCCACCAAATAAATGTTTCATCTAACAGGTCAGTTACTGCTATTCCTCGTGAAGCACAATCTGCTGCATTTTCTCTGGAAGGTACGTGACGCCAGCACTCATGTTGAAATCGTTCTATAATTTTAGATATCCTATTTGCACGAACGTATTCCACTTCCTTGGGTGTGAAGATAGCCAATCCAACACTATTTTACTATCACACCATAGAACTGTACGAGATATGTTTATGTGTACCCACGATCATATAATTATGCCAAGCAACTCGGTTAATAAAAGGGAACCCAATAATTCTAGTCTAGGTAGACTCAATTGGCGAATTGGTGAAACTTTGGTTTTTCCTGCAATTAAATAAGAAAAACTAGATGTTTTGGCGTAGACTGTAGCACTCTAGTCACTCGTTTGGTGGTCTACCTGTTTTTCTGGGGGGGTTGGTATATATTAAAAAATGCCCAATTTGCAATAGGAAGTTTAATAAGTCTAATATTTCTATACCAGGAGTTTTTCTTCTCAACAACTCACGGCGATTAGAAGTGCAGGGACCCGTAACGTCCATTTTGTAAACTACAAAAAATCCTATATTAGCTTATAAATTGATTCAATTGGTGGACACCACCCATTGAACTATTACAGTTTTATAATATCTGGTTTGATTGATTGTTATAAATTTTTTTGTCGAACCTTCGAATAGTATCCATTATTCCTTTTTCAATGAAATTCGAAGCTAAATGTACTATACGGCTGTCCAGTCATTTAGCAATCGCCATTTTTCCATCATGACTTACAACTTTCTCGACTTCGCCTCGATTTGTCTTTTTAAATTGATGATCGTTAGTAAATGGAGGATTTGCAAATCTATTTAGGCGAATGTGCGGCCTGGTACATTAAATAATCGTATGAGTAGCCAGCCACTTTTTCCACATAACACATACATTTTCATCGCCCATGGACAAGGCTTTCCTGAAATTTCAATGAAACAATGTTGAATGTACTCTTAATATACTGTTTAATTGACAAATGACCCTTAAAAGGTATCATTTGCTCATCAACACTTAAATTTTATTTAGGCTCTAGTTCCAATAAACGAGTGCGAATCGCTTCCAATAGTGGGCGTAATTTATGGTGTTTATCCTCCTCTGAAACTGCCAAATTATTTAAAAATGCAAATTTGTCGGTAGACCGTGGAATGGATTTTTAGACATCAACTCACTAACCTATTCAATACGTATTAAATTGTCCCAGTACCTTTTTAACTGTGGGTATCCTGTACTCCTGTACTATTTTTTTTTAGCTCGGTGACATTGGCATATTTGAAATTTACCTTATTATTCTGCATTGCATACATATTCGTTTAATGAGCCATCGATTCAAAGAGTTCATCAGTAAAATATTTTCATAATCATCTAGCTCGTTTTCAGTATTGATGTCGTATGGTTCAAAGATATTTGGCGATGGTTCGAAATTATTATACTTCTACTTAATTTTATCTTTAGGAGTAATATTGAAGAGTTGATATTGATTAATTATCTTTATCTCAAGTTTTGAGGCAACTATATACTCGCATAAATTCGAAACACTAGCAGTTTCAATAAACTGTGAACTTTGCTCATCTTCCCAGAATCCAGCAACCCATGCATCGAATGATTCTTCTTCGAATAATTCATCTTCGCTCACCATGAATATATCTTACGCCTCTTTATTTTTATACATCTTTGAACGGAGACTCTATTTATTATATAGGATTTTCCAATAGGAATGATATGATTGATAGTCCATCATTCCATTATTCTGGTGCGAAGAAAATCCACGAATTATTCATGAAAAACTTTTCACCTAAATTGACAGTTTGGTGTGGTTTTTGGTCTGATGGAATCATCGGTCCGTATTTTTCTCGAAATGAAGCTGGTAACACAGTTACTGTCAATCACGATCGGTACAGATCGATGATAGCCAACTTTTTATGGTCGAAATTGGAAGAAGTTTGACAACATTTTGTTGCAACAAAACGAGACAACATTTTGTTGCAACAAAACGAGACTAAGTGCCACACAGCAAGTGCAACAATTGAATTATTGCGAGAAAAGTTTGGAGATTTGATTATTTTAAGAAATTGTGATATGTTATGATATTGTGATATGATAAAGGTAATAATAGTAAAACGTAGTTTATTAACGTAAATAAAGTTTAAGGTTCTTTATCAATGGACTTTATCCTACATGCCTTGCAATCGGTCGTAGTTTACTCGGGACATCTTATTTCCGGTTGGTGATTGGGCTGGTCTGCAATTTAGTTAAATATACTCCAGTTATCCACATCTTCTGAAACCCGGTCTCCAACTATGAATTGTTATTTATTTTCTTGTTTTTGCTCTACTTAAGCCTCCACAGTGCTGCCAATAATTCATCTACCCTAGCTGGTTTCACTTGTTCCTCGGCTGGTTCCAGGTTTTTTTTACTTTGTCCGACCCAAACGCTTTCTTTCCGGCCTCCATTTGCAGAATCAAAGCTAATACTTCCACAGGTTGCTTCTTCAAGCTTAGATAAAATTTGTTCCTCATCAGCACGTTGATTTAGTTCGGATATGCCAATTTCACTAGTCTTACGATGGCGGCTGTGCATTGTTTCCATAACTCCTTGGTTCCTCATTTTGAGGTGTATGTGATGGAGAGCCTGCATGTGATTATCGCCGTAGTGTAGCTCCAAGGCTTCCATCAATTTTTCGTAGATTCACTCGGCCGCTGCAAGATTTCCGCGGCTGGACCTCGTAATGCCAATATCAGCACATTTATTCGTTACTGTTTATCAATTATTGTCGAGTAAATATTTCAACCATTTGGTGTTGTTGCGCTAGAAGTGTTTGCAGCATCGTTTGCATTTGAGTCATTGTTGGTGAAGTTGGAGTGACTGGTCTACATTTAGTTGGTTCCAGTTCTCAATTAAACTCGACTTTATCGAGATCTTCCTGCGCTTCTTCCATTATGTTCCGCAATATTATTAGCAGAGCTGCTTTTGAACCCGCATTCCATCGACGAAGTTCCCCATTCAGTTGGAAATCACATTAATTTTGACCATTTTCACTTGTGACACCAATTGTTACGCCTCTCATGGTTCGTGTCCGGATTATTGCCCTTTCAGAAGAGAATCAAAATTAAAACGACCCGAGTTTAGTCAAACTTATATCACTGTCTTTATTTTACACAATGGATTGTTAAAATTAGAACTTGCCACTGGTGGGACTATAATACTAATCTTGTGCACAATTTATTCACTTATTCACTGTCACTGGTAGGGGCTATGACACTAGTAAACAC
Source organism: Tipula lateralis (assembly GCA_963932295.1). Taxonomy (NCBI): domain Eukaryota; kingdom Metazoa; phylum Arthropoda; class Insecta; order Diptera; family Tipulidae; genus Tipula; species Tipula lateralis. The sequence goes on from OZ010737.1 coordinate 68,267,245, forward strand.
TTCTCTGCACTTCAACACTCCACTGATTAATATAAAACTTGACAGATACGGCCATTTATTACTGCTTATATACAAAATCAGTAGAATTTTCGATTGTTCCATTTTACTTGCAACATTTATGCACCGTTTCAGTCAAAATGGTGCATAAATTTCGAAATATTTCTATTCGTCCCTGTTATAATTTCTTCAACTGGTTTCTTTACTCGCTGTATTCTTCTGATGTTGGTTCGCTTGTTGTTTAGTGTTATCTCTTTTTTCATAGATTATCACTTATAAAGCTGAAATCGACTACTGTCGCATCATGTTGAACGATAATAACATCCCCGCTCTCTGAAATAATTTCAATCATAAAATTCATTGGATTTTTCTAGGGTTGGATTTTAACTACTACCACGTTTACCGCGTACAATAACCCCTCGACAACTGACTGCTATGACTATGTATTGGATTGTTACAGGCATACTCGTTACAATAATAAATGGGAAGTTGTATTACTAATTTATTCACAATTGTGTAAACTTCATCGGCCTCATTAGTGCAAGGAATGTGTGAATGAAAATTTATAGAAAACAGGCCAAATGGCTGCTATTATAGGAACTATAGACATTTAATAAAATAAAATAAAAATTAAGTGAAAATTATCTTTATCAAATATTGGTAAATATAAATTGGTCCTTCAATTGATGTTGGCTAAGTTCGAATCTAAAATAAATTCAATTTTCCCATAAAAGGTGGAATAATTGTTATTGTTTTAATACATTTGGGTATAAGATGGTTTGCTTGGTTAAGAGAATATATAAACATAAATGCTGTAACGGCTACAACAAAATGATCTAAAAATAATCTTCAAATACTGTTTCTGAATAATATAGGAAAATTGATATAAATTTATTCGTAAAAATCACCATCTTTTATTCACAGATTACATAAATTCAAAATAGTTCAAATTTAGAAATGAAAAAATTATTTATGCATATGAATCGACATATGAATAGAAAATTTTATGAATAATAAATGATATCGCATACATCAACAAGTTCAAGATTTGCAGATTTTGACTCCAGAACAGTTTTCGGATTAAATAAACCCCCAAAAATTTTGTAAAAATTACATAAGTCGAAGAATTTTTTTATCTTTAGTGTAAAGATATGCCTATCCTACATCAATATTCAATTACGTATCCATGGTCTATATACCATACATATATCCTCGTTTATAGGGAATTGATAAATAAATAACTTCCTCATCCTTAGGCGGTGGTATACCCAACCGAGTAGAGTGGATCTCGATATACCCTTATACTCGCATACAAATGTTTTAGCAGGTAGCTATTGTACCTATATACACAGGCGTACATATATATATATAGTTATCCATAATAATAAGGCCATAAAGTCTGTCTTTATTATTTAAATTAAAACATGAAAATTTTTTATTCATAAGATAGGCATATGTAAATTTTATTTTATGTTACTCTGCCTTAATAATGAGGGATCTTACACAAGATGTCATTATGTGTTTGATACTGTTTTGTATTACATAGCGCACAAAAGATGTAGGAAAGTAGGATGCGGCAAGTATCATATTTTATTTGAGTACATTTTCACAAGTTATGTAAATTTTTTTATTTTTGTAAAATATTTTAACTAACACCCGAAGTATATAGGCAAAAATTTACATTTTAATGGTATTAAATAGTCTTAAATATTGTTTTTATACTAAAAAACAAAAAATTGTATTCGATGTTTTTTTTATTTACAGATGGAACCAACGGATGCACCGGTGACATCAACTACTGCTTCTTCCTTGTGCCCTACTGGAACAATTACAAATAATAGTAGCAATGCTGGTGCAAATAGTGGTACTGGTGGTGGTAACACAACAGGTGGAACAACAAATCATCCACAAACACAAAGAACAGCAGCACAAAATGTTAGCAGTCCACCTGAAAATTTATTATCACCCACCACAACATCAGCGATGACATCGCGCGATGAGGACGAAGATTCAAGTAATCAAGTGTCGTCGGATTGTAAAAGTCCTGGTCAACGGTAAATATCTCGAACACAATTTCTTTGATTTACTATTTAGTATTATAAATCTTTTATAAAAATTCTTTGGTTGTTTTGAATCCTGTTTTTGTTGAATTTATTGGCTCTATGGTCATATTTTTTTTTGTCATATCATCAAAAAAAAAACAAACTTAAAAATTTTAAAATATAAAAATTAAATAATTTCTTATATTACATAATATACTAAAAACATATAAAAACTACTAATAGTTCTAGTTCACATCTGTTTGCTCCATCAACATCATTTGCTTCGAACTCAAGTCTTGAAATTATTATGGAAAATGATAATATTTTAAGTCAGTATCGTAAATCCCGTGACATGATGTTACTGAAACGACGGCTGAGCAGTATCAGTAGCCATCATCGGTCAAATAATCATAATTATAGTAATTTACAACAACATCGTCATCATCCAAAATCACAATCGAGTATCAATGAAGATGATGATGGCGATGCGACTAGTACGAATTCGAACGATAATCGTACGAATACAACAAATATTATTGTAAATAATTTTAACGATGACGATGATGAAGATTATCAAATTGATGACGATGATAATGATATCATCGATCCTGGTGTGGAAAAAATTACAAAAATTTTAAATCAAGGCGATAGCTGTAATTTAACCGGATCAACGAGCAAAGGATCACAAAGCTGGAAAAATGTACGGGCTGTTATGGCATATTATTATGCGCTACGCAAAATTAAGAGGTGCAATAGTGCAAACTTATAAGAAATACAAAGAATATAACGAATCTTCTTATAAAATTATTAATTTTTCTTCTTATAAATATAATTAATAAATATTTATATGTTAATTGTTAAATATGTTGATGTTGTTATACAGATCTTAAATATAACAAAAAAAAATATATAATAAATATTTCGTTAGTGGGTTGACTGAAGATGAGACAGAATTAATTTTATTTGTTACACGAATGTCAATATTTGGGTTTCATCTGAACGAGATTCGAGCTTCGTTATTTTTGCCAAGGCAATGATTAGTTGTGACATATTATGTATAATGAGACTACACCAAATATAACAAACTATCCCACCACATCCAACATCCATGACAGTTTGTATACCTAAATATTGATAGTCACGTATCAAATTCAATTCAGTCTCGAATTTCACACTCATTGACATCTTAATGTAATAATCACAATAATATAACATTAAAAATCTGTACCTTGATGTATATCTCTCTCTAGATTTATAAATATATACATGTGTCGCCTTAATGTATTCTAATCTGAACTTATAAAACTACATTAATAAACTCTTTACCATAACAGAAACCACAAAAAATCAATCTACATACAAACATAATTATATGTATCTATAAACATCTAATTCAAGCAGATCATCTTTTAATAATTTTTTTTTTTGATTTTCTAATTATGTACTCGTAATCTGTCTAGATATCGGCATGATTTTATTCTCTTTAAAATTTCTTATCTATACACATTAAATTCTTATATTTATATCTTCTTTACTGATTATTTATGTAAATTAGAAAAGCCCTAGGCAAATGCATGGATATTAAGGTATTATAAGCAAAGCCCTCTGGACATATAAAGCCGGAATGCATACTCAGTTTTTGAAATGAACTTTATTTAGTGTATCAATAATGTACGTTTTGTCAAGAAACTCATACCAAATGTACAAATTTCTTTTTCAGATTTTAGCTATTGCAACTTAGAGCTTTTAAAATTTTATTTCATAAAATGACTAAGAAAGGGTGAAATTAGATCTGAATATATATATCAGTTTTTTCAAATCAAAATAAATCACGATCAAATTAAATTATAAATTAATCTACATTTTTATAAATTTTGTGCTTTTAATTTCAATATAAACTACATATATCCTCTAAAATATATTTTACTCGCTCCAATTCTCTCTTGGTCGTACGACGAAAGTCAAACTCATTTCTAAATAAATGTAGAAAAATAATATTGACGAAAATACACATAATTAACGCGAAAACTTAAAAACTTAATAATTAATTAATTTAAATGAAATTATTTATTCAAAAAAATTAACTTGAACCGAATTTATAAACATAAATCAGCTCAAAAGATATTTCCAACATGATGTCAATAAATATTAAAGTCACCTGATCAATGTTTACATTTCAAACTAAACACATAACCTAATCACAATTTCTATTTTGCTACCAATTTATTCACAGCACAGCACTACACTATATTCTCAATCCTGCAATACAGAGAATCATTAAAAAAGGTTTATTTATACTGTATCAACATAAGAATAATATTAAATTGCATAATTATGCATTAAATACAAAACCAATTGTCATAATGACATAAATGTCAAAACAATGGGAGAGAATATTTTTTTATATTGAAAGACAGTTCGATGAAATGCCATTACTAGCGTTGCTGTTATATAAAAATTTTGCAAGCCGTTCGTGTTAAAATCATACGTGTGCATGTAATCATTAAATCAAGTTAAATGTGTATATGAGATTTTGTGCATTGGTATTGTTCATTTTATACATGAAAACAAAATACAAATCACAATACAACTTAACATTTCATGAAATTGATTTGGCTTGGTGTAAAGTGCCATTTTGATTTATTCTCTTTGTCAGCATACTTGAAATAAAATATAGTTCTCGTAACCTTATTATGTATCTGTCTCTGTTTGCATTTTAAGTTATAAAAATACCATATTTTCATTGAACGAATAAAGGAAAATGGAAAAATAAATCGAAAAATGATCAATTTCAGGATGAAAATTGAAATTTCTGTTTTCAATTGAATATAACCTAAGTTATATTTTAACTATTTTTCATTCAAATATTTATTATACAGTAAAGCCTTACCTTTCATACATTTTATATGAAACTGATGTTGATTTTTGTATTTTTTGTTACACTAAATTTAAGCTCGTTTTGAACATTCCGTCTTGAATCAATCAAGATCGCTTTGATAAAATTTTTGTTTTGCAGGCTTAAATCACACATGGGCACGTTAAAGCCTTCAATCTATTTGGTAACGTTATGATGAGTCAATTGAATTATAAATTTGGGATGACGGAATGAAATGATTTATATATACATCTTTTTGGGAAAAGGCATGCAAATCCGGCGCAAAAAATTTAATTTTGTCTAATTAACATAAATTCTTCACCCAAAACCATCCTTATACTGTGCTTAGTATATAGCAGTCGTTTTTTTTGACTGTATATGACGAAATGAATATTTCTATCTTTTATCTTGCTTTAATTTTATATAATTTGTTTTCAAATCAACATATTTTCAAATCTCAGATTTCCCTGGTTTGAGTAAGATGAATTGATTAGAATTATAATAGTCTAATGAATATTTATGTAAATTGAACATTTTCGTAATTTCTTAGCCACTATTAAGATAATTCAGGGTATGCATTTTTATTAGAAAATTATTTACTTTTAAAAAGCAGACCATTGATTACAGTCAAAAATACTCGAAATTTAGTTATTGATTAATGTACTTTAAAAAACTGTTTACTAGGTTCAATCTGTTTACTAGGTTCAGCCAACGTGCGATCCTTCAAGTAAAGGTTGATATCTGCCTTAAACTTGTGCATTTTATACTCTAACGGAAACTGAAAACCGACCATCAAATTCCACTTCCTAGATGTTCGATAAATAAATTCGCGCTTTGCACCTTCAATTCGAGGTTTTGGCAGCTGCAAAGTAAACCTATGTGCATTAACCGTTCCTCGTGTTACCCGTCCTGGCGTAACATATGGAGGTATTTTCTCCTTTAATTCTGCAGAACATTTACCATTTATTAATCTATCGAACACGCAGAGTTCTGCAACATCTCTGCGGTGTTGTAAGCTGTCTAGAACTTTCGTAAGTCTGGATTTTCGTATTATTCGGATGGCACTCCGCTGAATTCTATCCAGCAACTAGATAGCAATGCCATATGCTTCACCCCAAACCTGGCAGTAATATTCTATACACGGTCGAACAAAGGTTTTATATATCTGGAGAACCTGATGCGATTTAAAAAACCGTCTGCATCAATTGTAGAACCCGAGTTTACGTTAAGCTGATTCGGCCAATGCTATAATGTGTTCATTCCACTTTAAATTATTGCTAATCTGAACACCAAGCAGACGAATTGAGTCATATAACCCACGAGAACATTTTCTTTTACCACAAAAGGGTATTCGTTGTGACTTCTTTTACGCGAAAATGTGCATATTTGTGTTTTTTTCACGTTAAATTTGACCTGATTTTTAATTCCCCACTCAAATATTGTACTCAAATCGAAATTAAGCGAAATGACAACTTCCAGCCGTGTGCCGTTATACTATGAAGGAGTATGTTCAACCTCAAATGAAATACAAGAGTCTAATATTGCATCATCAGCAATACTATGGAAAGATTCCACAGTGCTATCCAACAAGTCATTGATGTATAATAAAATCAAAGTTGGTGACAAAACCGATCCCTGAGGGACTCCAGCATTTGGAGAGTGTGTCGTTGATGATCTCCCATTTAGCACAACGTTGATCTTTCGGGCTTTGAGAAAGTTTTTACAAATTGACAAATGAGATGGATATATTCAAAGCGATTGCAAAGGCTTGGAAAGGTGGTGCTCAAGGTCAAGATACTATTTGTTTGCAACATACGTCAAGAGATCGGTTGTGGAACGGCTTTCTGAAATTATTTTATTAATCTCGAGATAACGGTAGTTTGAGGGGTGAGTTTTATCACAACCACGTTTCAGAACCGTTTGCACCATATCACTCTCCGGCTATTAGGCGTTCGGGTATTTACCTTCCTTATAAGAAAGAAGAAAAGTTTTAGTTAATATTGTAGCCAAGTCACTGGCAAACTCCTTCAATATTCGAACAGGAATTCTGTCTGGTCTGACGGCATTATTTACGTCCATTGCCTTCAGGTTCCTGAAAACAATTTCCTTCGATATGTTGACAGGACCCATTTTGGAACGACAATACGGAATTGACGGAGGCGTAACTCTATCGGGGACAACTAAGGTCGGGTTCGAAGTGAAGACGCTTGCCAGTAAGTCGACCTGCAAATATGGGTTCACCACCAAAGCGCCGTCTGCACATTTCAATGCTGAAATAGAATTTTTAGAAATATTGGCAACCGATGCGACCATCTGGTAAATCTGGTAAAAGTTGCAATTTGGAAGCGTTTTTTGATGTCGGCTCTTTTCGCTTCCTTAGCACAGATTTCTTACAGATGTTACGTATGGTCTTATGTACTCATCAAACGAATTTCGTTGCTTTTATATTTCTTGTGTACAGATTTATTTTGTTTGGCTGCTTTGGCGGCTTCTTTAGAAAAGATTTTAAAATTAGAATTGGGATTGGAAAGGATGATGGGATATATTTATTTATTCCATGCTGAAAGGTTTCGGTGAAACTGGAAACGGCGTCGTCTATTTGATTGTTATAAAGACTATGGCTCTCCCACTGGAAATTTTGAAAAAATGACCGTAACCCATCATTGCAAGCCTCATTGAAATGCCATAGATGCCTTGGCTGATGTCTAAATTTTGTTGTTTTTTCGACAGATATTTTTACGGTTATCAGGTTGTGATCAGAATTTCCAATTCCAGCCTCGACACGCGCTTCGTGCAATACGAAATCACTAAACTTCTGCGTAAGATCATGCGAAACAGCAAGCCACTCCGTCTGACGTCCAGCACAGTTCGTATTTTGGTGATTCAACCATTCTTTATTAGCATTAAAGTCACCAACCATAATTCGCAGTAGGGATGTTGATTGCGAATGTCATCACATTTGTCTCACAAAACATCAAATAAATTCATGGTTTCTGAATCCGTTTGATAGGGGGATCTATATAAACTAATTAAAAAAGGATTTTATTATAGGAAGGGATATTTTAAGTACAATAGTTTGAGCGGTCTTTGAGATAATTTCGTACTTCTAATGTCGAGTAAAATAAAATAAAAAATTTTACGGATGTGGGTGAATCCCAACAATCTTACCATTTTAGGCGCCTCTTACGGCAAGCAGTGAGTTCTGTTGTGGAATTCTAAACGTGCCCCCCAACAACAGAAAGAATAAACAATAATCTATAAGGGTTTTAAAATACGTGTCATGTTTAGGCTTCACAACCGAGGATAAACAAACGAACGACACACCTCCATCAACCAACAATTTCAGCCACAATGTATCGCATAATATTTGATCGACAATTGGTATATCGAATGATTCCGGGACCTTAGCATATAGCTGTGATAATAAGGATGTTTTTTAAAATGTTGCATAGGTTTAAATCATAACCAAGAAATATATTTTTAAAATCAATGAAACATAAAATTTTCTATGCAATAAAGCCCATACAAGGCACAATCTGGAACACCACTTTTTACCAACTTTCCGCAGCATTTGCGGCCGTATTTCACCATTACAGGTGTTCAATCGTTTCTGGTTTATCGACGTAGAGAAATGACTTTACATATCCTCAAAGAAAATAATCCATGGGGTTAAATCACACGATCTTGGTGGCCAATTTTTAGGATTACTACGCGAAATTATTCTTTCATCAAAACATGTGGCTCCGTCCTTGTGGAAAGATTAATGTCAGCTAATCGACGTACGAAAAAATTTCTAATCATGTCCCTATATCGCTCACCATTGACAGTAGCCTTCTGACCATCATCGTTTTTGAAAATATAAGGCCAACCCATAAAGCGCAACAAACAGTAATTTTCTGTGGATGTGATGGTGTTTCGGCAAAAGCTTGTGCATTATCCTCACTCCAAATGCGACAATTCTGCTTATTTACGTACTCATTCAACCAAAAATGGGCTTCATGGGAGATCAAAGTTTTGAATGGAAATTCAACATCAATATCAATTTATATGCTTCAGTCCATTCACCGAATTCGTTTTTTCACCGGTGGCTTTAATTCCTTCACAAGTTGACTTTTGAAAGCGTTTAAGCCAAGATCCTTTCAGATTTACTGATCCACAGTCTGTCTGGAAGTATTTCTTCTAATATAAAATCAAGGATAATAGTTTATGTGCATAGATCAAGTGACTGTCATTTGTTTTTGACTAAATGGTTGTCATTTGTTAGTGAAACATATGTTGTGGGCTTGATGAATGCTACAGCTACACTTTTTTTGCAAACGTGGCCGTATCTTTGCGATTTCAACCTTCAATCGATCCGAAAGTGCACACTAATAGTCGCTGTTGATGGTGGTTCCGTTTGGAGAAAGTCGATGAATATTGTTATGTTCGAATGCCAAAATATAAATGCCATCACCTTACGGCCGACTGTTGCGGCCTTGCTCGCTTAGGATTCGATTCGTCCACTACGATCCACTCAGCTCACAGGCTTTTGGATTCTGGTGTGTAATTGTGAAGCCATGTCTCATCCATTGTCACATATCGACGATAGAATTCCATTTTATTGCGATTTAACAGCGCCAAACACTCCTCTGAAGCATCGATTCGTTGTTGTTTTTGGTCGACTGTGAGGTCACGCGGCACAGTGCTTTCCCATACCCAAATATTTATGTGAAATGGTGAAAATACTACCATCTGAAACCTTTACAATGTTAGCTAGCTCGTGCATCCTCAATTTGCGATTGCTCATAGCTAATTTGTGTTTTTTTATGTTTTCTGGAATAACAACCACATTTTGGCATCCACTGCGCGCTCATTGATGGAATTATTGGAAAGATACATTTATTAATGGGAAGATGAAATAGAAAGAAACTGCACGGGTAGAGTAACAAAAGTTCCAGAAAGAAAAAACACCAGAAAAAAACAAAAATCTTTTCGTATTAATTCTTAATCATCTTCTTTTACATCTACACAATCTCCATTAAGTCTATAGATTCCCCTCTCAAAACAGTAATCTTGCATTTTATGATTATCTGGTTCAGTATCAACCTTATTAATCATCTTCGCGTCACTGTTAAAATCCATTCCCCTCAATTTTGTTTTGTTTTTTAAAAATAACCATAAATCATAAGATGCTCGATCCGGGGAATATGGCGCTGGTCGTATTTCTTCGATTTGCTATAAAGTTATTACAGTTATTGCAGCAGTGTGAGCGCTGTCATGATGTAAAGAGAACCAAAGCAAGACTCTTTTTCTAGCGGTTTTCCAACAAATTTTTTAAAATTTTTGGTAAGAAGTATTCGGCATACAATTTTGCAGTTACCGTCTGAAACGTTTTGAGGACAGTGCTGCTACTGCCCTCAAAACAATTTTTGACCTGGTGAAGTAAAGTGACATCATTACTTTTATTGCTTTACGGGTGGGTTTGATCGTGTTGGGCTCCATACATGGACTGCTCTTTGGTTTTCAGATCATACTTATAGAACCAAGATCCGACACGAGTAACGAAATTACTAAAGTTACTAGACTGTCCATTTTAAAATTTATTTAGGAAAAATTTATCAAAATGTATATGATTACATTTCTCCGCTATGATTATTTAATATGTGATACAGCCATGGCACTCAAGACCAATTTATCAGAAATAATTTCTTATGCCAATCGTGGCTCTTCGTCAACTTTCACCAGATATCACCAGAGCTACAGTAACATCATCAGTGGACGATTTTGGTCGACCTTCTCGAGGCTCTTCCTCTACAGAAAATTACAGAAAAATGTTTGTCTTCGGAAACACTTGGAAAAAAGTCTTTAGAGACGGTTCTATATGCAATTTGGCTTTCATTGAATATTTGTAGTGCCCTAATTTACGCCGAAAAACGATGAGAATCGCATCCCAAATTTCGGTTGGGGTTGGTGGTGGATTTTCGTCTATAGTTATAATTTCGTTCCTCAGTTATTTTGTGTTTTCTCGTCTCCAAAAAACAATTAAACTAATGTTTCTATCATCAATCCGAAGTTGAGTGTCCGAACTTTGTTACCTACACAAAGTACGAGTACGTTATCGAAATTTTTTGAATTGTAGTACTCCATTTGCTGATTTTCCGCCAATCCTGATAAAGTTTGAACCACTGTCCCATTTGGTTAGGAACGCCAAATCATCTATTTAGATTCTTAATTACAAACAACAATTCATTAATATTTCAAGTTTTTATACCTTAAATAAAAAGTAGGCACAGTCATTTTACATCAAGTTGAAAAATGAATCATAAGAGAAGACTTTTCAAAGAGAATCGATAGACTATATTAAACAAATTTCTGTGGCAATTATGTAGTGGGAAGGTACCAGATTGGAATCACGATAGGGGCAGGATACAAAATGGGTTTTTCACTATCTGATTACGATCGGTGATGAGAATCAACACATAAATGACCTCTTTTTAGAGTGCAGAATTCATGGGTCAACCTATCTTCTATGTCAGTACTATAGGCTGGCATGGAGCCATACGTCCTCGGTTTAGATATGTAATGGCGTAAAGTACGACGAAACTAAACAAATCGCGAAAGAGTTGGGAGAGCCTTGAACCCCAAAACAGATTGCAAAGATAGAAACAGATAGACAAAATATAATTACTAATTTCTTTGTACAAATGCATTTGATGAAGAGAACTGTATGTAGCTGCTAATAGCTGATAATACAAAATTATTGTAAAGTTTTGGATTTATAGTTTTCAAAAAAATGTATTTTGGATTAAGAAGTCAAAAGTTATGTTTTATGTACATGGAATGTGTATACTCGTACGTATGCAGGTTTAAAAATTATTTCTTTTTTATTTTTAAATAATAAAAAATATACATATTTTTAAAGGTAGGTCAAGAAGATAAAACAGAATTTTTACTTTATTGTTTTGTTAATCTTGGAGGAAAGAATAAATTATATAGACGTTTTTTTATTCCATTTTCATGCTATGTAAATAGAAGTGCTCGTATCTTTGTGAATTTAAATCTACTCATCCTATTCTTGCCTGCATTGTACAATAGTTCTTTTTTAGAGAAACCATTATTTCTTATTTTAAGTGGCGGTATTATTATGATATATAATGCAGTTATACATTGGTTAATAAAACCAAATACTTCTTAAATAATATAATAATAATAGTAAATTTAAAGATCGTTGCTGTTCAGTCAACCCTAGGAAAACTGATATGATTCTTTTCACCATCCCAATCTCTTCAGAAATTTTATATTTAGGCCTCTGGTTAGATAGGAAACTTACTTGGCAGAAACATATAGTATATAGAAATGCAATAATCACGATCGGCTATCAAGGCCTAAATATCGTTGGCCGCACTAATTTGGTGGCGTAGAACATTGATTCGGGTTCGAGAGGAACCTATGAACCACCTTTAAAAACTTGTTAGTCTGGATATTGTGAGAGTTATGCACACCACATCAGTGCAGCTCTTGAGATGGCGGTGGGTCTGCTGCCGTTTGGTGTTTGGATCGGAAGACAATCAACGTAGAGACAATCAACAGCTCAATCTACCTTTTCGATGAAAATATGATGATCTTTACTGATGTATGAGTATACTGTTCTCTGGTTATTGTCGGGTTATACATACTAAATCCTGAAGTTAATTTATCTATCCTCTTGCTAGGAACACTACAGTCTTTCAGGTGGAAATTGCTGCAATTTAAGAGCAACAGTTTATGACAGCCTACTGTAAAGGAGATTGACTCAAATAGTATTACATCGAAACTGGTTTTGGAGACATTAATTGCCTTAAATCGACTAGGCAGTCTAAAGGAACTTAGCTTTCACTTTGTAGGGCCTGGTCCAGTTTTATAGAAGTGACGTTATTATCTCTTTAGAGAAACATCGACTAGAGGAGACCATCATCTCTTGTCGCCTTTGAAAATTTTCTTTGGAATAATAAATCAAAAGAGATCCCAGTTCTTCTTGTATAGATGAACTTTAATAGTCTTTATGAGTATTCCCAAAAGACATTGTTTCCTGAATAATCACATATTCTGAATGAATATTCGGAACAACGCAAACTCCAAACAGTGTGGTGAAGGCAAATAATAAACTTCTGAGCACTTTCATTTGCATTTCATATTGTTCCAATAGACTGCACTGCTTTAGATCACGATTCCTATTTGAGAAACATCTGGCATCTGTGAGAAGATACCGGAATTGGTTTGTGTTTAATTCGCAGAACAAACCAATTTCGGGACTGAGAGTTTACGTCTGGGAATGTCAATGGATTCTGAGTGACGGAGAAAAAAAGATCACTGTTGTCCTTAACTCAATATCAATAATATAGCTCCATATCAACTGATGTATTGCAGCCATCACTGTTAAGTTAACAACAATATTTTCAAAATGTGGATTAATCCTCGAATCAATTTATTCCCTGGACAGTTTCAGGATTAAACTCCTTTTTTCGTTGGTAATTAAAATTTGGTATCACATTTTTTTACGGTTTTTGCAGGCCATTATTAGTCTGTACCGTGTTTACAATCTGTCTTTATCGGTTTCGATCACGAACCAGCTCTTGATACTGTTGTAAACAATTAGACAGCGACCTATTCTTCTTCCAAAAGGCGGCTGTCCTTTAAAAGATCGCTGTATCATTCGGTGCGGATTAACTTCCCTTTAATTTCATAGTAGTCCAAATATATGATGAATATTTCCAATAAATTCCCATTTCTAATAAAAAAGAAACGAAAACCTTTTCGTCACTATATTACAAAGTGTAGTCATGAAGTTCAACCTGTATTAAACTGATTCCTTTCTGTATAGACTAGAGCTTCGACTTGCGCTCTTTCGACTTGCGTCTCAAAAAAAATTAATATCATATTTTCGATTTGCGTTGCATTTTGACGCAATTTATTTTTAGTAAAAATTGTGTTTTTTCAGAGCAATCTCGAAGACGGATCTGGTTTTATACAAACCTAACAAAACCGAATACATAAAGAAAAATATGTAGTAATATTGAAAAGATTTATCATTCTTTTCCTCACTTTGGTGCGCATCGTGTCATATTTGAGCTCGGGCTTAGTTCTGTTTACAAATAATTTTGGTATGTACACACAATGCGTTTCAAAGTCTGTATATCTGGTTCAATATATGCAGTTAAACGTATTTTTTTCAGAATCTAGTAAAGAAATATTTTATTTGGGTTTCGAGTTACGTTGTTTTGAGTTGCGTGGCATTTTCCTCGAACGCATTAGCAACGCTACTCGATGCTCTAGTGTACTACAACAGAAAATTGTTTTTAGAAACTAATAAAATGTAAATTTTTTGGAAATCCTACGAATACATGTTTTTCATTTATTCATTGATTTTCAATTTATATACGAGTATCATACATGGTACAACTTTGTTCATCAATTTTAATTTGTTTCCTGCTTTTGAATAATAAATTGCATGTATAAACGAACAAACATTATGAAACAACAAAGCATGTACATACATTGCAAAATACAAATGATGTAACACCATTATTTGTGCTACAAGTTACTGAAATTAAGTTTTTGTTTTTGGAACACTTTTTTGCAGAGTACCATTTCGTACCTAACATGGTAAATACCGTTGGAATAAAATTTAACTAGATGTGGGGTCTTTCAAAATATAAACTCTCAAACCCCAATCAAACGAACGTTGTTCTAACCTCCAACTCAACGATAGTCTAGTACTGGTTAAGAAGTTGGCTGTGTTCCTATTTTAAACGACACTTAATAAAATGCTCTTACTACGCCAACAATCTGACTCCAACGGTTTCGATCACGACTCAGCTCTTCATACTGTTGCAATGAAATTGGAAGTTGTCAGATATCTCACTACGCCATGGAGCCATCGTCGCCGACAGCGTATGATTTGGTTAAGCTCCAACTCTCACACTAATACATGACAACCGGTCTTATAAACACTGTGTCACAATTTCAGTAAGATATTTTGATTTGCAAGATATTTGATTTCAAAAGTGAACGTAGATGATATAAAACTCGATTGCCTGCTCAAGACGAACCTTAATAACCTCTCCCAAACTATTATCGTGAGTAAAATGAAAGATACTTTCATCTAATTACTCCTTCAAACGTGTGGTTACCACTGCTGAAATCAAATACGTCTTACTGTCCAAAACCAGAGATCAAATTTTTGGTTTTGGAGTCGTTGATTTTGAGACCAAGTATCTCTTTCACTTCATAGCTATTTAATCCAATCACAAATATATCATCTGTATATGCAAAAAGTTGATTGGATTGTCGGAATAAGATGTTGTCTTTTACGAAGGATTTATTTCAACATGAGACTAAAAAATATCAGAGACAGCACATCTCCTTGTCGAACGCCATAATTAATTGCAGAAGTTCTCGATAGCCTGTTTTCCACTTTGACACTTTGTGACTGCTTTGCTGTCATTTTACACTCAGAATGTAAACGAATCACGAAAGTAACACTCAGAATGATGTACGTACACTCAGAAAAAATATCATGACCAAAGTCTTAGTAATACAATTTGGTTACTTTAACACAAATTTTTTAGTTATACTCACCAAGTTTCTACTTTAATTTAAAAAATAACAATGTTTCTACTTGGGTGAAGCAATAATTGATCACAATTTAGCTAACCAAAATATTAGTACATGAATTTGGTTAAATAGTTAAACTAAAAAAGGTCAGCAACTCAATACTATAGACACATATCTGGTTTCGTAACAACAGTTTCGAGTTAACCATGATTTCGTTGAAATGTGTCACTGATAACCATGGTTTGCAACTTGGTTTAAATATGGTTTCGGAATGAGCTATTTTTCTCATCCCATGGCATTTTAGTGACGACAGTGCCAAGTAATACAGTTAGTGAATAGCGAAAACTATAAATATTGGTTTTTTCATGAATTTGTTTATTTTTTTTTATAAAAATTGAAGTTTTCAAAAAAATAAATTAATACAAAATTCAATAAATTAACGGAAAATAAAACTAAAAATAGAAATAGGAAAATTTACGTGGAGAATTTTAAGAATTTTATAATATAAGAATTTTAATGAATTATTATAAACTGTCAAATGAAATGAGAACTGTAGTGTGTCATGTATTCTCATTTCGAAAATCATAGTTTCATAATCATGGTTACGAAACTAGATATGTGTCTTTTTTTAACTGCAGTCTAGAGTGTAGGTAGCTGGTGTCACTGTATGTCTAATTTGATTTTCTTTATTGAATTTATTTTTTGGTGAAAATTTATGGATTTCAAAATCTTTTAAAATAAAAATAATAAAATTAAAAATTGGAAAAAATTATTCCGTTTGCTGTTGGCCAACAGAAACAGAACAATTTGACAGAAAATAACAATATGTTGTTCAGTGTTTGAAAATGTTGATTTGATAATATCGATGTCGGTTTGACATTTTTGACATCACATCACACCGACATCGCTGTTTTGTAGTGAACACACTCATTAATTGGAAGTTTTGACCAAACAGTTTAGCAATGTAAACTAAGTTTTAAGTAACATTGACCAAGCAATAATTATTTGTCAAAAAATTTTTAAAACAATTTAGATAAAATATACCTTGATTAAAGTAAGTATGTTTTTAACATACAATTGTTTGTTTTAACCAAATATTTAGTTCAACTAAATGAATAGTGTGTTCAAAATTCTTGGTTACCAGAAACAGAATTTTATTAGTAATGCAACTTTAAACGTCCAATCGTATTGTTTTTGTTCAGTCAAAACACGTTTATACCTCCCAATTTTGGACGATATTTTTACCCACATTTTGAAAATATTGTAGCTGGACTGAAGTGAGATTAAGTGGATGGTCTTTTGAGTGGATGTTAAAATTTTAAAAAAAATATTAAAGCAAAATGGTATCAATGTTCACAGTGGGCCACCTCTAATTCAAAAACACTCCATCTGGCCCGAATACTTTATCAACGAACTCGTTACTTAAAGCTTCAGCATCGTCAGTTGTGAGTTACCACCATAAAATAGTCTATAACAATTCTAGTATTAATTTACGATTTAATTTTAGAAATCAAACTATACACTCAAACTTATATTAGCCTGTCATACGAAAATGACTGGCATACGAAAACACCATTTTGGCAGTTAAATTAAACCCCAACGGTAAATGGTTGGCTAGCTCGTCACCGGATAAATAAATAAAAATATGGGTAGCACACAAATCGGGCATAAGCGATGTTGTATGGTCGAGTGATAGTCGGCTACTTGTGATGCCAAAATACTAAAATATGGGAGTTAAGCTCTGGCAAATGGCTTAAGATACGAGAGAGGCACAGTCACTATGTATTTTGTTGTAATTTTAAATGTAACGGGCAGTTTCGACCAGTCGGTACGAATATGGAATGTACGAACAGGTAAATGTTTAAAAACACTTCCGACCCATTCAGATCCTGTATTGCCGGCGCATTTCAATCATGAAAACTTCCATCACAAAATTGTTTCGTCTAGTTACGATGGTTTGTGTTGAATATGGGATACAGCAAGTGGACAATGTTTAAAAGCACCGATTGATGATTATAATTCACCGGTTTCGTTTGTTAAATTTGCACCAAATGGGAAGTATATTGGCTGCTAACTTGACAATACACTGAAACTGTAAGATTACTCGAAAGGAAAGTTCTTAAAAATAATAAAAAATTTATTTTATTAAAGAAACTTATTCTTTCTTGTAAGATTAAATATACTATAACATTATGTTTAATCTTATGTTGAATTTACCCTAGCCAATTGTTGTAATAAGTATACTTAATTTTTGGTAAATTTAAAACATCTGTACAACCAAAATAATATCAAATAGTGACTAAATTTGGGTTATATCAAATAATAAAACTTGTCCAAACTAACTTAGTTTTATGTGTAATTTACTGTTTTTTGGTTAATTTAACTTTTTTATTTGGGTATGAAACACAATTATTTTTTTATATTTTAAAAATTACCAAGTACTTTTGGTTAAAGTAACTAAATGTTTTATTGTAATAACCAAAGTTTGATTATTTAAAATTAAAAATTATTTTAACCAAGGAATTTGGTTGGTTGAAAGTTTTTGGTAAAATTGACCTAGAATTGGTGGTTTTGCCCCAAATTTTTCTCTGAGTATTTGTTTGGTTTTCCTAAATATTGAAGCATAAACCATAGTCTCTCTCGATTGATCAAGTCATAGGCTTGCTTTAAATCTAAGAATACCTGGTGTACGTTGTGAGATGTTTCATAGTACTTGGAAAGAATCCATAGAGAAAAAACATGATTAGGTGTTTCATTCAAAAATGTATTAATTGTTTAATCGAAACACTTTTAACTGTTATAATCAACAGATTTCAACATGAGTTTATCTTCTATATGAAAGTTTAACTGAACTATAAATTATGTAATCCTGATCGCAACATAAATTCTCTAGTTCGAAAAAACCTTTAGCATACCTACCTTCTTATAAAATCATTTTCAAAAAACATCAACTGCAAGAAGATTGAAATTTATTTTTGACATTGACAATTTTTGTTTTCTGCACAGATTGTCGATGTAGATTCCGAAAAAGCTTAATATAAAGCGTTTATTCTACATTCAATTATGTAAATAAAAATGTTAAAAATGTTCATTTTTATTCGTATTACACAAATTAAATCGAGATTTAAATTTCACCGAAACGTAAATCATTTAATTATTCGCACATGTTCATATTATAGGAACCAGAGATGTCGCCATGACAAAAAACGAGATGTTTTGAAACAATTTATTTTCTTGGAATAACTTTAGGATGGTATTTCAAACCAAACTTCTGTTAAAATATATTTAATTAAATTTATTAATTTTTTTATGGTTCTACCACAGATAAGGATATACAGATATGGAACTTCTATAGCCGATTATTACATAAGAATATTCAGCTAGTATATCTAATATCTTCAAACTCAAATCTAGCCACTTAGGAAAAGGCCAATATGTATTAATTATTATATTTCTGTCTCTTCTATTTTACGTTTACGATGTAAATAAAACAAAAACGATATATTATATGAACCAATACGAATTCAACGTTATTGTTTTGTGAATGAAAAAATAAAATAATACCGATCAATGCGTATATGTATACGGCCGTTTCCCATCGAAAAACATGGCCGATCCTATGTATGTGTAATGGGTTAGAAAGTGGTAAATACATCAACAATCGTATGAAAAAGCTGATTTTTTCGATATTTTTGACTTTTAACTTCCTATAACTTGGTAGGCAGGCCCGATAACCAATCACTCACTTTCCAGAGTTTGGAAAATGATTATTTATCAACAATCCTGGATTAATAATTTTCATTTAAACCAATATTTTAATTCATGTTTTTGAAGATTTCAGAATCTAGATTTTTATATTTTCGATCGTGAATAGAGAAATAAAACGAAATGAATTTGTAATATCGGGTTTAAATACATATTGTTTGTTATATTTTGCTCTGTTTCCCGTTTACAAGTAGTAATATGATTTTATTTTACATCCCGCTTGTTTTTTTTTCATTTTCCTTCGTTTCAATATTTTTTAGAAATAACGCAAACAGTTTTGTGCTTCGTTGTCTTTTAGTGCATTTCGCTTCATTTTTATTTTATTTTTGATTTTGTTTCCTTGTTTTAGTTTGCTACGAGCATTTGAGGCGAAAGCACGTGTTCGTTGTCAGTATGATTTTGTTTTTACGTAATATTTTTATATTACATAAAATTTTATGCGTTTTAATTTTGTTTTAGGCTTACAGAATTTTTATTTAGGATTTTTAAAACAGTTTGAATTGTATGACTTAAATTATTTTTATTCTTTATAAAAATAATAAAATTGATATTTTGGTCAATTACGTTTGTTGTGCTTTGTTGTCTTTTAGTGCATTCGTTTCGTTTTTAATTTAGTTTTGATTTTGTTGCTTTGTTATTGTTTTAGTTTGCTACGAGCAGTTGCCACGGGAGGATGTATTTGTTTGATGATAAATTTTATGTTTTCGTAATTTATCTTCAATTTACATAAAATTTTACCTGTTCGAATTTTTTTTTTTAGGTATATAGATATTTGTCAATTTTATTGGGATTTTGATAATATCTATCTGAATTTTGACTAGGAAATAAATTAAACAAAACGTTAATTTTATTATTTCCAAAAATAATTAAATTGATGTTTCGTTTAATTTTTCGAAATAGAATTAAAGAATTAACAATTATACAAATTTTGTCAACCGATTTGGTCAATAAAATTATGAATTGAATAATATAAAATTTATTTATATTTATATGTTTATTAAAATTTATATTTTCGCAAATATATTTTAAATTTGCCAAAAATTAAATATATTTTAGGTCAATTTTTTTCATACTGACAAGTAAACATACAATACAATACAATAACAGTAACAGACAATGTACCATCAAAAACAAAAAGAAACAAAAAAATCAACGTAAACAAAACAAAAAAAATAATTTTCGTGACTTTGTGTATTCTTTGTGTGCTAGAGTGTTTTTCCCATACAAAATTCAAATGCAAAAGAGGAGTTACGTTATATAATCACTGTTTATACATTTTCTCGAATCACATTGAACCATTTTGATCATGTGATCATATTCGATAAACGAAATATTATCGAACTAACATATTAGCCGAAAATAAAAATAAAAATCAGGAAAATTTCTTATGAATGAAAAATTTGAGCATGTATCAATAAATGGGAAATTTATTGTACAGCAGTCTTGATAAATAATCATATTTAGATGCCTCATATACAAAAATTGATGTTAAGGCCTGTATTGTAAGATACAACAAAGCAAAGTCAAAAAATTGCGAGAAATCGACAGTTTACGAACGAATTGTACAAATTTTGTTGTTTTCTAACCATTTACTCATACTAACTCTTAAAAGAGAATAATCGGCCTGATCTTAAGTGGTATTGTACCGATCAATCAACGATAATAAACTTCGGTTACCGAGTAATTAAACATAGAAGAATAGAAGAAGACAAAAAAAATTACAATAACAACAATATACATAAATGTATAACAAATTATGAAATAAAACTTGAGTTGTATCGATTGTTGATACAACTCAGGACGATGCCTATTGAAGGAAATCTAGTTTAAATAATTTTAAATTATAAACTTTTTGTCGATAGATTTGATGGAAAATATATTTTTTCCCATTTTATGTATGCAGCAGGTTTTTCCTAATTTTTCGAAGCTAGAAACAATCATATATATTGTTTTTGAATATCTCTTCTATTTTATGTTTACGAAACAAAAACGATATGAACTCAAATTCATTATTTTGTGAATGAAAAGACAACAACAAAAATGATCTTCATGTTAAAATAAACAGTTTTCAATTTTCAATTTAACCGTTACCTAAACTATTGTTACGTTTTCCCCTAGTAGGAATTCAAACCACTCCACGGTCCGATCACTGGATTGTGAATAATTAAAACCACTTGCTTGTTTTTCACTTTAACTTTTATTAACAAACACCACAATTCACTTTCACAGTACTTTTATTTTACTGTTACTTTTACTATTTCACTTTTTATTTGTTTTTCCCGATTTTAATTTATCGCTTTCCCAATTTAGACTGAAAGTCTACGCTTTCTGCTCGCGTATTTATACTCATTTTGCCCGCTTCTCGGTCATAGTAGAATTTTCCATTCATTTATTATTTCGCCTGTATACTGCGATTCATGCTGGTTTCCAAAATACGAGCATTTAGTACTTCTATTCAATTAGAGATGTCACCCGTGTCCGTAACACTACCCTCCGCCCAAACCTGTTTGTCCCGAACAGGATCCAATTCCCTTCCTCTATAGAGAGCCAACCTTTCCAAATGTACAACCTTAGGTTTTCTTTGGATGCCCTTCTGAATTCGGTAGATTACATCATTGATTTTTGTAATCACCTTGTATGGTCCTTCCCAACTAGGTTGCAGTTTTGGTGATAAGCCTCTCTTCCAGACTGACTGCTTTTTCTTAGTTTTTAGACCTCGGATTACATATCGAGGTTGCACCCTGTTTCTTGGTTGTCTTATTCTTTCTACCGGCTGCTCTTCCTTACTGAGTTTCACAACTCCCATCGTCTCTGTAGTAATCTTATCTTCCAATTCACCATGAATTTCCGTTGAATGCCGCACTATAATTTTTTGTACGATTGACTCACCGTTATTTAACTGTAGTTGTAGCTAAATTTTTCCACAGTTTAATGTAGCATGCCCTATTTCCAATACGAATCGGTTCTTCTTCATGAAGTCCACTCCCAAAATCACCTCATCGACAATATCAGCCACCAAAACTTCATGACAGAAGTCCCTGTTACCAATTCGTATGGCCACTTCCTTCTTTCCCTTGATTTCTGCACTTTGCCGGTTGCTGTTTGCAGTTTTAATCCTCCAATTGAATCAAGTTCATTTTCTATTAAATCAGCCCGCACAATTGTCCGCATTGCTCTTGTATCTAGTGTTATCATAATTCTACCTTTTCCAGACGGAAATTTTATTGGTAGCCAATCATTTCCTGATTTGTTATAATTCCTCGAGTTATAATTTCCTGATTCTAATCCGACTCGTCGTATTTTTACATCTGGTATTATCATCTTATTAACAGTCTCAATCGTTAATGCACAAGCGATGGTCTCCTCAAATGTTGTTTTCGATGCTAACACTACCGCTCGTCTGGTTTCTACATCACGAATTCCATCAGTAAACGCATCAATTTTAATTCTTTCCGTGTATTCCGTGTATTCCATATTAAGGTGGGTGAGGTGCACCAATCGCTCAATGTCTGCTGCAAACTGCTGTAGCGTTTCACCAATTCTTTGAAAACGACCCTTGAGCTCTATCCTATATAGCTCTCGTTTATGGTCAGCACCATATTTTCGTTCAAAGGCTAGCATGATTCGATCATAAACCCCGCGTTCGGTTTCTGGAACGATCTGCAACATATCTGCCGCACCGCCTTTTAACGCCACTATGAGAGCTGCGACCTTGTCTTCCTTACACCAATTATTCCTTACTGCTGCCGTTTCAAATTGCAATTTGAAAATGTTGAACGACGTTGTTCCGTCGAATGTCGGAGGCTTTAATTAAATTCCGCTGACTGGTTTCAGGATTTGAGTAGCACCGCCATTATTTTTAATATCTATAATCTCTTTTTCCAGTTTCAAAAACCTTTTATCAGTCGCTTCGAATTGTTGCTCCATTTGACTTTTTACTGTATCCACTTTGGCATTTAAAGAAATGGACATTTCACGGAACTTATCACTCACTTCGGATATAAAATGCCGTTGAATATTTTCTTGTTGTTTCAACCGTTCTAGCACAGATTCTTGTCTGATTTTCAAATTTTCTTGGCCGGTTCTCATTTCAGTCTGCTACTTTTCTTGGCCGGTTCTCATTTCGGTCTTCAAATTTTGTTCTAAACCGCTCATCATTTGTTGCATCGCCGCCATTAACTGCCCGATATCGAAATTTGTAGGTGCTGGGGTAGGTTCATTAATTGCTGCTGGAGCTATGGTTGGGCCGACATTTGTTGCCCCTTCCATTGAGCCCTCCGCATTAGGTACTCCAGTATTGAATTCGTACTGGTCTGGATCGATGTTCTGTTCCAGCAAAACTTTTTGTAGTCTCTCTTGTAATTTAGCTTTGCTTCCCGCTGTAGGAAAACCCCGTGCGTTCAGCTCGTTCTTCAACTCCGAAACTTTCAACTCCAATAGCTTCATGTCTCCTTATTCACAATCCCACCGCTGTCACCAATTTTACCGTTTTCCCCTAGTAGGGATTCAAACCACTCCACGGTCCGATCACTGGATTGTGAATAATTAAAAACCACTTGCTTGTTTTTCACTTTAACTTTTATTAACAAACAGCACAATTCATTTTCACAGTACTTTTATTTTACTGTTACTTTTACTATTTCACTTTTTATTTGTTTTCCCCATTTTAATTTATCGCTTTCCCAATTTAGACTGAAAGTCTACGCTTTCTGCTCGCGTATTTATACTCATTTTGCCCGCTTCTCGGTCATAGTAGAATTTTCCATTTATTTATTATTTCGCCTGTATACTTCGATTCATGCTGGTTTCGAAAATACGAGCATTTAGTACTTCTATTCAATCAGAGATGTCACCCGTGTCCATAACAATATTTAGCACCGGCATTGCGCTGCAACAAATGTTAAGATAGTTAATAATTTAAATAAAAAAATTACGTTACTTAAAACTAAATATGGCAGATTACACAGAAATTTTTATAATTTAAAAACAAAAAATGACAATTGATCAAACTATAGATCAATTAACAATCAATAATAATACAAAGAGTGTGTGTAAGTTACTCTTAAAAAACGACTATTATTACAATGAAAGTGAAAAAAAATTCACACAGTGTTTATTTTATAAATCATCAAGGATCTATAAATATTTGCTGTCCAGTGTGAAATTAAAACTTCCATCCATTTTAACGATTTAATTCGTACCACCAGTGGCCCTATTCTGGTTTTCCCAGGGAATTGGGAATTTTTGACGTTTTTATAACAGTTGGGAATTATTTTTTCCAAAAGTGTATTCTGGCTATTGGGAAAAATATTTCGTTTGGAAAAAATTATTCCCAATTATAACAGTTTTGACGTTTATTTTTCCCTATTAAAATTGTTGGGAATTCATATTTCTTATGGTAAAATACTCATAATCATACTAGAGTATAAATTTCATTATTTTTTATTATTTCTTATAAGCAAAAACACCTATTTTTTAAATTTGGTCTTATCTGCCCTAAAATATAAAAAAAATTAGCTCATTCATAATTACTAACAATCATAATAAATAATAAATGTAGAAAATAATTCCGACCCTAAAAAATTTTTAATTGTTTTTCAAAAGCGAAAACACCTATTTTTTTTTTTAAATTTGTTATTCATCCGTCAATATTTAAATCATATTCAAATATAATAACATAGCGCATCATGAAAAAATCCATTAAAAAGATACTCTAGTGGCGAACATTTAAAACTATTTGTTTCACAGAGGGGAAATAATTCCCAGCACGCCAGAATACACTTTTGGGAATTGGGGAATAAAATATTGGGAATTATTATAGTTGGGAATTGGGAAATTTTTTTTCCCAATTCCCAATTTCCAGGGAAAACCAGAATAGAGCCACAGGTACAATTTTAATGGCACAATTGGAAAGTTTATTTCAAAATATGACACCGAGTTCAAAAATATGTGTTTTGTCTTTTGACGAAATTAAAATATAAAAAGATCTGACAATAAACATATCGACAGAGAGAATCGAGGGCTTCTGAGATGATGACGTTAATAGGAAAAATGAACTGGCCACATCCGCATTGTTTTTTATGTTGAGGGATGTTATTGAAAACTGGAAACATGTTCTGAGTTACGTTTTAGTTGACAATTTAAATGCAGAAACATTATCGGAGCTTATAATTAATAATGTAAAAATGTTTTAAACTGTTTTAAACAGGCAGCTACAAATATATAATCATTTAAACATATGGGCATTGATCAAACCAAACCATACATTATTGTTAATAATTTTAAAATATTTGGACAATTTGACCTACAAAGTCAGCGAGAAATGGGTTAAAGAAAGAATATGCATTTAGAGTTTGGCACTTCCGACAGTATCATTGTTAAAATAGTATTTGAACATAATGTTAACAACACAATCAAATAAAACAAAAATCAAAATTTGTAGGCTGAATATGGTAATCAAAAAACCAACAAATTTTCAAAAAATGAATGTGAAACTCGCGGCTCAACTTTTAAGCAATACCGTTGCTAGTTCAATTAAAACAGCTTAAGCGTTGTTCCAGAAATTTTTGAACATTATGTCGATAATGTTTTGCCAACAACGAAAATGATCAAATTCTTTAACAGTTTGTTCGATAGCTTAAATTCCAGAAATTTTTCCTGTACTGAGCCATATTGCCAGCCATTACCTAAAAAGAAAAAAATTTAAAATTTTTTAGAAAATAGCTTGGAATATTTAAAAAATTTAAAAATAATATCAAAAAATGAAAATTATTTTAAATTCATTAAAGGGTTCCAATTGACAGTTAAAAGTCAACTTGGTTTGATTGACTATTTAGAAGAAAAAGAAATAAAATGTATTTTAACGGGTAGAACCAATCAAGATGCTCTTTTTAAAAAATTTTCTCACAGCTTCCAGGAAAAGGAGGATTTTATTATATGCCAACCAGCTCCGATATCGGTCATCATTTTGCAAACATCCTAGTAGCTAAATTCCTCCACAACTCAAATCACTCCAACTGTATCTTGGAACACAGTGAGACGATAGAGTTTGATTGGGACATTTTTAGGACAGAATACAAATCCAGCATCAAAGAATTCAATGTGAAAAACGATGATTGTGAAATTGAAGAATTGGATACGGCAATCGAAAATCTGAATATGGGAAATTTAGGAACTAATGCTATAACGTATTGAGCAGGCTATTGCTTACATAAAAAATTCAAATACGAATTCTGTCAGTTAAAACTATACCAAGAAAATTAAAACTTTTTTTTTTTTTATTAATGGATTTTATTACAACTGAATATAATTCATCTAGTAACTTATCTTTAGTAAATTTGTTAGTTTTTGTTGAGTTTAACCCACTGGTTAGCTCCAAGTATATTATAAGATTACATTAACCGCCCCAAATCTAAAGGTTTCGTCCTTCGAAGCCTTCTAACTGGGTCTGTGTTGGTCATAATATTACGCATATCTGCATTTTGATGTTGACCGAGCCGTTGTGCGTGTTTCGTCGCATGTTTCTTGATTTCTTCGCTAACGTATTCCATCTTTAGATCGTTATGAAGGTTGTCGTTTCTTATGTACCATGGTGCATTCACAATGCTACGTAGAACTTAATTTTGAAAGGTTTGAATTATTTTAAAATTGCTCTACTTGGTACAACCCCACAGTTCTATACCATATGTCCATATAGGTTTCAATATTTGCCGATATAATAGTAGCTTATTATGTACTGTTAGCTCAGATTTTCTCCCTAAGAGCCAGTACATTTTTCTGTATTTGATGTTTAGTTCTTCTTTTTTCTTTTTAACGTGCTCTTTCCACTTCAGCTTAGCATCAAGAGTCATGCCTAAGTATTTCGCTGTGTTCGCATGCGGAATTGGATGCGAGTTCAGTAGAACTGGAATACAGTTAACTGTTCTCTTAGTAAAGTTGACATGTATGGATTTCGTTTGATTCAGCTGAATGCGCCATTTCTTTGTCCATTTACTTATTGCATTAGTGGCATTTTGTAATTTACTAGTTGACTCTTCTATACTGTCTCCTACTGCTAGGATTGCTGTATCATCTGCAAACGATGCAATGTTTGTATCTTTTGTATTTGGAACATCTCTTGTATAAAGTAAATATAGTATTGGTCCCAGAACACTTCCTTGTGGAACTCCAGCCGATATTTGTCTAAGGTCAGAGTATTCATCTTCAAATTTAACTCGAAAATATCGATCAGCTAGATAAGATTTTAATATCTGGTAAAATTGCATTGGCAGGTCTCGCTATAGTTTATATTCTGGTCCTTGGTGCCATACTTTATCGAAGGCTTGTGCAACATCCAAAAAGATAGTTGAACAGATTTTCTTCTTTTCTAGTGAATCTTCGATTAAATCGGTAACCCTATGTAATTGGTCTATAGTAGAATGTCTCTCTATAAAGCCAAACTGATGTGGTGGAATTAGTTTTCTTTCCTCTATTACTGGTTTTAGCCTTTTCAGCAATAATTTTTCGAACAACTTTGAAATTATAGGAAGAAGCGAAATCGGCCTGTACGAGGTTTTAACGTTAGGCGGTTTATTCGGTTTTGGAATCATTATCACTTCTGCAACCTTCCATTGGTATGGGACGTATTTTAGTCTGAATGCTGCGTTTATTAGTTGAAGCAGTTTTCGTAAGCCCTTTTCGGGAAGTTCTTTTACTATTTGACCTGAAATTAGGTCATAACCAGGACATTTTTTGAACTCAATAATTAATAATTAATAATTTCATATTTTACCTCTTGTAATGTTACTGGTTTGATGATTAGGTTATCCACTTTTCTAACTGGGTTTATATTTTCTTCCGCTGATTGCCTTGGAAGGGGCTGGAATGTGTTTTCGAGGTGGGCTGCAAACAAGACAGCCTGCTCCTTACCACTTCTTGCCCAAGATCCATCGTTCTTTTTGATAGAAGGTATCTGCTTATTTGGTCGTTTAAGTCCTTTCGTTGCTTTCCAGAGTGAATAGTCAGTGTCTTTTTGGCTGGAAAGACCAGTTAGATATTCACTTATCGAATTGTTTATAATTTCTTTGATTAACTGCTTTAATTTGTTGCTTAAATAATTAAGTCTCGATTTACTTTGTGATGCTCGATTCCGCTGCCAAATTTTTCGAGCTTTCCACTTTTCACTAACCAAATCTCTCACTTCCAATGAATAGTTGTTTTTCTTTGGCACTTTATATTGACTAATGGGCGTACTCTGCCACGCTGCTTGAATTATATTATTATTTAATATTTCTACTTGATCATCGAGTTGTGTCGGAGTTTTAATTGGTACTTGTAAAACCGTACTGTTTTCTACTAGCTTCCGGAAAACATCCCTATTTGTTCTCTTGTTTGTTAGTTTAGGCTAATTCACTTTCTTGATTATGGTTGCACTCATTGTCATAATAACAGGTGTGTGATCTGACCATATTCCTTCACTGTTTTCTATCTCTACATAGTTTTCTGATGCTCCTTTTGCTACAAAGAAGTCTATTAAATCTGGGATTTTGTTTTTATCTGTAGGCCAGTATGTTGGTTTACCCCCAGAATAAAACTCGCAGTTTAATTCTTGTCCTGCCACATACAGATCTTTACCCTTACGTGTTGACTGTCTCGATCCCCAGTACGTATTCTTAGCATTAAAGTCCCCTCCAATTATGAAGTTGATTTAAATAACGCGATATAATTTTCTTAAGCCAATTGATATCGCGGTGGGCAGTATATAGATGAAATGCTATACTCCTTTTCATTATTGAGTCGAATTTTAATGGTTGATACTTGCATATTTTCTTTTCCTTTTTTCTATTTTTACTCCTTCGTAGTGTTTGATATTTTCTTTAACGAAATTAAAACTTTTGCAACAACGAAAAAAAAGAAAAAAAATATTACAAAAAAAACACTACATTTGGTTCTCTGAAAGTTCCTTCCGAGGAATTCGTTTTCCATAGAATTTGTTTAGAAAGCCACATTCTAAATATTCGAGAAAAAATAGCATCAAAAAGTTTTAGTAATATATCTCAATTATATCCAAAATTTCTTCCGAAGAATGATGATCCTTGCTATAAACATTTTGAAGATTTGATTTCCTTGTTTATATTGGTTCTTATCCGAAAAAACTGTAAATGATTAGTTTTAAATGATGAATTTTCTTACAAAAAATCTAGACCAGTAACCAATTTTCAGTCGACTCCAGGTTCAAAAAAATTAAAAATTTTAAATTAAAATTATTAATAACAATTTTTTTCTGTAATAAATCGGTATTTTTTTATTTTTTCATTCACAAAATAATAAAGTTAAATTCGTATTGGTTCATATGTTTCAATATATCGATTTTGTTTTGTTTATATCGTAAACGTAAAATGGAAGAGACTGTTGGTGAGAAACACACACGAAATAAAAACACAATTCAGTTCACCTCAACTCATTTCAAAATATATTTATAAACTTAAAATCAATAACACTAATTTAAACTCTATCTGCATCTCACCAATTATCTCCGACATCAAACCTAAAAGTAGATTAATTAATTAATTTCATTGTATTATACTTACCTTTTAAAATCTCTTAAACACAATTTCTTAAAACTTGTTCAATTTGACATCTGTTTATATAAAGTAATACTGTCAATTATGATTTCAGCTTTAGATAAATTAATTTGGAATAGATTTCAAGTATATGCAACCGGTTACTGGTTGCAAAATTAATATGTTTGCCATAATACCGGGAAATTTAAATTTCTTAAAGGCTTAAGCTGCTATAGTGAAAAAGCTTTCCAAATTGATTTACTTTAAAAATGACAAATCAGTAATGTTAAGAATATGCAAAATCAGCCATTCTATTCTAACCTGGCAAATAAAGAAGATAAAAATATCATAAGCAAAGTTACAGTGTGTTAACAAATTATTAATATTCAAGTAAAGTTTGGCTTCTGAGTTTTAATTAATACTGATATAAGTTCGATACCGCATTCATTTTTAATCACATTCATCTTTAACATTATCTCACATTCATCTTTAACATCATCTCACGCTCATCTTTATCAATACAATATCCATCCATCCATTTTCAAAACGACTTGATCAACAGAGACAGAAATATAATAATTATATATATTGGCCGTATCGAAAGTGGCTAGATACGAGTTTGAAGATATTTCACTGGCTGAATATTCTCATGTAATAAATGGCTATAGAAGTTCCTTATCTGTATATCCTTATCTGTGGTTCTACTTTAATCTAATCTAACTTAACCTATGCATGTGAAGTTAGACCTAACTAGAGTAGAACTATATTTAGGATTACTGTAGGTCTAACTTCAAACGCCTGTATACACGCTTGAAGTTAGAACTAAAATAATCTTTAACAAATAAAATATCATAAAAGTTTGAATGTATTGGTAAATATAGGAAAACAATGACATTTAGGAGAATAAATTATTGCCATAATAAATACTCAAAAATATACCATAAATGTTTGTTTAAATGTTCAATAAAAAATTACAAAAATAAAAATATATTGTTAAAGAATCAAATGTGTGTGTCATTTTCTGAAAGATCACAATCAGGACTACTTACATTCCAAACGATTTGAAAAAATAATTATTTTTACGGCGTCAATTCAAGTTTTAGTAAGCTTTACTATAGTAAGAAGTTAGGATTCTCTTAAGAAATTGAATATCTCGAGAGCTAATATGTTTATTATTTCAACTATGTGTTTGTTATTTTTAGGATTCCTTGATTAGAAAAGAAAACCACTTTTCAGTTTTTTGCAGAAATTACATTTTTCCTCACTTATAATTAAGTTTATGTTACAGTTCGAATGAAGTCGTCGTCCACAATCATTACATTTTTCGGTTATAGAACTTTTTATCAATGAATCGAAGCAAACTAGACAGTGGTCCATCACATCTTTAGATCCTTCAATAATATTTTGCTGTAAATATTTATGGTAGTTTTGAAGTTCCATCAAATATTCATGTTCGCTATTACCATGAATTTTTGGGTAATAGCTGTTGTTTGCGAAGAAATCTATTGCATATATTACCAAAGGCCCACAGTTATAACTATCCCGCTGTGTGGGTAACATATAAGCGGCTTCCGTTTTAAAATTTTCAGTTGGCTCATCCCAAGCTTTGAATAGTTCATTCAGAATCATTTGCCCGTTTTTGTTTAAACTATGCATATTTTTACCTGGTGTTATTGGATCGTAAGTTGTGATTTTTTTCGTTGTTAGGTCTATAATTATAAGCACCCAATGGCTATTTATGCACGCTAATAAATATATTCGGTTTTTACCACGACATTTTGATTGAATAAATTTGCATTGTGAAATATAGTAACAATCGTCCAAAATTCGTATACCTAATATAGGGTCTATGCAAACATCATTGGTATCTCGTAGCAGGATGTATGCACATACATAAATGATATCGGACGTTAAATGGTTATTGGCTGCTAATGATGAAAAGCACATATTGGTCAAAGGGAAATCTCGGCCATGAATATTAAATTTAAAAATCGTTAAGCAAACGTCAGCGGATGTATTTAATATATTTCTGAAGTAATCGTCATTTATAAATTTAAGCAATTTTGGCTGAATATATTTATGAACCGCTGCTCTTCCCGCATATTTATTGCTTCGGGTTCTGGATTTTCCCCAAACTTCCACTAAATTTAAAGATGTTGAATCAATTTCGTCATGACGAAATTTGGATGTTGTTGGTGTTGTCATCACAGGTCTCTTCTTACTTTCTTTTGACTTGGAAGGTCCAATTAAATGTGGCGCTTTTAACATTTTTGAAATAGGATATCTGTCCAGATTGACAGTTTGATGCCTGAAATGACTCCTCAAAATGAAAAACAACTAAATATTTAAATTTCACTAGATAATGTTTTATGACATATTTCACAAGAACCGTAAATTCAAATATCTTGGGGTTTCCCGTTTTATATACCTCAATAAATGAAACGCGGTAAATTTGCACTCACTAACACTGTATCACTTTCTTAGAAGTTTAATCACTATTAGTCACTAAGAAGTTTAATCACAAAGCGCTAATCAATGTACATTAAACAATAACGATTATTTTATAATAAACTGTAAATTATGATCACAGAAAAGAATAGTTATAAACTAACAATAGTAAAAAAATATAGCACTATTTAAATTTTGAAAAGTATTATTTATATTTGCTTTAACTGCTTATACATGTTTATTTTGGCCTTTTTCGCAATTTAAACATTAAATTAATAAAACGATATATTATAATTATAATATATTTAAAGTAAAATATCAAATATCTTGTACTGTAAGTAGTCCTAATCGTGACCTTTCAGAAAATGACACACACATTTTGATAAACATATTAGTTCTCGAGATATTCAATTTCTTAAGAAAATCCTACGATACTTCTTACGATAGTGAGAAAATCCTTAATTCTTAGGTCAGTTAATATTTTATTGAGTTGGGCAATCTCAACGTTTTAAAGATTTATTTTTAATTAATTACAATTATTATTTTATATTTTTTATTTATAATTATTTATTAATTATTGATGTGTAATGTTTTTTCTAAAATTCAATATTTCGCCTGAATGTCATTGTTTTTAAACTTTAACCCATACATACAAATTTTTGATTGTTTTTGTTGGTTAGGATTAAGTTAGGTCTAACTTCAAACGCGTCTTAACCTAACTCGCTTTTACTTTAAATTTTTCAACTTATTCAATTCAAACTATACTGACTTTAAAACATTTTACTATTTAACTACAGTTTTGGAAAACTACTTTGATAAAGTAAAAAAAAAAATGCTGCATGAAAAATTTCGACATTTATTTTGATAAAGGGTGCAAACCACAAAATGTTTACCATAAACTACAATATCTTGGTTTTCTACTTTACCAACAAAAAGTCTTGCTTTATATACATGCTTTTGCTGTGCTTTATTTTCTAATAATATGTGGTAAAATACATAGTATACATAAATAATCGTAAATTGATATTATACAATCGGCTGTGAATAATAGCATAATCTAATCTTCAATTTTATATTGTACATGGTATCGTATAGTGTATGCAATCTCAACTGGAAAATTATGTATATGTGTCTATACAAAAAGAATTTTCTTTTCGACTATTTAACATATAGAATCGGTGTTATAGAAAAGTATATGGTGTTTAACGTGGTATCCAGCAACAAATTTATAATAAATATATATATTTTTTTTATGTTATTTTGATTTATGTTTAGAATTAATATAAAATAAACGTAAAGAGTTTTAGATTTAATAATATGGCATTGGTAGACTAGCATAAATAAATAATATGGTACATTGAGCAGTAGAGTAAAAGCTTCACATTTGATTCTTATCTACATAGTTCCCTACGATACACACATCAATACCAATTAATAAATTTAAAACTCTGACACATTTAACCGTATATGTAACCTTACATAGGATAGATATGTATCTACAGTACAACTTTTTTTTAAACTATCTACTTTTCTATATACACTTTCATCTTAAATAATGTAACAAAGACTACTCATGTATTTGCGCTACTTTCGAACTAACTAACAATATTAATAGAAGATCGTTTACTTTTAAATGTAGACTAATGTGCAAACAATTTTGTAAATATGTACTCGCATATGTAGAAGCCACAGTATATAAAATGTATCGAAAATCGATTAAATTATTTTACATCTCGTTAAGCACGCAGCCCATTTAAAACTAAACGATAACATACAATTTTTCATTTTTCTTTTGTTTTTCGTTATTTTAAATTTTTTTTTTAATTATTGATTATTTAAAGCAGTAACATAATATGAAATTTGTTGTAATTGTAACGATTATTATCATGTAAATATTGTAAATTTTAATTTTTGTGTTTTCTCTGTTTTTTTTATTTTTATCTTTGCCGCAGAACGAAATCAAATCAGCGATGGATGAAATTAAGGACAACGGTGCAGTTGTCATCAGCAATACAGAAAAAACCACCACTAAAACGAGAAGATTCATTTCTAAAACGTTTTTCAACGCGGCAAATACCTGAAACGCAGGTAAGATAAATTTAAATATTTATAAAGGCCATTTGCCATGACTGTGAAATACTTCCCAACAATAATTCCCAAATTTTAAGTATACGCGATGGTATTTTATTCGCCTAAACGACGTTATTTAAAAAATTATACCAAAAAAGTATTCAGTTTGGCAAATTAAAAATTGAAATAAACGCTAAATGCATCTTATGACATACAAACCAAACATAAAAAATGGATATTAGAAATACTTAATCTCAAGGATGGACAGTATAGAAAAATGGCGTCATATCTGTGGTTATAGGTTTTCTTGAATGTTATAGTGTGAAGTTTCTAAATTATTGCCAAATGACCAATCCCAGGGGTCGACAATATAAAAAACTGACTATAGTTTTAAGATTGTCTTATCTTTAATTTATGATAAATATAAATCATGTGGTCATTTGACATATATTTCTAAAAATGCAATTATTATTTGCCGCACCATTGCGTTTTAAAGTCGGACAGTTCATCTACGCGTCTTAGAGTAGTTTTCCATAGTTCGGTGCAATAAACATCTGGAATTGTATTAAATGATATCCTCATGGTTGGCCCAGTTGTCCCAAATGATTTACTGAGCATCCTCATGAGATTTTGATCAGCTGCTGTTCCATATATTACTACTCGATGCCTAAAGCAACTTGTAATTAACATAAGTAAAACATATCGTTTAGCAGCGTCGATTGTTAACAACTCTATCTATGTCGATGACTGCTTAATTGGATCCAATGATGTATATCAACAACTCTTCAAGGAAAATCATCACTAATTAGTATGCTCGATACAACTGGAATGAAACTTCATAAATGGTGTGCAAATAACACTTCAATATTGCATTACATACCTTATAAAAAAATCTCAAATTCCAGGAATGTGAGTCGGTTAAAACATTGGGCATGTATTGGGAACCGCGATGCGACGAGTTTTGGTTTCACGTTAATGTGGATAACAAAATGCACAGCTATTTCAGATATAGCAAGGATTTTTTATCTACTTGCCCCTATTGAACCGGTAATACTAATGGGAAAACTATTTTTACAACAACTGTGGCAGCTTCGAATTGATTGGGATGCATCGCTTCCACAACACTTACTCAATTGTTTCATTACCGAGAAGATCTTTTCCGATGAAATCAACTAAAATTTCGTACGTCATTTATTCTTCAGTGACAAAAATAGAATTTCACGAATTTGCTGGCGCCAGCGAAAGGGCATCACTATATACCAGAGCTACCTATGAAATGCGTAATGTAGTGGTTACGCTACTTTGTTCCAAATCTAAGGTAGCACCAGTCTACAAAATTACTCGATTAGAACTATCTGCCCCCGTGAAGTTCAGCCATCTCGCATAACATATTGAGTTGCCTCAATTGTACTCCATTGTTAAATGGATAGTCTTCAACCTGGAAACATTTTGATTGAACAGATTTGTTCATTGTAATTTTGAGCAAACAAACCGTTGTTGTGACGTAATTTTTACATATTGTCGACCCATAGGATAGGCCATTTGACAATGCTTTTGCAAAGTTCATAAACTTTGTATTTTAAAGTTTATTCTGTTTTCAATTGGTTATTGATATTTTTAATTTTCTTTAGTATTTGATATTTTATAATTTTTATGCAACATTTATGGTGCAATACTTTGCCTAAATAAGCGCAATTTTATAATAACTCACACATGTTCATTTTTTGTTATTTGGGAAATATTTTACTTCGGTCATTTTCCCTATCTATCAAAGCATTAAGCGGAGCTGTAGGGAAACAATTGTATAAACAATAATTATTTAGTAATTGTTAGAGTTTTAGAAATATCAAACTTTAACAACCTTATTGGTTTGCCCCTCCATCATTAACAATTGTATGTAACCATTGCAAATTTTCTTTGACATGATATTACCATTAAACAATATTCTGAATTAATTTTAGTTCTAGGTTAAAGAAAAATTAATTTTATGGGTCTAAAATTCAATTCATTTATTCATGAACAAATGCATGTGAAGTTTATACTAAATTTATCGTAAAACAACAAATACAAAAATTTAGAAGAAATTTAGGAAAAACTTAACACGTCTATAAATGTATGTGAAGTTTATACTATTTTTGTGCTTAGCCAACAAAGCCTTTTATTCATGTCAAAAATCATTAAGGCGAAATCAAATTGACAGAATGCTGCAGTGGTTAAAGCTGTCAGCCCTATAGGCTGGCATGAAGCTATGCAATGAGCATCTTTACACTTAGGTAACTTTTCTATATCCGTAATTTTTTTACACCCTTCAAGTCCACACATTTTATTTGTACCCGGTAACTTTTATAATTTTCTACCAACACAAGTAAAGTTCCAAAACAAAATTAAACTAAAAAAATACAACAAAATGTCCTTGAGAATATTTCTATTTAATTTTTCTTTGGGTTGGTGTGTTGCAATTTTTTGAAGCTACGAAAATTTTGGTTGAAAAATGAATCCGCTAAAAAAACCTATTTTGTAGGTAAAGGGAGTAAAACGAAGTAGTTACCGGATAAA
This sequence comes from Tipula lateralis, assembly GCA_963932295.1. NCBI lineage: Eukaryota > Metazoa > Arthropoda > Insecta > Diptera > Tipulidae > Tipula > Tipula lateralis. The sequence goes on from OZ010737.1 coordinate 68,304,111, forward strand.
AGTTACCGTAGTGTGAAGATGCACAATGGCTACGTAATGCCGATAAGTAGGACGTAAATAATTGAACCGCAATTTTCTTAATACCATAGGTTTAATTAAGTTCTAATCGGTTTCCTTGATAACATAGCAAGGACAAATAAACACGATGCCAAAGGTTTGTCTAGTTCTACAGCAAGAAATTGATGACACATTTCTCGACAAAATCAAAACAAGCAGGAATTTCACAAATGCAACAGCATTAATAACAAGAGCAGTAGAACGTGCAAAAAAAGGACTGATATCCTTGCTAAGCAGGAACAATGTCAGCAAGAACAAATTGAAGAGCAGCTTCACAAGCAAGAAGAACAACTGTTGCAAGGAATAGCGTAATAACTAGATTGTCTTCGAGAGGCTTTCGAGTCAAGAGCAGCCGACATGGAATAAAAGCAAGATCTCGTCGAAACTGGAAAAATAATTTAAGTTTACTGAATCGAAGACACTGAACGAGGTAAATGGTCGTCTAGTCTTAGCAATTGAATCCTTTTGAGCATTCAAACCGCAGTTTCTAGCTGTAACTGTAGGATCGGATCCACAATGAACAAATGCGATAATATTTGCTTTGTGAGGATTAGCCGCCGAAATCTTTCAGATCCTATCTATTGTCTAGTGGAACTACGAACAAATATTTGAAGCCTTGGAGGTGCGACCGCTTGAAAAAAATGGCAACCACCGATGATTCAGTCAAACCTGCATGGGTAACAAAATTAATAGACAGTTGGAGAGAAAATGAGTTGAGATTTCTCAGAAAAAACTGCCGTCTCGAGATTTCGAAAGAATGGACATTTGCAATGCTATTGCAACCACCCGAATCACGACAACTGTCAGCACAAAAAGGGGTTGCGAACCAGCCATTAAAAATTAACTCAAGCCAGTTTTGAAGGGTCGAATGCTGGTTCAATTTCAAAGCACTAAAACGATAGTTTTTGTTTTTCAGTTTAGACAAAATAACAAAACCCCGGTCCTAAATGAAACAATTGGATGAAAAACGTGCACACTAACATTGCACAGAGGTGGATCGGGATCGATCTGCGGTTAGAAGTAATTGCAGCTCAATAGATTTATAAAGCGATTAACACTTGGAACAGCAACTGGTGTTCAAGGAGTTCGAGTTGGAAACAGTAAGTTCAACCATCGGTTTGCAGATATAAAACACGAGGCTATAATCGGACTTGATTTGATGCAGCAGAGCCAGACGTGTTGGATCTCCAAAACCACACAGTGTGATATAGATAGTTTAAATGATCAAAGAAACCGAACCTGAACTTCCTTGAAGAGCCGCTTCAGCAATCGTTTAAGCCATGCATCCGAACAACTCATTTATGTTAATCTTGCTTCAATATCAATGAAATCGATGAGAATGGCCTATAAATCTATTAATAATCTATGTCTTACAGGTCCTAACCACGTCTCAATTAAAACCTTACGAACCATTTTTAACGATTGGTGCATTGTAGGTGGTCAACCCAACGAATGCTTTTACACACAATGGCGTTTTCTGTCATCCGGTGCGTGTTAATTTTTTCATCAACGGCGCGAATCGAAACTCTCTTAACCATTACGTTACAACCGGCGATAACTCTATTATAATGAAAAAAAGAAAATGTATAAAGACAATTTTTGGCCACATATACTACGAGATCACAAACCATTGGTACATATATGCATTAGATCAAAATATAGAAAACACTCTACCGAAACATTTCCAGGTTTTGAATTTTTAGTTCAATTCACAACCAATTGTGTTTGAACACCAGTTTGAGAAAATTTCAGTGGTGTTTGTTCAAACAAAATTATTCCTGTTTGATTTTTCTTTGATTATTGAGAATTGTCATAAAGTAGTTTTTGCGGCTACCCCAAAAAGTATGGATAAACATTATGAAGATGTGCAACGAATTTAGCGACATTGATTGGATTACAAGGTGGACCGAGATACTTTCAAAACGGGATATCATATAGCCCAAAACCGTGACTGTCTAAAGAATCTCACAAGGCTGTCGAATTGAGAGGATACAAGAACATTGGAAACTACACCCCGTTTTCTTGGAACTTCAAACCACATATCGCGATGTATTGAAATCTAGCTCTCCCGGATCAATGTTTAACTATACTAAGTAAATAAAATTATTTTTATTTTAAATACAAATAAAATAAAATATTTTTGAACGTAAAAGCGAAACGGTTCTACACTAAGCCGCGTAGTGGTAAAATTATGCGTAATTATGCTAAATACTCATAAAAAATAGCAAGAGCAGTTGCAAATAGATAATTTAGTAAAGACGAGAACCGAAATACTAGCGGTTCACAAGCGGGTACTAGCAGTTTGTCGATTGGAAAGCAACAAATGCATGTGAAGTTATCCTAGAAAAGAAACATCATATGGTAACACTAACACAGACTCGCTACATGTGTGTCAAGGTAGTCTAGCGTAGGTTTTGTTTATTTTATCGAATAAAATTATTTGTGAAGTTAGTTAGCCCTGAACAAATAAAATTACATACATATTATACATAATACGAAAATTGATATAGATAATTATTGTGAAATCATTCCGATGCAAATGTCCATAAATCTATCCTGCACCAAGTTCTTCATACAATTTACGAATTTTCAATAATTATCTCTAGGACTTACTTATAATATCTTCAAGTGAAAACCACATCTCCGCATAGACCGAGATATAAACCAGGTGAATAATTGATGTGAAGTTCAAAATTTATATGAACAACTTGGTCCATGGTTGATTACGGACACTTAAAACGGAACGAATCCTCAATAAGTTTTTCTAGAATTTACTTATGATATACTCGTCGTATTTTTATATTATAAATTTATAACAATGGAAGATCCAAACAACAATACAGTATTTTTAATGCTTGATATTATTTCGGAGAACGAGAGATGTTATCTGTTCAGCACCTCAAGCTATAATTTGATAGTCGTTTTTAACTTGAGAAATGAATAAATCGATAAAACTATGCAACGAGCGAATCAACCAGAATCAGGAGAAATACAACGAATCAATAAAAACCAATTAAAAATACTTCTAAAGTGGCAACATCATGGAAACATCTAGAAGTATACTTCACCGAAATTTATGCACCACTACATTAAATGTTGCGAGGAGAGAATGGAAAGATCGGGAATTCCTCCCACTGATTTGTATATATAAGTAGTGCAAAATCGCAACATCGGACAAATTTTATTTTAACCAGTGAAGTGTTAAAATGTTCAAAAATGAAGTGTAGCTAGTATCATAGTTCCTCTGGTTGTTTTAATTTTGATCCACATTGGAATCCTCAATCAAACTTTTAAAAAACGTTTTTTACATTTTTTATGTAAATTATGTAACAAATAGCATAAATTACATAAATCATAAAGACAACACCATTGACAGTGCCATCTGTTTTTAAATGTTAAAAATTTACCGGCGTTCGCCTTATTTTTAATTAACATAGATAAATGCATATTTGCAAACTCATTTTTCAAGTCCACGTTATTAGATGGAAAGCGTTTTTTTTACTTTCACCCGAGCCAGTTAAGATGACTTTTTAACGAAATTACCTGCTAATAATTTTAATGTAAATTAAAAATTATTTTGACATTCGTAAGTCGAAAAAATTTGTACACAGTTAATTGTTTCACAAATTCTATTCGTTAAATAGTAAGAAGATTTTTTTAACAGATGGTGTTATGGTTACAATTAGATTTAATAAGAGATGGCGCGTAAGTTTTTTCCATAAAATCATAGTTTACATATATAATGTAAAAAATAACCGGATGTAAATTAAACGTTTCTTATATGTAAAAAACTATGTAAATTACCAGTGATGGTCACTTTACATGTAAAAAACGTTATTTACATTTTTATGTAAATAACGTAAATTACAGTAAAAAACGTGTAATTTACATAAAATATGTAAAAAAAAAGGGAAAACTCTGAAAAATAACTGGAAACAGTGTATAAATGTAACAAATATTTGTTTATAAGAGTTATACGCATCATAAATATCAATCAAACCGTTCATTTAGACGGTCAATCATAATTATTTTAGACTTTTAGTTATTTACAAATTCTAGGCAAAGTTCATTTATGTATCTACACTGCCATCTGTGTTTGTCTTAAACAAGCTCTTTAAATGATTACTGACATCTTAAGGTTTAGTTTATCTACATTATGAGAAAGATATTATTTTTTATAGTGTAATACGTGCCATCTATTATCAAATTGTAGCATTTTACACGGTTTCTTCGTAAATGTCAAACAGTCGAGTAAATGTCATCAACATATCGGTATTTTAATTTTTTTCCACCACCAAAAAATCCAAATAGATATAGAAATAAGTTTAATATATCGGATGCTGTTTATTACATGTCGAAATCATCAGAAACCACCATGAGACTCAAAATGTAGGAGGGAATCTTATTCAACATTTAACTCCGTCCAATACCTACGAGAGTTGCAAAGAATTATTGCATCTGGTGTTGCTGAAGTATTCTTTATGAGAAATCTTATGATATTTGGCTCGTTGGGATATGTTCGGTTGAGTTTTATGAAGAACATCTCCGTTTAATTAACCAAACAGGAATGTATTCGAAAATTAAAAATTATTTTTAAATGAAAACCGGAAAAAGATCCGGGTCCTCCAGAGTTTCAATGAATGAATGATGATAAGAATAAAATAATCTGGACTGTATCAAATTTAAAATACAAATATTACCAATGTTAATACATACTTACGTTTTTTTTATCAAAACGATGTTATGAAACAACACAAGAAAACTTATAACTCAAATTTTTGACATATTAATTTGTTTTTGTTTTATTTGTAACGTTACAAAGTCAATTTTTACAATAATTAAATTATTATTTATTAGTTATTAAATTATATAATACATAGCGCCCTTGTCATGAAAAAGCCGTAATTTACATAACGTAATGTAAAAAATAACTTGTGTAATTTTCATGTAAATAACTGTGTAAACTACATCGTGTAATTTACGCGCCCAACACTGTAAATTATATCGTTTAGCTTACACGCCCACAATGTCGTCAACGAATCGTGAGAAACGTCACAATATTATGAATTTTAGTTTTTCTAGCCTAACTTCACATGTGTGTAGTCGGTTTTATTAGATTAGTCTTGCCATATGAGTTTTTTATTTTTTAGGATAACTTCATATGCTTCATACAAGTGGTGTGTACTTGTACACAAACCTTTATGTTACCTTATAATATATATTGACATTGAAGATTCATTGGCCTATAAGTCCTATATTTCAATAGGTAATCATAAATGTGATTATCACCGATTGTAAACAGACGATGAGTTCTTTTTATCCATTTCGTATACTCGTAGCTCGACGTATTTGACAAATGATACGTATACAAATGATAGTATTCATTCGTCATGTCAAGAACAATTACTCGGATATAATATCATATCATCAATACATAATTATAAGAGATCGTCTGAAATGGTTAAGGAGGCACCACTAAGGTAAAGGTACAATAACTACTACTAATTTGTCACGACACAAACCTTAATTTTGCTTAAATGTCTAAATGTTTTGCGCGGTTTTTAAGTAAACGCACTCACCTATAAAACCTCATTCAAAATGTCGAATCTTATCAAATTATCGAGGAATGCGCTAATTATTAAGTGTTTAAGGAGGTAACATTTTGTTCTCTATAAAGCCACCAAGAAAATAAAACATATTCTTATATTGTCCATATATTATTGCTCTTATGTGTATCCATAGTATAAGAGACAACATTGAATTAAGAATTAATAAAGTTAAATAAATAACCTTTATTACTACGTAAGAGAATTTTTTGTCCAACACCTGCATTAAATATACGACACCCTATAATTGTAAGACAAACAATAAAATTTAATTCAAAGACAAATAAAATTATGTGTCTTCTTCTTTTACTTTTTTCTTGTCTTCTACGGTTTGTTTGTCTTAGGTAGCAACGAAAAGTTTTTCATTTTTCCTTCTATTTTATGTGTGCTTTTTAGGTGTTTGGCGATATTGACACACATATTTTATGTTAAACATATTAAGATGACAAACACAAAAGCGATTTAATGGTCTCGTATTTAACGTATGCTGACGCAGGTTGGTTATAAATTATAATATATTCAACGTTCCAGATGATTATTTAATCAAAACAACAGATAAATCAAACATTCTCGATAAAATGAATAACATTTAATACAAATAACTTGTACAATCGTAAGTCGACCCATTTAAACGGTTATATTAAATGAAACCAATAAATATCTTTGTAATTCCTCATAAGATGAACAAAACAATCTCAAACATACTCATACAGTATAGATATAAATCGTCATGAATAAAAGTTAATTTTAAATTTAACTTCTACATGTATAAGTACGAGTACATAAGAAAACAGGTAAAAATTATAAGAGAATGATACGGAAAACCTAAAGATATACAAGGCCTGAAAAAACTAGGTCAAAAGGATTAAGTTTAAATTGTGTATATGTAATGACATCACTTCAAGTATTATATACCCACATAAAATGACATAAAAAAATAAGAAATATTCATAAAATTCATTTAACTATCGGGGGTGATTTATGAGTTTGATTAAGCATTTACTACTGTACAACATACTACAATGATGAAATCTAATATATTGAAAGTGCTTGGTCACACCACTTTATAATCTACCAGCTCGTCAACATTAAAATATCAGATTCGCTACGACTAAATATGATTCCATTGATTTATGCACGATATCAGAAATATGGATGTGAAGTTTACGACAAAAACAAAATTAACAAAAACTATACATGTATTAGTAAAACAGTTTGTAAAAGCAATTTAAAAAAAAATATATAAATTAATCACGTGTGCGATCAAAAATTATTGATCACAATATGAAGTTAGTAATAAAAGATATTGTTTTAAATATTAAGCTATTTTACTTGAAATTGCATATGTCATACTTGAAGAATATGATAAATGATGCTGGGAGTTGTATACGTGACAGCTAATAATAATGATGGGTGGGAATTAAACGGGAACTCCACAGAGTGGCATTGATTGACAAGCTAGCGCGCTGAATCAACCAGCCGATGAAGACGTTTGTCTTATGTAATGTATGGCATCTTGTATGTGATCTGTAATATGACGTCATTGATTTGTTGTGTGATCGAAAAGATCAAATCCGGACTTGAGATATGTTGCATTTCGTTTCTATATATGTTGTGAGACTATGTTGCAACAGTTCTAGCGAATTACATCGTTTTTTTTTAATCGAAATCTTTTTTCAATTATTTTGATTTTACTTCTGACTATTCGTTGTATGTGTGAACGCCACATTGCCCCTCCGAAAATGATTTCCCCCTTCGACTGCGATTGTACTACGATACTTAAGTGGTAACTATAGAGAACGTAAAAAAAATAATAAACGTAACGTAAAGAAAATAAAGAGTGCGAATGTATGCCTGCACTTGTATCGGCCCATGTATAACTTAACGTAACGTAAAAAATTTAACGAAATTTCGTTCATTTACTATTTTTGTCAACTTAAAAACGTATTGATGCGATTTTTTACGGGTAAATTTAAAAAATTAAAGTCAAAAAAACGTAACAAATTAGATTCGTTAAAAATTCTTACCGCCCAGGTGGCGCAATGGTTAAAGCTGCGGCAGTTGGAGCGGGAAGTGCCGGGTTCGAATCCCGATAGGGGCAGGATGGTAAAGGGATTTTTCACCATACGATTACGATCGGTGGTGTGAATGAACACATCTATAACCCCCTGTTGGAGTGCAGAATTCATGAGCCAACCCATTACGTTCTTAATAGTGTAAGGTAAGAACGTAAATAAGCGAACCGCGAAAGGGTTGGAAGTGCCTCGAGCCCCGAACCAGATTGTAGAGATAAAAACAAACAAACAAACCAAAATTCTTACGCTACTTTTTAAGTTTATACGTTATCTATGGTTAGCTCTTTATGCTGCTGCTGGGTACACGGCTTTATTATGATGTAGTTACTTTATTTGATAATTCGTACTGTCAGGAGAGGTCTGTGTACTATCGTCGGTGAGCTAGGTTATTGACGTACTATGCCTTAAACAGGGTCGTCGACGTCACCAATGAAGAATATGATAAATGATCCTGAGAGCTGTAATCGTGACAGCTAATGATAATGATGAGTGGCAGTTAAGCTAGAACTCCACAGAGTAGCATTGATTGACAGCTAGGGCGCTGTATCAACCAGCCGATGAAGACGTTTGTTACTTATGAAATGTATGGCATCTTGTATGTGATCTGTAATGTTCGTTTCGCTAGGCCGGTTTCGATCTGATGACGTCATTGATTTGTTGTGTGATCGAAAAGATCAAACCGCTCTCATCAGGCATATGCGACCGGACTTGATGTATGTTGCATTTCGTTTCTATACATGTTGTGAGGCTATGTTGCAACAGTTCTAGCGAATTTCAGAGTTTTTTTTTAATCGAAATCTTTTTTCAACTATTTAGTTTTAACTCGTCCTTTTAAATTTGTGTGTTGAGTTTGGTTGTGGTGGATAATTTAAATGACTTTCGATTCTTTTTTTGTTTTATCCAAAAGTAATATCTAAACTGTCTTTGTCAAAACAAAACTCTATAAACATTTTATCACGCGACTTGGATATCCTCACATGAAGTAATCAGAAGATTGCTCGTTATTGGCCCAGAAGCGGAATTGTGAGATCGCTGGCATACTTCAGCACATGTTTAACCAAAATTTAGTATCAGATAGCTGATTTATAAATGACTATAGTTTTCCTTATAATGCCAAATAGGCTAAATAAATTTGTCTCCTTTTGGCCAGAATTAATTATTTAAAAATCTACGCAATGGGCTTAGTTCTAATTTTGTTGTTCTAAAAATTGCAAATAGATCACAACATTTCATAGTTCAAGCAGTAACTGTACGGTATCGATAATCACCAAATTACAAAACTTGTTTATAGTATTGAGTCACAGATCGTTTATAGTCAGAGATCCACAACCACTTCTTTACTCTTGAGATATATTATTTGAATACAAATATTGTGAAGTAGAAATGAAAGAACTGAGTACAACCTGGACTAAAAATTAAAAGGACCTCACCGAAATACCTAGAAAGCTCTGATGGGATCATTATCACCTTTAACAGACACGATTATAATTGTAAATTGTTTCTATTCATAAAAAATAATTCTTATAAGAACTATTCACCGCCCAAATGAGCCGTCCAGTGCGCCCTGCGTCATTTGTGCTGGTACGACCACATTAAAATTCAGCAATCCACTTCCCTACGATTTGTCTCGATTGAGCAGAATTTGGATAATGTTTATCAAGCCATTGTTTGGTTTCCACTGTATTTTTTCAGCAAAAAGAAATGCTTTAGTAAAACTCGAAATTCAGTTTTTCCATTTTTTTCAGTAACAAAAGTTGCTTCACACAAAATGCCATAACTCACGAATCAGATTGATGACAAATGTATACACGTATCGTTTCAAGGTTAATATAATACTTAATAAAAACAATATGGAAAAAAAACTCTAGTAACGCAATCTATGTGTCATCCTACGGGATTATTGAAGTAACCTAAATGTATGAAGAAACCTAGAAAAAATAAAAAATTTATCAGGTAATACTCAATTCTATTAACCCACAGTACAATAGTCACTTTCCAATCGACCAACCACTAGTACCCGCTTCTGCACCGCTTGTAGTTCGGTTCTTATGTTGGCTAAATATACTATGGTTTATTTAGCAAAGATAAGTACCAAACTACCAGCGTGTACTAGCGGTTGTTTGATTACTAGCAGTTGTTTGATTGGGAAGCAACTGTTGAGATTTATGGAATACTGTTGAGATTTATGGAAGTATTTGTGGAATACAATTTAGTACATCCAAAAATAATTGTTAGGTGAGCCCAAATGTAGACATGCGGCTGGTCTTATAATTTTGCTTATAGTTAGTGGACACAAAAAAAATTCAAACTCAGATGAGATGTCTTTCCTGGAAACAATCAAACATAAATATACTATAGTTCGACCATACATATGATTTGAAATCACATGAGAACGTTCATAACTCTTACGGGTTCTGGGATCAATTAATAACCCAAAGGTTTTAATGTCTTAAATTTTATTCTACAAATAAATAAGCTGCACTAGCAAGTTCATTGTATCATGGGCTCTTAAGTGTTTATTTTCTTAATAATGATGTTAAAAAACCTGCGATGGGATGCAATTATGAAGGTAATAACCCTGGTGAACATTTTAATTTTTTCTGGGATGGAATTCTAAGATAGCTTAACTCATTTAATATTATAAAAACCATGCTAATCAGTTCATGGACCAGATAATACTTTAAATCATCCCATTTAAAGTATTATCTGGTTCATGAACATTAACCAGTTGAAATACGGTTTTACCCTTCATTTATGACTTGTTAGAGGCATCGGTTACGGATCTAACCACGTTTCAACTGAGACCTTACGAACCATTATAATACGTATTGGTGCACATGGTAGATGGTGAGCCCAAAGAATGTTTTTACACACAATCGCTTTTTATGTCATCCGATGGTGCATGTTTATTTTTGGTCGGCGAGAATCGAACTCGAGGGTTATGAGGTATACAATTTTATCGTGAATTGATTTTTGTGATCGTTATTTTCTAAGAAAGTTGTTACATACAAAGCCAATTCACATTTATTTTTAACATGATCCGTGATCCGCGAAGTTTTAAATGATCCTTTCTAATAGAGGTTGACTCAAGCTTATTGTTTGTACATATATAAAATAAAATCTTTTTGTGGTAAAAATTGTATCATGGAGCAATATCAAAAATTATTGGACATACATTAAACTATGTGTGCTGGGTTAAATAGTTCGGTGACATTTGTTGAAATTCTATTTATTATTTTATTAACAGAGTTGGCTGGAACTCTTTAAGATTCCGCACTCAATTCCACAAACGACGCATGGTGTAACCTAGGCGCTCTCTGGAACCTTAACAAACTGGAGCAGTTTGAGCCATGGTAGAGGAGACAGTATATTTACCGGAATACTCCTAGAATTGAACACAATGGATCTCATCAATATACGTTCGTCGCATACGGCATCACTAGCCCATGCGATGAAGATGACTTTTGAAACGACCATGATCAGTAATTAAAGAAACCGATAATCTCAAGCTTTTTTTTTTCAGTGAAAGAACAGTCAGCTTCACGTTAAGCCCCCTTACAAAGCATTTCGTCATACGACAAGTAGGTATGGCTGACCACGTCAGCTTTAGTTTCGATAGGGCAACTATTTTAATGGTTTTTTTCACACTGTAAAGATGTAAAGGAGCAGTTGGTTCAGGACCTAAAATAAACGAAAACCAGTTAGCCAAACTGTCTGCAACTTCGTTGCCGTCAATGTCACAATGGGCAGGAACCCTCATGACCGTTAATATTAGAACTAAAAAGGTTCAGTAACTGACTTACAATGTCCTACCAGTTTAAAGCTGGTTCGAGGATTGTATGAGTTATAGACAGTTTTACTATCCGTACAAAATACAATATATTTGTCGTCGGCAACGAGATTAAAAACTGAAAACACGCTGTGAGTAACCGCAATAATTTCCGCTTGATTAATAGTAGAGTGGTCCCCAAACTGCCAGAGATTCTCAATCAATACCATGTGTGAATCAATTTAAAATTGATCTATGGCCTGAAGTAGTGCCGAAAGCATTCCACCCCCAACACTCCTCAAGCGAAAGGCAGCCGAACAAGCTGAACCTAAAATGAAGGATTTTAACTGGGATAGGGAGAGAATGAACTCCATAGCTAGGAGCGGTGATATTTTGCAAATAGTTGAGTTTAACAATTGAAGATTTTACTTTTAACCCCTGGAAACCAAACAACAGATGCATAGGTTAGCATTGGTAAAACCAGTGATTTGGAGATAAAATATAGCATTTTGGGGGATAATCCCCAAGAATAAGCAAAAGCTCTGTTGCATTGTCTAAAAATAGCAGTGGTGAATTTTTGTAGTTTAAAATCAAGATGATACTTCCACGAAAGTTTATTATCCAGGAAAACACCTTACATCCGAAAAGTACACAAAAAGCTGCAGTGTTCCTACGCCTTATAGGAATTGAGATATGGTTTGGATGGGTTTGTTTAATTATGACTACAAAAGTCGTCGATGAATGCCTTGCAACTAATAATTCAGTTTCTCAACGCGTTACATGTGCCATTTATATTTTAAATCTATCTGATAAAACTTGGATATCTCACAGCTTCTTAATAAAGCTTACAATCGATCAGCATATATTTACAAAAAATAAAAACCAACGTAACTTGTTAAAATATTCGAACCAATAATTGTCCAACCATTTTTACTTTATTTTAGGAAACAGTTGAAGATACAGGATCGGAAGGTGCAAGCGGTGATCATGAAAAGAGTTCATCGAAACGACGTATGCGCTACAATCAAAAACGAAAAACGGTTGTTAATCCAGATGAAAATTTTTATTTCTATTGGTTAATGGTGCTCACAATATGTGTCTTATACAATTTATGGACATTAATTGTAAGGCAAAGTTTTCCTGAATTACAAGAAGCTGCAACAACATTTTGGTTTGCATGCGATTGTATGAGTGATATTGTATTTTTATTCGACATTGCTGTACAATTACGAACGGGCTATTTAGAACAAGGTCTTATGGTAAAAAAAAAATTATTTTCAAAAAAACTATTAAGTATATTAATATTTTGGCGTTTCTTCATTAATTGTATGTTCTTTTTTCTCTACAGGTTTACAATGGTAAAAAACTAGCATGCCACTACATGAGATCGAGAGAATTTACATTAGACTTAGCAGCATTAATACCGCTTGATATATTACAATTTCGTTTTGGCACCCAACCATTATTAAGGTTTCCGCGATTTTTTAAAGTTTATAGATCTGTTAAATTTTATTATATTGTTGAAAGTCGAACGGTATGGCCAAATTTATGGCGTGTAGTCAATTTAATTCATATTTTACTAATATTAGCGCATTGGTTTGGTTGTTTTTATTTTCTACTATCGGAAGTTGAAGGGTTTCAGGTAATTTAATTTGAATGGTTTTTACTAAACATAAAGTAATATTTTTATTGTTTTTAACTTATTTATAGGGAGATTGGGTGTATCCATATAGACCTGGTGATTATGCCACGTTAACGCGTAAATACTTAGGAAGCTTATATTGGTCAACACTTACACTAACAACAATAGGTGATCTACCGACACCCGAAACGAATGCCGAGTAAGACAGTTCATATAATTAACTTTTTTATTTTATTTTTTTCACATTGGGATTTAATAAATTTATTTTTAATAAAAAAAAATTAAGACCATCATCATCGGCGGACGGCCCTAGATCGTTACCAAGACGTGGATTAAAATCACGTCTTCTTCAATTCGCTTCAAATTACGGGTAATTTGTTTTAAGTTATCTCTAATTAATTCTTATTTGTACAGTACAACAATTTTTAATGTAAATTTGTATATATAAATATAACGATAGGAGGCTGTCCGTCGACTATATAATGTGTCGTCAAATCGGGAAGATTTTTATAACTAAAAATTTATTAAATTCAATAATTTATTAATAATAATAATTATACCATTTATAATGATTATAAAATTTTGTTTTTCAAACAACTTTTAAAAATGATAATCAAAGTTTTCGAATCTATCTTCATAAGTGACAGCCTTCGTATTATAACAAACATAAATCAGAACAGATGAAGAAAAATTATTGTATTGTACAAGAATCTCAAATTTATTTTTGTCATTAACTAACCGAAACTATTTCGAAAACTTTGATTTTTATTATTAATATTATTATAACTATATAATTTATATAAACATATACACTGCACTAATGTTACCACAACAATTCTCATGACACACATAAAAAATTCTAAATTAAAATGTCTAATCTTTAATCTATTAAATAAGGATCAAATTATTTAATTACATTCTACATGTTACCATACAGTATTCTGTACACATTGTATACATATTTAATAACATTTTTTGTTGTTGTCAGCCTGCATAATACTCATTGTTGAGATACATTTTAGTGATAATCTTAAAATAATTGTCTTCTCTATAAAATTAGAGCAACATTAGAATGAGTTTATTTATTTATTTTTTATTATTTAAACAATGTTTAGACAAAATCGTAAATACCCTCGAGGTTTTATTTATTTTATATATAAGAGATAAAATGTTTAGATTTGTTTTATTCTACCAGTACGTTGATGATTATTTTATAAGGTTCAATTAAATTAATATATTCGATTTTGTTGCATCTAAGCTACATAGTATAAGTGTCAACACGTACGGCGAGTATGTTACTTTGATTTCAATAAACTAAATGGTATAAAGGTTAAAGGAGCGGAAGGACCCAGTTCGAATTCCTAAAGAACCAAATGCTAATGGGATCTGCATTCCATGTCAGTACTTCAGTATCCTCTGCCAAATCTATAGTGACAATCATATCAAAGCACATTATATGATTGTCACAAGCTTGAAACGGTGTGACGTAGGATTGACACTACGAGTATTTTATTATCAGGTTTTGTTTAAAAAAGTAAATATAAAAATTCTGCCAGAATTTTAGCAGAAGTTAGAGGCTAGTAACTCGTCTTATTTAAAAATGTTTTTTCTAAATTCAAATCAACAATAATTAGCTATAGTTAATATCGTCGCATTCAAATAAAAGTATTACATTTGCAAATCGTCATTTTTCAGGAGAGACGATTATAGTTTTCAATGATAAATTAGTACATATTTTTTTTAATTAAATTATTTGAACACTTTATGAATTAAAATTTATTGTTCAATTGGTATATCATTTATTTATAATGGCTAATGGATTTTAATTGGAGTTTTTATTTAAGAAAATTATAGTTTTTCAAAATGCATTATTATTCAACGAAAAATTTAAATGAATCACTATGGCAAACTACATTTGTAATACACTCGCATGTAAAAAAGTATGTATCCAAATATAATATAATATTAAGACAGAAAGTAAATAGGAGATGAATAAAATTTATCTTTAATAAAGTAATTAATAATTATATTGATGTTCAAATCACAAAATATTATATAACATTTCAGTTCTTTATATTAAATAAACAATAAAAATAAAATTAAATATCTATCAGCGACATCCCAAATTGTTTGAAATGACCGATGTGAAGTTAGTACTAAATTTGTCCTTAACCAACAAAAACAATATAAAAGCTTTGTGTGTATAAGTGCAATGTAAACATTTAGGCGATTACACGGTGATAAAATGATTTTGTTATACAAATGTGTCAAATGCATAAGATAAAACCATATTATAATTTAATCTACAATTTTAATAAATTTGCCTTCAGCTTCCAGACCGTTTATGTGAATTTGTGTATAAATCGTATGGGGGTGCTACTTTAGGGTAATACTAATTAGGGTTGCGGGTTGTTCTCACCGGTTTCACTTGTAAGAGAACAATATAATAGTACTTCTGACTCAATCACTAAGTTTCATAAACCTATCATGGAGCTCACTTAGTGAGACAGATGTTTATGTGCATATTTACATATTTAAAATTTTATTTTAACAATTACTTAGTGTATTTGCCTAAATGTCTACATTCCACATATAAACAAGTTGCATTGTTTTACTTGATTAGGACAAACTCAGTACACTCTTCTTATCGGTATTATGATTCGTGAACTTTTTCTTTAGTTTGTCCTAATTTTTATTATTAGGACAAACTTAGTACAAAGTTCTCATGCATTTGAAATGCTTTCCCTATCATTTTGCATTATTTCATCTGAGCATTTCATAGTGCAATTTACACAAGCTGGACCCATATCTCGCTCCTTAACTTATTAACCCTTAAAATTAATATAAGAAATCCTATTGTTGTACGAGCTTTTGGACAAAACTGATTGCCAAAGTTCCTGGTTGTTTTTGCGCTTGCTTACTTTTAAATGCATTGGGTGGTATATTCTTGACAATTAACTGCTATGTTAAATTTTGGT
Source organism: Tipula lateralis (assembly GCA_963932295.1). Taxonomy (NCBI): domain Eukaryota; kingdom Metazoa; phylum Arthropoda; class Insecta; order Diptera; family Tipulidae; genus Tipula; species Tipula lateralis. The sequence goes on from OZ010737.1 coordinate 68,320,238, forward strand.
GTATATAATGAGGCGCCTAGCATTTTAAGATTGATGTTTCTGGTGGCTGTGGTGTTCGAAACGTTTTGTAGAGTGCGATGATTCGCAAGATGGGCAAATCAGTTTTAAGGCTAATGATCAAGTTTTAAGGCTAATGTTGTGACAAATTGTAGGAAAGCATTTAAAAAATTCAGTTAATGTCTTTTTTAAACTTAATTAATAGCTTACCAGAGAAAAGGTAAACTGCACTATCCGAATCTGATAATTCATTGTCTGCCGACAGATATTCGCTTCCACTTTCACTCAAATCTTTCCTATATACAATAAATCGTGAAACCGTATTAAAAATTTTGCACTGTTTTTTCATACCTGATTCCAAAGTATCAGATTTATTAATCTGTCCAAATATCTTGCAATGTCCATCTTTCTTATCATCAAATTCGACCAAAGGCTCAGTTGCTTCAAAAACATCGAAAACCTGTAATGTGATTATTTAATTACGTAAAGTCGTTTGTGCTAATTTTAATATTTTTCAAGCTCTGGAAGTCATTTTGCACCAATCTACTCTTTAAGATGTTACACGCACAAATGACAAATAAAAACTAATTAATTAATCAAAACAAATTATCTGTCAAACTTTAGTGCCAAAATACAAAATATGTATGACAGTATGCTTTATAATAATATAAAATGAAAATTTACCATGCAAAACTAGTTCAACCTATTTTGTTTTAGATTTGACTGGAAATTTCTTTGCTTAATTTCAGAATAACAATAAAACATATCATTTTTTAGGCCAAAGGAAGTGTTTGATAAAACCTAAAAAATTATCATATACTAAGTCGATGTTGTAGAATTCAAATTCACCAAAGTTTAGTAATAGTACATTACTTTACATTACTTTTATTTGGATGCGACGATATACAGTGCGGTTCAATAGATTACCGCCACTTAATTCTGAGAAGCAAAAGTCAATTTCCAGCCGGTGCGTGTGAGATAGAAAAAAATGTAAAATAGAGAAAGAAAGACTATTTTCTCGTAGTATTGAATACAATAGCAAAAAACAAAAACCGCGTACATCCAAGATAACTGTGTTTTTTGTTTTGTTTTGAAAAATGAGTCAGAAATTCATGACTTTATTTCGGTTCATTTGAACGCCACTTGAAAAATCACATGAAATAATATCATTTTGTGTGATTTACTGATTGCTTACCAATATTTTTTATTTTTTTTTAAATTCAATATTAAAATATAATTTCTAATATTTAGTGGAACTTCCATTATGCTGAATAACTTCAAAAATACGATGCGACTTTACAATGCAAGCTGTGTGTATTGGCGCGTTATCGCGATGGACAATCCATGAGAGTGGTGTAAAAAGGTCATGGGTTTTAAGGAAAACATATTCCAGTATCGTCTTGTAACTGAAAATTTTCCAGTCATTTTTGGACTTTGAAACACCAAATCGATTGTGCCATAATAAGATATTGAACCGCAGACCATTACGCCCCCTTCTCTACTATGATGACGATTCAAAAACACTTCCTCTTTCCTAAGGTCGTGAAAATAGTAATTATATCCATCTGGTTCATCCAAGTTGAATTTTTTTTTCATCAGAAAATACGACTTTTCGGCAGTCATTAACATTTTGGCCGTGCATCACATTCCAAGTCATGTGTTCCTTTGCGAATTCTAATCGTTTCTGCTTCCGTTCATTATTCAGTGGTGGTTTTTTCTTTAACAGCCGCTTCAGATTTTTTCCACTTAAAATAGCACGGTGGACAATCGATTTACTAGCATTAACAACAGCTTAAAAAGCTGTTGTAGAAAGTGCCGAATTTTAGGCTAATCAACAATTTTTCGTTTATCCTGAGGTGTAAGTGCCGTTGAAACTCTTCCTTTATAATTACCTCCATAAGATTTTGTATCCTTTAAATACTTTAGGATGGCTTCATGACCTCGTCCAATCCTACGACCTATAGCACGGCCTGAAAGCCCTTTCTAATAAAGTTGAACACGTTTTCTTACCCATTGATTAAAAACTGAATAATAATAATATTAAGATTTAACTTCACTTTCAAGTTTTTCAAAAGTGAACTATTAGGATTCATGAACAACGACAATATGTTTGGTGGTGATAATCAAATGAACCAAAATAAAGTCATGAAAACATAGTTACTTAATATCTGCGATTTTAATTTTAGCTATTGTATTCAGTATTAAATACTCTTTCTTTCTCTATTTTACAATTTTTTCTATCTCACACGCACCGGCTGGAAATTGACTTTTACTTCTCAGAATTAAGTGGCGGTAATCTATTGAACCGCACTGTATCTATAAACAGCTTATATTAACTGTAAGTCTATGTTTCAAATTAAAGGATGATCCAATAAGAGCTTCCGGAAGTGTCTTCGAAATAAAACGTATTAAAACCAATTTAATAATCAAAAGTTGTATTTGTGAAAATAATTTAAACATAATTTCTAATAAATTTTATTGAAATTCTAATAATTTCAATAAAATGTTGTCCGCGAGTGGCTGTTAGATGATTTATTCTATGGATCCAATTTTACAACCCTCTTGAGTATTTTGGCCTATATTTTGCGAGATTCTGGTTTTTCCATATAAACAAGTGATTTCAGATTCCCATTTAAAAGTAATCTAACGGCGTCAGATCACAAGATCCAAGCTTATTCATATAAATATATTATATCAATAAATGGACCCGTGATTTGGCCTCCAAAATAAGTCCCTTTATTGATATGGTGATTCCGTCCTGAAGCACTGTCCTGTTGAAACCATAAATCGGCTACACCAATATCTTGAATTTTTGGCAATAAAAATGCATTGATCATTTCTCCATAGCTTGCTTCATTGACGTTTAGGCGTTTATATGCATCATCAAAATACAATTATTTTATTTGTTGACGTATTTATTCAGCCAAAAAATAAGCTTCATTGCCGAACACAATTTTTCGATTAAAAAACGGATCATTTTAGAGCTGTTTCAATGCCCATAAACCAAATCAATGACGCAAAGGAAGGTCAACCGGCTTCAATTCATGAACAAGCTGTATTTTATAACTAAGAACTCTTCAAAATAGGCAACAATGCGTCATATTATAAACCCAAAGCGGCCTTCATGTACACTTTCAGCTACAGCAACAATATTCACATTAGATTCACTGGATAATCTGGACCATCATATATTTTAATTTATCTGTCTATATTCAGCAGCATATTTTCCCTCTAACACTAAACGTATAAGCTTTTATCTTGTAAAAATATACCTAACAATACTGAAAATTTAGTTGGTCTTGATTCGTTTTGACAGAAACTCAGACTATTAAAACTTAAATTGTAAAATTTGTGAAACTACCACAAAACGTCAAACTATGCTTTACCGAACAAAATGAATGACACCCGACTATATCCGAATAGCCAATTCACTTTTCAATATTGAAGAGGAGTGAAGACTGAAATTTTAAGTTAACTAATTTTCTTTCTGTACCGTCGTTCTCGTGGCAGAGAAGGTATCGTACTTGCTCTGTCATTCGGAGGTCTCCGGTTCGATTCCCGGGGTGGTGACCAAAACTCAATTACGATTGGGTGTTTTTACCCTAGTGGCAATGAGTTCTGGAATAATTGCCGTCTTCTTTAGTTTTTTTTACCCTTCTATCGCACGCCCAGCCATCCGGCCATCAGAACAAAATATATATTGTCGGTTTCTTAATTCACATTGAAAACATCAGTTACTATGTAAAAACAATATTTCAAAAATAAATTACAATAATTTTAAGGGTAAATAAATATTGTTGAACGATTTATGAGCTTACGACACATATAAATGCATTTTAAGATTTAAATTAACTAATTTAACTACGTCATATTTGCCCATAAGCTCTTTTTCAAGAGTACAACAATAAATAGCAATCCAAAAAAATGTTTGGAGAAAATTCATCGAAATTGAGCTACTGCCCCAAACTGTACCTATATTTGCTTTGAATTTTTTTGAACTGTTTCCCTCGCTGGAAACGTAAATCAAACATTCAAAACACTCCTTCTTATAAATTATTACTTTAGCATACACAATTATACAAATCACGTGAAAATTTAAATATATGTTGAACCTTATACTGCATACATGATTTATTAAAATTCAAACCAGTGAACCATTTTTTAGAAGTATTCCAACACATTTAGTGTGTTGCTTTGGCAGAAAATTTAAATTTACGAAAATCGCATGAAAATGAATGGAAATCAATTTAGCTAAAATAATTCCATTTACGCAAATTAAATTTTATTTTTAGTTCTGATACCGGCCACCACAAAAGTTTAAGTATCAATTAAATTTCATTTTTAGTTCTGATACCGGCCACTACGAAAGTTTTAGTATCGTTACGATTTAGCAGTGTTTATTCAAATAATTAATACTGTTCGATGACTGGATTGTGAATATTAAACTCGCAAACTTTAAATTTTACAATAAATTTATTTCACACAAGAATTCTACAAATAATTCACAAATTATTATTATCACTCTTATTTTCACTTTCACTCGTTGTCACTCCCCGATATTAACACTTTAAAATTCCAAGCTGAACCACTTTGTAACTAAAATGTACACCCTGTCCTTTCGTTATTTATGCCTACTTTATGTGTAAACATTTGGTTACAGGGCAATCCCAAAACCCTTGCCATAATCTCCAACTCTCTTTAATTAACACAGGATCTGAATCTCTTCATATATAAAACGTCAGTCGTTCCAGGTGTACAATCCTGGGTTTTCCTCGTATTCCTCTTTGGATTCTATAGATAACGTCGTTAATTCCACTGTTATAACCTTGTACGGTCCCTCCCATCCAGGTTGTAACTTCTTTGACAATCCTTTCCTGTGTTGTGTTCTAGAACTTCCATCCAATTTCCCCCAAACAATCGTTTCCGAGTGTGGTGACAGCTCCGTCCGGTGATTCAATTTTATCCTCCTTACGATTGGCTCCTTCCCGTTGTTCAGTTGCAAAGGCATTCGACATTACCGTAGCTCAATGTTCTCTGTTTAACATCCAATTATGAATCCATTTCGTTTCATGAAGTCCATTCCCAGGATGACCTCATCTACAATATCCGCAACTAGAACTTCATGTCAAAAACTGTTTTCCCAAATCGTATTGTCCTTATTTCCTTTAAAAAAGCCGCACTGTCGCCGTGTGTAACCTTGAACTCTTCCATTGGTCAAACACCATTCGGGATAAAATCTTGCCGCACAATCATTCTCCTTGCTTCAGGACCCAATGTTATCAAATTGGATCGTTCAATTGGATCCATAATTTCCTTCTCGAGTTTCTGGAATCGTACTCTTCCAATTTGTTTTCCATATCAGATTTTGACCATGCTCGTTGACACATTTTTCTTGCTGCTCCAACAGTTCGATAATGCTCTCTTGTCCGATTCTCATGCGTTCCTGATTGGAACGCATTTGCTCCTTAACGTCGCTTTTTAATTGTTCTTGGGTAGTTATCATATCGGTTTTGAGCGCGGTTTTGACAGGTGTCACTGTAATTCGTCACAGAATCAATTAAATTTTATTTTAGTTCCGATACCGGTCACTACGAAACTTTTATTATCAATTAAATTTTATTTTTAGTTCTGATACTGGCCACTACAAAAGTTTAAGTTTAAACTAACAAAATTTGTTACTTTCATTGTAATCGATAATTGTCTACTTTAAGCTTTTTAGTTCGAGTATACTTAATGAATTCAAGCACTTTATTTCAAAGTTGAAATCTTTATCAAGAAAACTAACTTTTAAACATTTTTAAATTTCAGATACATATTTACAATCGTTAGTTATCTAATTGGTGTTTTTATATTTGCAACAATCGTCGGCCAAGTAGGCAATGTGATAACCAATCGTAACGCAAATCGTTTAGAATTCGAACGTCTATTGGATGGTGCTAAAACCTATATGCGCCATCACAAAGTACCCGGTGGAATGAAAAGACGTGTCCTACGGTGGTACGATTATAGTTGGTCCCGCGGTCGAATACAAGGTGGTGGCGATATAAATACAGCTTTAGGATTGTTACCCGATAAATTAAAGACTGAATTAGCATTGCATGTAAATTTAAGCGTTCTCAAAAAAGTAACAATATTTCAAGAGTGTCAACCCGAATTTCTACACGATCTGGTGCTAAAAATGAAAGCATATATTTTCACACCTGGCGATTCGATTTGTCGCAAAGGCGAAGTGGCACGTGAAATGTTTATTATAGCCGATGGAATACTTGAGGTTCTTAGTGAAACGGGAAAAGTATTGACAATAATGAAGGCTGGCGATTTTTTTGGCGAAATCGGTATCTTGAATCTGGACGGATTGAACAAGTGAGAATTAATTTTTAAAAAAATTTTAAATAAAAATTTATTTTTAATAATTTTTAAAATTAATTTTCTAGACGCACCGCTGATGTACGTTCCGTTGGTTATTCTGAGCTATTTTCACTATCGCGAGAAGATGTACTGGCTGCGATGAAAGATTATCCGGAAGCACAAGAAATTCTACAAACACTGGGTCGAAAACGTTTAATGGAAGTGCGATGTGTTAATAAGCGACACGCAAAAATACAAAGTGATAAAGAACATGCATTGTTGGCGCAACAGGGTGTACAAGGTGATAACAGTAGCGATAATAGTGCCTCGAAGCGTATTGTTGATAAACTAAAAAGTGATGTCAAAGGAATTAAAAACGTTTTAAGAAAATCAAGGTGGGAGAAACCAATGGCATAAATATATTTTTTGATAACACAATGTATATTTTATTTGCAGAACTAGTAGACGAAGTAATGAATCAATTGAACTACAACCATTACATATTGGACCAACAGCTAGTTCTAGTTCGAGTTCAAATAAAACGCCCAAAGGTGTCTTAAGGAGAATGCCGAGGGTAAGATCGGATGAGTTAAATGGCGATGGAGATGAAAATATAAATCATCATCATCATCAGTTTCATCATTATCATCATGATAGTGAACAAAAATCTCCAAGTCCGATTGGTGCTGGGTTACCATTGTTATCACGATTAAGGCTGTTAAAAGAAAAACAAGTCAGAAAATTATAATTTTCTTTTCTTTTTTCCAAACTTTTTGTATATCTTTTGTTGTTTTTTTAATTCCGAATTTGTTTTAAAAAATATCAAAACACGACCACACGAGCTTATAACAACAAATTTTTTTATATAAATAATTATTGATTTATAGCAATTAGATCGTATGTAATAACATTTTCTAACACTAAAACTAATTGCTATAAATTTTTGCACCACATTATATTCTCAGCCAGATAACAAAATCAGACCAATCAGAGCTGTACAACAAATTTAAGATCACAATTCTCATTTCCATTTTTTTTCTGTTTGTACGTATTTTAAATCACATAACACACTTATACACTATCGCCTTAGTTAGTTAGAACATATTTTACGTTGCTAGAAATTTAGCTGATTTTTTTGTTTAAATTTTATAAATTTTATAATTTTATCTCACAGAATTTGTCCACCTCATATAGGGTCTGGTTTGAAAGGAAAAAACAAGATTACAATTTTCCTTTAAGCCAATCACCCTTCAATGTATGAAATTGAATGGAATCCCTATAGTAAATTAATATACAGTAAAATAGTTAGATGACCGAGATCCCTGCTGTAAATTTATGATTTTCATGCTTCTCAATAAACATAAAAATTTTGTTTGCATGCTTTACAAAATTAAATTATAAAAATAATATTTTATTAACTATTATATACAAATATATATATTTTTAGCATGACACTATAAAATAGCGAAAATAACTAAAATCTAGATCACGTTTATTGCAAGGCCCCAACAAAAAATCTTTTTGCACTCATTTAATAAAGTTCACCACTCTCCTAAAAACGAAATATATAAAAAGCTCGATCTTTATTAGGTTAAAAATTTTGGTCATCTTCTATATAATATGTCTATTGTCCCTTGATCTCTTATCTCAAATGTTTCAAATTAAAATTTAACAAATTTTGTGAGATGAAATTCTATTTAATTTTTAGAATCAATTTTATTATTAAAATTGAAACAAAAATTTCTCTTGTTCACTTTTCTATTTTTAAAAAATAAAAATTTTACATAAAATATGCACAATATGTGTCAATTCAAAATCACCAACACCTTTGTATTAAATTGCACCTATAGGATCGCGAAGAGCGAGCTGTTAAATCCGCACCCCCAGTTATATCACCACCACATACTCATGTTACATCTGCTATGTCACCGCAGGAGTCAATACAAGAAGAACCGGAGCCAGAAGTAATTGGTGCTGGTTTACCGCTTATGCAACGTTTAAAATTATTGAAAGCCAAAGAGGATAAACAGGCTAAAGAAAATCAGGCAAAAGTATATAGCATTTTTGTTATAATATTATTATTTTAGTATATTTTGATTGTTATACTTTCGTTATTTTTAACACAATTTCCCATTACAGTTACAAGTTATTACCAGCCAATCGTCTAGTTCTCCGTCAGTAACTCAAAGTTTAAGTCCAACATCGCCCACTGTAAAAACAGTTGCACTATCACTAGCAACGAGTGCAATTCCGTCCTCATCCCTTTTAGCTAAACCAAAAGTTTCGTTCAAAGATCGGATCAAAAATTTACAAGCCGAGGTCAGCAAATCTACATCAACTGAAAAAGAAGCCGTGAGTCACGATGTGGCCGGAGATAGTATGAAAGAACAACTTATTCCGCCTGCACCTGCAAAGCCACCGAAAACAATTTCGCTAAAAGAAAAAATCAAATCGCTTAGCCAACCGAAAGTGGAGGAACCTACCCAAGCGACGCCCTCGTTAAAACCATGGTCAAAACTAAAATTAGCGACTGTGGTGAGTTCTGGTGGCAGTTACACAAGTTTAACAAATAGTGTGTGCGAAGATTCACCCACAGACACTCAAACATTTCCCACCACATCCACGAAAACAATACCATCGCCATCACAAATGACAACAACATTCTCACCATCGCCTCGTCCATTTAAATCTCTGCTTCCATTAATCCCGTTACAAAAAACCACCGACGATATATCGATTAATAATCAAACCGAAACGAAACTAAAATTAACCGAAAAAAGTAGTGATGCAGCTAGTGTCAGTGATAGTGAAATAAAGCCTACAAGAAAAGTGTCACCGTTCCATCGAATCAAACAGCAGCTGCAATTACAACATCAGTCCGATCCGTCGAGTAGCGATACAAAAAAACATTCAACAGAGAATCTTGTTCGATTGGCGAGTGGTTTTAAATTAAAAACCCGACCGTATAAAGTTAGTACCGAACAAATATCAACACAGAACGGTGGCGGTGGTGATGGTACACCAAAGAAAAAGGGTCGGACAAATCAAAAAAACTATCGATCCGTTGACGATTTATCGCCTGAATATGGTGGCCTTCCATTTGTAAAAAAATTAAAAATACTTAACGAACGACAAAAATTAGCCGAACTGGAATCCGTTATACAAACCCGTAGCTTTAGTTTAGATTGTACCGATTCTGGAAATAATTTAATCCCCGATTATATGGAACCATTAACACGCAGTCATAGTGAAGCGTCAGCAATGGGACGAAACAATAGTAATACAAATACAAATTCAAAGCAGTGCCTAAATTCTAGTACAACTGGCGGAGCAATTAAAGCAATTACATCAATAACACGATCATTAAATTATCCGCTACCAATAGTGATACCAATACCAGTGCAATCACCATTGAGCCCGGAATCAAATGAAACATTGGAACGAAGACAATTAAAAAGTATTTTAAAAAAATTATCCGAAGATAAATTAACAGGCCGAACTCCATCCTTAGGTTCATCGACGACAACGATGGCAACAACAAATAATAGTTTAACAGCGGTTACAGCGACAACAACTACAACAACGGTATTGCATAAAAATCAACAGCATTTAATGCGTGAACCAACATTAGAAGGGTACGTGGCAAGACACAGCAAATTATTAAAAAGTGTTACATTCAATAGTACACTTTCTAGTCCACCAAATAGTGCCAATTTATGTGAATCGATTGAAGATCGTAGTTTATTTCCATTTTTAAGCGCACAACCAATTGATGATCAACAACAACCTCAAACGTTTACCAACACGACCAACAACGTAGATCAATCAACACCATTGAATAATATCTCTGTAAATATACAAATGGAACAAACTATTCTCGATGAGACATCGACAACTACCCCGCCACCATCGACCGATACAATTGATGTTAGTGAACTGGATCAAGACGAAATCGATCGGATAAATGAGTTTAATAATCGTAATAGTTGTAAATTAGAGGATGATACAAAATCGACGATAAATAATAATTTTCTACAGAGTGTTCAAAATCAAAAAATGATATTGAAAGGTTAGTACCAGATCTAGATTTGAATCAATTGTCACTCTGTGCTATATATCCTATATATAACTATGTAATATGTAATAATTTTGGACATTATTGTTTTGTACATGATATTGTAATATTTTGTGAACGAAAAAGAATTATGTTTGTCACCTATGATTATATAAACACCTATGATTGAATTGAAATTTGTTTTGCGTGTTAAGTTCTGCAAATATTAAAATTTAACTGATAATTTCCAAAACAAAAAAACAATAATTTCGGTAATGTGTTGCATTTGTTTTGAATTGACACCTTGAGCAACCCAAACATTTTTTTTTTCGCAATATTGGTTGACAACGAATCTGTTTTGGAGTTATTGCGATATTTGAACGATCAACCCTAATTTTGAATTTTGACCCTAAGTTATCGATAAAAGATCACATCTAAAATAGATATAATAATCTTAATCAGAAGACTTATGTCTGATTTATGCCTTGAAAATTATTAAGCTACTACATACTCAAGCCAATAATTCTCATTGGATGAGGCAAGCTTGAGTTACTCAAAACTTAGGTAAAATTGAGTAAAACCTTTAAATATCTAAGAATCTTCAATGTCACCTATTTACCTGGCTGTGAACAACCTTAATCGGAAGACTTGTGTCTGATTTATATCTTTAAAATTATTGAGCTACTACCAACTCAAGCCAATAGCTCTCATCGGATGAGACAAACTTAAGTGACTTAAAAGTGACTTAAACCCTTTATAGACCATATTTAGTTTTTGAGGAAACAAAATTGTTTAGATTTAACTAAGCTCAAGTTGATTACTGAGATACCACAGAAAATGTATTTGGGTTTGCCATTTTCCTGTCAAATTGGGTATTTTAGCTATTGCAGATATGGAATATCGAGCTGTTACACTTTGTTAAAAAAATGTATTTTTATTTTTTTTTAATAACAAAAAATATAAAAAGTTTACAAAATAATTCAGTACTCAAATAAATAAAAAATAATAATAAAAACTTAAGTATCACTATTCATTTATCACACTATGATTTTAATCAGTTACAATGAAACGAAACAAAACAGTTGCGGTTCTTATTTAGACAAAGGGCAGTCCTACATTTACTGCATTTTATAAAAGTATAGCCACCACATTTCGGCAGTTTGCATTAAACGTTTCTGCATCCATTCCGGTCAATGACTAGCGCCATCCGTGCGAACTTCTCTTACGGGTAATGGCGCTGCATTTGATTTTTTCTTTTTTCCGCAATCCTATTATCATCAATGTCCATCCTAAACTCAGATAATATCAGGAGTTTGCCGTATGAATGATCAGTATGTTTTGAGTTGCGTTTGTACAAAATCCACATTTTGTAGTACCATTTTTTGAACTAAGTCGAATTTTATAGCGGCCAATATTGCTGTCTAAGCAGTCAACACCTCCGATATAACTATTGACTACTTTTACAATGTTTGGAAAGGAAGTGTTTATCATTCCTTTCTTTTTGTCGTATCTCTCCACTGTGTGCACTGGATTTTGTCCTGCAAAATTGAATAGTAAATTTACGTTTTTCGTATCCTTATATGATACCACCACAATATCTGAAGAATCTATGGTAGTCACGAACTCTACTGATGTACCTCTAGTTGCTTTGTTCATTTCTTTGTCGCTCGGAAGCTTGCAATTAGGCAATCGATTTTTGCGAACTGGTCCTAAGCAAATAAATCCTCTAATGACTCGAATCATCTAAACTGGTCCTAAGCAAATAGTTCTCTAACGAGTGAGATTGTTGAAAAATAACTATCGAAAATTATTATACGAATGACAATGTTTGCACACGCTCCTAAATTGGGCTCCTATTGTAGACAATTTTTATCATCGTTCTCTTGTCCTGTATACAATTCAAAATTATAACAAAATCCTGAGGTTCCTGATAAAATAAATAATTTAAATCCCCATTTGTGGAGCTTTGACGGAATATACTGTTTCATAAAATGTCTCGTCTTTGTAGCACATAATTGCTCATCAACCGATAACTGCTGTTCTGGAAAAACTTTTCTACACATTGATTGGAGGATATCGACAACTGGTCTAATTTTAAAAATCCTGTCAAAATCGGGATGGCTTTTTGGAAGTGCATTCTCATTGTTGTTGAAGTGCAGGTATTGTTTAATTTTTTTGAAATTATTCAGAGATATGTCGTCTTGAATAACTCCATTTCCAATTTTAGGTGACGAATAAATTTCTTTAAGGATTCCTCATTTTAAATTGCTGGCAGATTTGGATTTTTTGGGTAGCATATAAATTTGAATCAATTACAATTTGTTTCATCAAGTCATTCGTAAAGAAATAGTTGAAATAACTATACGGACTTGTTAAATGTTTAATTTCATCGGCAAGCTCATCAGTACCTTGAAAACTCATTTGCTCTTCTGCAACATGAAACTACTTTTTTTCCAAATAAGTTTCATATTTTTGTAATTGTCCAATTGAGAAGTGCTCGTCTGTTGTTTTTCCAATAACGGCGCTGGTAGTTCTTCAACTAAATCAACTGGCATACTTACTATATCAAATAATTCATCATTCGAATCTTCTAATTCATTGTTTAAATCTGTTTCATTTGGCTCAATTTCATCTATCGGTCGCATGCTTTCATATATTTTTTGTACATTCAATTGTATCTCTGTAGTATCGTTCTCATCTTCACTATGCCATCCTCACTGTCAGTCCAACTTTCTACTATTTCCAAAATTTCAGCTTCGGTCAAATATTTTCGAGGCATTTTCTATAAAATTATTTTTTTTTGTAAAATCCTTAATTGAACATTTTCCAAATAATATACATAAAATAAAATAAAACTCTAACGGCTCGATATAGCATATATGCAATTTATTGCATATATACAATATCCATTTTTTTTAAACGTATGGCACAATATTGGAGATATGCATAATACCAAAATAAATTGTTTTTTCTAACTAATAATGTTATTTTATATGGAAAATCGCTCCACAAAATTAAAATTGAATATTTCTAATTTATTTAACTATAACTTACCAATTTTTTACTTATTTAGTTAATTCGAAGGCAGCCTAAATCGTCGAACATTTTTGCATTATATTCTGTATAACACGTCTGATATTTCATTTTACTTTTAGTACGAATACTAAACACTAATGCGATATTCTTTCGTAAAAAAAAGAGCTCTGAGAGCAAAAAATTGCTCTTTTTGCTCGAAACACGTGCGTTTTTGACATTACGTGTTCTTTGCAAATGATCGAGATTGCTTTTTTTTATCTCGAGCACTTTTTAATGTGATATTCTTTCCAAAATGAGAGAAAAGAGAATTTTTTTTTCAAAGAATACGAAAAGAAATTGCCCTTTTTGTCGATGTATTGGTGAAAAAAATACAAATTATTATGCTATACAACCACAAATTTCATAGTATAGTCTTTTATAATATAAAGATTAATTTTATTATAATCCTTTATTATTATTGTTATTAACTTTTTATTTAATTTTGATAATTACACACATTTACGACAAAATATAGTTCACAAATGAAATTAAAAATGGCGTTTTGTTTATATTGTTTTGACATTTAAAAATTTATATGTGTCTAGATTTTTAAAAATTTAAAAATTTATATGTGTCTAGAAAAAATCTAGATTTTTAAAAAGTGCTCGAGATCAAAAAAAAAGTGCTCGAGATCATTTGCAAAGAACGTGTAATGTCAAAAACGCACGTGTTTCGAGCAAAAAGAGCACTTTTTTGTTGTCAGAGCACTTTTTTTTACCAAAGAATATCGCATAAAAATCTCAATTTTTCGCAGACTTACCCACACAAATAAATTTTTAAACGTCAAAACAATATAAACAAAAACCAAACGCCATTTTTAATTTCATTTGTGAACTATATTTTGTTGTAAATGTGTGAAATTTTCAAAATTAAATTAAAAGTTAATAACAACAATAATAATAATCTATGGCTTAGAGGCCGTAAACGGCCCTTACCGCGTCTCAAACGAGACTTTAGGAACCAATTTTAACGATTGGTGCACATTGTAAGGTGGTCAGCCCAACGAATGTTTTTACACACAAACGCGTTTTTTATGACATCCGGTTGCATGTTAATTTTTGGTCAACGGCGGGAATCAAGCTCGAGACCGCGGCGTGATGAGAAACTCTCTTAACCATTAAGCTACAATCGGCAACAATAATAATAAAGGATTATAATAAAATAAATCTATATTTTATAAAAAACTATACTATGAAAAATGTGATTATATAGCATTATAATTTGTATTTTTTTTCACCAATACATCGACAAAAAGGGCAATTTTTTCGTACTCTTTGATAAAAAAAAATTGCTCTTTTCTCTTATTTTGGAAAGAATATCACATAAATAAATTAAAATAGAACATCCCAAATAACAATAATAAAGACATTTTACCATGTGAAAACTCAATATTAACGAAACAATTTAATTTAAAGTAGTCATTGCAGATATGCAATACGGAGCTATAAAGGGTTAAGTAAAATTGAGTAAAACCTTTATATATCTAGGATTCTCCAATGTCACATATTAACCTGGTTGTGAATAACCTTAATGTCTGACGATAGACTTGTGTCTGATTTATACCTTGAAAACTATTGAGCTACTACCAACTCAAGCCAATAGTTCTCATCGGATTAGATTAACTTAAGTGACTTAAAACTTAAGTAAAATTGAGTAAAACCTTTAGATATCTAAGAATCTTCAATGTCACCTATTGCCCTAGTTGTGAATAACCTTAATGTCTGACGGAAGACTTGTGTCTGATTTATACCTTTAAAATTATTGAGCTAGTATTAACCCAAGCGAATAGTTCTCATCAGATGAGGCCAACTTAAGCAACACAAAACCTAAGTAAATCTAAGAATCTTCAATATCACCTATTTACCTAGCTATTTTACCTCATTTAAAGACTTAAAGAGTTCACAAATTGAGGTTGAGTGGATATCATGCCCTAAAACTTCTGGAATTGTAAGAACTTGAGGAAGAGGGTAGCCATTAATTGGTCGCTGACTATCCTTCAATTGTTTGAGAGATTTTTCGCCAATATATGAATTGGATACGTATCCTGTACTTGAATTTTCACGTAGCTCTGATGAATTTAATTTTATTAAAGAACAGGAAATTCTTGACTGCATGCTTCAAATCAATATTTTGTACCAAGGTTTTATGTCATGAAAGTTTACGTAGGGCTATATTTCCATCATACCTAAATTTTTTGAATCTATACGGTTCATAAATAACGTGTTAAGTTTTCACATAACATCAATTATATCTTTTTCCCACACAGTTTTTATCCTTACACGCGCTTTCCTATATTACATCAAAATCGTTATACAACGATAGTATTGACAGTGTGCGGTTTTACCAGGCAATATAACAGTACCACCTTAATGGCTTATCTAATATAAGTTTCATTCAATTAGGTAAATTCAAAACTAAGTTTTTTTCTCGGCTCATGACATCACAAAGTAGTTTTGAAGTAAAATGCATATTCTGTATAAGCTATCTAAATTAGTTGTAACAACAACCTAACGAAAAATAGTTCGAACTTTATTTTATCGAAGCTCTTAGCTTTTCACTTTTGTAATAAAAAACCAAATATGTACAAACCATATGCGCAACATCAATTGCAGACGCATTTCATACCAAGCCACCTGAAATTCTTTTTGGATCAAAATGTATCTTTGATTTGCATGGCAAATATGATCTGACTTAGATCAATTGGTATCATAAACTGTTATTTGATAGGAGTATTAGAGTTTGGAGTTAAATTATTGTTAAGTTGAGGTTTATTATTAAATTTATTTTTTATATTTTTTTTATTTTATTATACATAAATTCAAATTTCACATTTTATAAATTATTTATTTTAGATTTAATCCACTTCTACTGTCACAATTATTTGTAATCTAAACCTTACAATTCAATGTAAATTTTAACTCTAAGGAATTCAAACAAAGGTATCTCCTTTATATACAAAATAATACCGATCGGAACACAGTCTTCCGGTCGATAGATGAACTAAACAATAACTAAAATAAATGTAGATTTATAACAAAAACGATTGTAACATATATATATTTTTATACACAAAATTAACATTTAATATTTCCCAATTCATAAAAATATTTCTCACGTCGAGCAAAACTGATTTATATTAACATTCTTAAATTATACAAAAAAATTAATAAAATGGTTGCAAACAAATAAATATTGTAGTTGCAAACAGAAATAAATAAATATTGTGGTTGCCCTGTTTTAAGCGGGAATTACGCCACATTACCCCCCTCCGAGAGAGCGATAAGCAAACGCTACTCCTTATAACTAACTGGACATTTAATTTTCCTACCAGATTTTGTATAATTGGTTGGGTTTAATGTTTGTGGAGGAATTTCTATTGGATTACTAAATTTTACTTTTTTATTTGATGGTTTGGTTTGGGGTACTGTATTAACATTAGGTACTACTGGATTTAACGAAAGAGAATTGCTATCATTGGGTTTACATTGCTCCATAAAACATGGTTTTAATCTGTTTATGGATATATTTGATTCTCTGTTTTTAATTTTTAGTGTAAAGTATTTTTCATTACGCTTTAAAATAGGATATGGTCCCTCATATGGTTGTTGAAGAGCTGGTTTAACTGAATCTATTCTAATAAAAACGTGTGAGCAACTATTGAGTTCTTTAAAAATAAATAGATTATTGTTACTATGTCTTAAAGCTGGAGTAGGTTGAATATAGTTAAAATATTTTTGTAATTTAACTATAAAATCCGATGGACTTGTATTTGATTTAGGGGTTTCAAAGAAATCACCTGGTAATCGTAAACATTCGCCATAAGTTAGCTCTGCAGATGAACAGTTTAACTCGTCTCTAAATGCTGTTCGAAGTCCCAAACAAACTATTGGTAAAGATTTTGTCCATTGGTTGTTATCGTGACACATAATAGCGGCTTTCAAAGTTCGATGCCATCTTTCTATCATCCCATTACAAGCTGGATTATAAGCGGTGGTTCGTTTGTGCTTGAATCCTAAAAATTTTGAAAGTTCGGAAAATAGTGTTGATTCAAATTGTGCCCCCTGATCAGTTGTAATACTAGATGGTACACCAAAACGGCTGATCCAATCCTTGATTATAGCATTAGCTACAGTCTCCGATTTAATATCTGATACAGGTATAACTTCAGGCCAACGTGTGAATCTATCTATTAAGGTTACACAATATCTATTTCCCTCAGATGGCGGTAGTGGACCAATGATATCCAAGTGAACATCGTCAAAACGTCTACTTGAAATTGTGTAATTTCCTAATGGGGTTTTAACGTGTCTTGAAACTTTTGATTTTTGACATGATATGCAAGCTTTAGCCATGTTTTTAATATCTGTATTCATTTCTGGCCAAACAAACTTTCTTGCTACCATTTTGATAGAGGTACGTATACCGGGATGTGATAAGTTATGAATCGAATTAAAAATATCTCTTCGAAACTTTTCTGGTATGTAAGGTCTTTTAGAACCAGTAGATATGTCACAAAAAATCTCACTGTCGGAACCAAATAAAGGAAATCTTTTTAATATGAGAGATTTATTTGTTTCCCTCAGTTTCGTTAAAGTATGATCCGATGCTTGTTCTTTTGCTATAGCATTATAATCAATTGAGCTACTAAGCGTTATCTCTTCTATTCTTGATAAGGAATCAGCTACTACATTATCCTTACCAGAAATATGTTGAATATTAGAAGTATATTGCGCTATAAGATCTAAATGGCGACGTTGACGTGGAGATGCTTTATCTAAATTTTGTTGTAATGCAAAAACTAAAGGTTTGTGATCTGTAAAAAGAGTGAATGAACGACCTTCAAGCAAATGTTTAAAATGTTTAATTGCACTATAAGCTGCTAAAAGTTCACGATCATATGCACTGTATTTTCGTTGAGTATCATTTAATTTAACTGAGAAGAAACTAAGAGGCACCCAAATATCTTCTGATCTTTGCTGTACTACAGCACCGATGGCTGTATTGGAAGCATCTACCATAACTGCCAATTCTGCTTCAGAAGATGGATGTGCTAATAGTGTTGCATCTCTTAGCTTTGCTAAGACATGTATCAAAGGCTTTAGAACTTTCGTCAGTCCAAACTATTTTGCGCTTATCATTTTTTATAGTACCTTTTAGATATTCGTTTAATATTGTTTGATCATTTGCAGCGTTTGGAATAAATTTCCGATAAAAATTTATCATACCTAGAAAACTACGTAAACTTTTTATAGTTTCAGGTTTAGGAAAACTATTTATCACTTCAACTTTTGCGATGGAAGGTTTTATACCATTACTTGAGATGTCATGTCCCAAAAACGTAACATTTGGTACCGCAAAAACACATTTATTGACATTAATTATTAAACCTGCATCTTTTAATCTTTTGAAAATGATTTTAAGATGTTGCAAATGTTCTTCCATAGAATGCGATGCTATGAGTACATCATCAATGTATGGAAAACAGAAACTTAAATTGCGTAACACTGAATGAATGCATCTTTGGAATGTCTGTGCAGCATTCCTAAGACCAAAAGTCATTCGTGTGAATTCATAAAGTCCAAATGGAGTACATATTGCAGTTTTTGGAATATCCTGATCACTAACTGGAATCTGATGATAAGCTTTGACTAAATCAATAGTAGAAAACACTTTACAATCATGCAGTTGATAAGAAAAATCTGTTAAAAATGGAATAGGGTATCGATCAAGTTTAGTTTGTGCATTTAAAGAGCGATAATCGCCACATGGACGCCAAGATCCATCTTTTTTTTTAACTAGCTGTAGTGGACTGGACCATTCTGAGTTGGACGGGCGACAGATTCCTTGATTTAAAAGACTTTCGAATTCTGTTTTTGCAATCTCTAATTTTTCTGGGGATAATCGCCTAACTTTTGAAAAGCAAGGGTGACCAGTTGTTGAGATTACGTGAGTTACTTCAAGTTTTGTGTTGTTACTCAATTTTTCGATAGTTATATCTTTATATAGTTCTAAAAGTTTAAATATTTTTGGATTTAATAACTCGGATGAGATCGTTTTTAGTTCAGAGGATGGCCCTACAATGGTATTTTTAGATCGAACATAAATAGCTGAAAGTGGATCAATGAGCTTTTTATTTTTAATATCTACTAATAAACCATAGTGCTTTAAAAAATCTGCACCAATGATTGCTTTATCTACGTCGGCTATTATAAATTTCCAGATAAAGTCTCTGCGAAGATCTAAATTTAATTTTAAAATTTTATTTCCGTACGTAGTAATTTGAGTAGCATTTGCGGCAAACAATTTGAAATTACTTTTGTTAATTTTGTCCGACATGGTAGGAGGTATAACTGACACATCTGCCCCAGTATCAACAAGAAATTGTCTTTTGCTGGAGCAATCGATAATAAGAAGACGACAATTATTATGGCAAACATCGCTAGTCGTCATCAACGACGTGCCAGTTAGTTTTCCGTAGTGTCCTCAGATTTAATCTGATGTTTATAATTGCATGGCGAAATACATTTACAGGCTTTGTCATTAAATTTATAATGATACCAGCATACTGAAAATCGGGGCTTAACATTGTTAAGCTGTTTCGAAAACGAATTATTAACTTGGTATGAATGTTTAGATTGTTTTGGTGAAATACTTCTATTACGAACTTTTAAAAGACTATTTACTTGATTTGAAAGAATATTAATTTGTTTTGTTAACTTGTCGATAGTTGAAGAGTCGTTTGAGACAACAGAACAAACCTCTGAAACTCTCTGGACTTCTAAAATTTTGTCCGCTGTAGATGCTAACTTATCTAGACTGTATTCTTCTAAGCTAGTTAACACGGATTGAGCTTGAGCAGGTAAGCGCTGAAGCCATAGATTCTGTAAAACAGAGTCTTGAATTTGGGTTCCTGCAAGACTTTGCATTTCCCTTAATAGTTGAGATGGTTTTCTATCTCCTAATTGAAGACCTTTGAGTAATCTATCTAATTTTATTTTGGAAGAATCGCTCAATCTTTCAATGATTGCCTGCTTAAGGTCGAGATATTTATTTTTTTCGGGAGGTTTTAATATTTTTTCTCTCACACATTTGACTGTGTCGTTATCTATTGCAGCTAGTAAATAACTATACTTGGTTTGGTCCGTTTTAATATTGGAAATTTCAAATTGGGCTTCCAATTGATGAAACCAAATTTCTGAATCGTCCCTATTAAATGAAGGAGCTTTAACCGATACTTTAAACATCGATTTGGTTTCTTCTTCGACGTCAGACATACTTCTTAAAAAGAACTTTAATACAAATCGGACACTCGACACAAAATAACGAAATAAATTTTAAGAATGAGAAATAAAATGTGTATAGAGATATTTACAATTATGTTCAAATTTTAATTTTTTTTAAATAAAAAAAATAATTACGAATCTTAAAAAATAATAAATAAAACCTAACGTTTGTGACAGTTTACAAAATAATGTGGATACTTACTTAATTAAGAATAGTTTCCAATTATGAGTTGATTGGTGTCTTCTATCTTGATGTGTGATTGGATGGTAGTTGTATGTGAATAAATTTTGCTTCTTACATTCTTGACTGGATTTTATTACTGGCCGCTGATGTTGTTTTGCTATCGGGTTGTTCTGTTACTCGTACTGCAAAATAACTTGTAGTGTCAACAGCACGGACTGGCTTGGATTTGGCTTGGAACATACGATATCTCCTGCTTATGTGTGAGTTGCACCACTTTTCTTATGGACTTCGTATTTGTATTTTTTTTGTGTGTCGACGATATATAATCTCCTTTGAAATTTCCGGATGTTTTAACGCCCTTTTTTTAAAAATTTAGTTGATTGTTTGTTCTATCGAGGTCACCAATTTTGGAGTTAAATTATTGTTAAGTTGAGGTTTATTATTAAATTTATTTTTTATATTTTTTTTATTTTATTATACATAAATTCAAATTTCACATTTTATAAATTATTTATTTTAGATTTAATCCACTTCTACTGTCACAATTATTTGTAATCTAAACCTTACAATTCAATGTAAATTTTAACTCTAAGGAATTCAAACAAAGGTATCTCCTTTATATACAAAATAATACCGATCGGAACACAGTCTTCCGGTCGATAGATGAACTAAACAATAACTAAAATAAATGTAGATTTATAACAAAAACGATTGTAACATATATATATTTTTATACACAAAATTAACATTTAATATTTCCCAATTCATAAAAATATTTCTCACGTCGAGCAAAACTGATTTATATTAACATTCTTAAATTATACAAAAAAATTAATAAAATGGTTGCAAACAAATAAATATTGTAGTTGCAAACAGAAATAAATAAATATTGTGGTTGCCCTGTTTTAAGCGGGAATTACGCCACAAGAGCAATGAAATATGAATTCAAAGTATATAACCATCAGCTAGTATTCTGTACAAGTTTTGATTTATCTTAAGGAAACAAACGAGGATACTAATAGTACGAGCTGAAAATTACCTAAAATTTGGTTGGTTCAATTTGGGTTTTTTTTTCAAGTTAGCACTAAACCTCTTAATGATATAATTAAGATGAATCACTTCAAACTTTATATTTGACAACATAAGGCTGGGAATAATACAGGAAACGGTTTACATTTTGAATAAAAAACGAGATATTTGGTTTCCGATAAAATAGGGCATTGCAATGTGAAGGTGGTCTACGCAAATTAGGCTCATAGGCGTACTTCTTAATTTGGCATCAGTGTACACGATATTAGCACGGATCTGCAAAATATATCTTCAACCCCAAATAACTGACCAAATGGTACAGTGGTTAAGGCTGCGGCAATGGGATTGGGAGGTACCGGATTCGAAACCCGAATGAACACATCTATGACTGTTGGAGTGCAGAATTAACGGACCAACCCATCTTTCATGTCAATTCTATAGGCTGACATAGAGCTATGCAATGTGCAGATGGTTCTATACGTAAACCAGATGTATACCCGTACTCCTCGATTACGTGGTAATGGCGTAAAGTAGAGCGTAGATAAGCGAACAGCGAAAGAGTTGGGAGATCAAGGCTTTCCCAACTCTTTCGTTCCAAAACAGATTGCAAAGATAAAGACAGACCGACCCCAAATAGAGGCCAAAACAAACAAATTGCAACACAAAACCATTTCAATCAATTTGATACCGAAGGAAATTTCTTGAATATAAATTTTAATATTTGTATAAAATTTAAAATTGGCAATAATAAAATTTTAAGTTTATTTTAAATATAATTTGGCTTGAAAAACAAAAACACACAACATATCCTCTTTGGGAAATGCAAAATTTTGTCAAACCTTTTTATTTACAAACCTATTCTTTTTCACCATAACAACCTGTTGTGCGTATGTATTGTATGTATGTAGAATAAATTATGTGTGCAAATGTACGATATTGATTTCCTTTAATTTTAATTAATTTAATTCTTACTAACCAAATTAATTAATGCTTGATTAAATTTCGAAGTTTTATTTACAGATTTTCAAACCAAAAATTAATTAAATAAACTAAATAATGTCTATACTCGTACCTATACTCGTATATAACAAATTACACCACACTGTTTGGCTTTTATATTGATAAGCTTTTGCCTATACTAAACAAAATATCAAAGTATATATCTGCACCTATTTATGTATATTGTTAAGCGAACTTAGTATTAAGTGCCTTAAATTTTCACAACCTAACCTAATTAAATCATTACAGGCTAGCACCTCTGCAGAACATGTACTAATATAAATTTCTCATTATATGTGTTATAGGATCGATAGAAGAGCAAGAATACTTTGGTGAAGTGTTACTCGGTATTAAACAAGTGATACAAAATCATCTGCGCGAAGTACAAGGCAAATTTCAGGAACGATTTCACGATTTGGAATTAGAAGTGAAGCGACGCGATGACATAATATCCCAGTTACAATCAAAAATCCAGGAGCTAGAGGGACAACACAGTGAACGAAGTTTAATGACTAAAATTGAGGAGGTGGAGCGTGAGAAACTAGGATCATCTGGGACCGGCAGTACCGGGTCATCTGTTGAATTACCGTTTATGGTAAGAAAATTTATATTTTTATCATTCGACAATTTAGATTTTATATTTGATTATTTTTTGTCTTTAAAGCGTGGCGATTCGCTGGATACAATATTTGCATCATCGCCGCCTTCAGACTCGGGTCGCCCACGTTCAAAATGTAGAAATCGTAAACGAAATTCACCACGACATCGTGAACATGATTCAAATAATCAATCGTGGGAGGAAAGTAGTGATCAAGAAAGTATGGAAATGCAAGATCTTCCACGTTCGATAAGTCCCTATCGTGGCATGCTGGTAGCTGATATAACAGGAAATTTAACCAGAGTCGCCGACAGTGTCGTATTAGACATGAACGACGACGAAGAAGAGCATTCAAGTGCTTCCTCGTCGTGCGACTCGCAGTTAGATGATGATCCCGGTGAATTGCACTGCGACGATTGGGAAATCAAAATGTTGGCGGCCGAATTGGATCGACGCGAAAGTAAAAAGGATGATCTAGCATCGGAAGCAATTAGCGAGGGCGATGAGCATGCTGGTCTGCTACGACGACGAAGAAAACGTAGCGACACCGATACCGAATGCAGTGAAATTGAAGCGGAACTATTGACGAGACCGCGTGCCGCAAGCTTAGACCAACACAATCCAAGAAGAACGACACCAAAATTACGCGGCGTATTCAAAGCAATGAGTTTCGATCGTGATAAAGATAGGCTCTGAGAATTAAGATGTGAAATCTGTATGTTCGCTAGTATTCAATAAATTCATTAAAATAAAATAAAAAACAAAAAGTTAAAAAAAAATATTTTAAAATTTAAAAAAAAAATCAGCTTTATTAACAAAAACATGTAAATATTTAAATTTAACTAACAATAACAAAAATTATTTTAAATAATTTTTTTCATATAGTTATTCCTAAACCTAACCTTAATTAAAAATATAAAAATAAAAATTTAATTTTGTAGAAAATTTTTAGATTAATACAAAGTAACTATTATATATTATTATAAACATTTAATAATAAATATAGAAAAACAAACACAACAACAAACCAGATTTAATAAATTTAATTAATTAGAGAGACATTACACAATAAAATATATTTTGCATATTTAAAATTAATTAAATTTAATTATTCGAAGAAAAACTAAATTAAAAATATAAATTAATAAAATTTAAAAATGAATTAATTTTTAGGTTCATTTTTTAGTTTTTTTGTATAATAATTTAATTATTTATATTAAATATAAAAAACAAAATAAAAAATTAATAAAACTATATATATATATTTAAAAACAATTTAATTATAATAATACGAAATTTTGTTGAAAAATTAAAAACTCTTTTATTATTTTGTTTTATTTATTTATTTATTTAAATACAATACAGTGAATTTATTATTTAACAATTTTTGTTATTCGATTTATTATTTTTATTCCATTTCCAAAGCTAATTTCCTTCCATTGAAAATTGATTTATTTTATTGTATTGGCAATTAATGGTATTGTAAGCCTAAAAATTATAAGTTGGTATTTCTAATCGTATTCTCATGTAAAATTTATCAGCTCATAATCACCCGCCGTCTCTACTATGCAAATCCACTGACATTTTCTATCATGATATCAAATTTGTCATTGTATCTGTGAGTATATAATACAAATTTTGACACTATCAGCAAATTATAAGGAGGCTATTTCGCGAAAACTTATTATGAAATGTCAAGTTTTGAGGTTAGATTTCCTCATTATAAATATTAATTTTGGAGTAAAGACCCCGTAATTTTAATTCGATTTTTGTCTTATTTAATAAATATTTCGCAGTTTTCGACCGAAAGTACAGTTAAATTGATTTGTACCGAAAAACGGTGACGGTGACGGTTAAGCCAATTAAATAAAATAAATTTTAAAAAATATATATTATTTTGACAGTTAAAACATTGACATTTTAAAATAATTATTATGATAGTAAAATGCCCAGATATAATATTTGAAGCAAACATTTTTAACAATACATTGAAAAACACACATACATTCATAAATTATCATGATAGAAAATATCAGTGAATTTTCATAGTGTAGACGGCGGGTTAAACTTACCTAACTGTGGCACTATCTGGTGACTCCCCGAGAATTGGGAAAAATATATTTTGTCGGCCTACTGACGAAAAAAGTTCATCGTAAATATTTATAAATTGAGAATACTTTGTCCATGTCAAAATTGGAAAGGAAAAATATTCACAATTTAACACTGGCTTTTTACCTCAGTATGTCAGAAAAAAAATATTTAAACTCAAATCCGTGTGTTTACACTTGATATCATGATATCGATGTTTTTTAGTTTCTCTCCCCTTTTTACGAAACCGGTTTTGTCATGGTTTCTTTTTTTGACAACAACTTTTGGTGATTCTTTGATATCACACACAAATACAAACAAATTAAAATTTCAAGGTCACATTATTGGTTTTTTATTTTATGGTTTACTTTGATTTTGAATTTTGAAGAGAAATAACACAGATACAACAGATGATACAATTATTTTGATATCGATATCATGATGCGTAGTGTAAACGATAGTTGATTTCTAGATATCACAGAAATCGATTTCTTGATATCAAGTGTAAACAAACTGATTAACATATAAAATAATTCCCCAATTACCTATTCCAGAGGAATTACCAGAATAGTGCCACTGAGTTACTAAAAAAACAGTGGTGTCTGACTATCTTGTCAAACTGCACAGAAAAAAATATCATGAAACATAATTCGCTTTGTCCTAGGTATTCTTTGCGTGATGAACTCCAATCAAATAACAGTTCCACTTTGTCTACCTAAGATAGGTTGTTATTCAGTCGAATAATAATTCAACGTTGCAGAACTAAAATAAAATTCAAAGGGCTATTATAAAATAATCAGATATCGGATTTTTTTCCGATATCGAAAAATAGAATCCGCCTACTGCTCTACTGAAATTGTTTGCCGAATTTGTCAAATATTAGCATGCAGTTATCAAAAATGCGGTTTTTAATTTAGGAAGTTGCTAAATTTTATTTTGTTGTTTGGTTTTAACTGACTAATGACAAATGAAATTCGTCTTCTAAATAGGAGTCGGATTTTAATATTCGAGTTTGTCTTTTTAGTCTCATAATAGCGAATTTTTCGATATTGAATTTTCATAATGCCAAAATTTGTTATCTGATCTCCCAAATTCTCTATTGGTTTTTATAGTCTCCCAGGTTGTGTATTGCTTTCCCAGATTGTTGGTATTAGTTTCCCAGGTTGTGTATTGGTTTTTATATTTATAACCTCTTAAGAGGGACTGCAGCACTTCAAATCTTTCGTACTACCTAAATCAATTGCTGGTCTGATTAATTATTTTGAGAAATTTTCGATCAAGATTAATCAGATGAAGAAAAAAAACGATTAATCGATTAATTTTCAGAAATTAATATATTATAACAAAAACCGTTTTTCTACTCCAATTCATATTTATTTCCACATTAAATAATATTTTGTAATTAATATTCAATAAAATAATTTTCTTTAAATAATAATGTTTTAAATTCATTTTGGTTTTAAATAATAAAATATTTCAAACTAATTAATAATAATCCTAATTCGACACAATTATATTATTTTAAAAATAAGATTAGAAAACTTATTTTAATTCCTGTCTATTTTGTTCCTGTAGTAGGTATGACCGGAGAAAGCATAACGAATCAATTGTTTCGTCAGTTTATGAAGTTTTCAATTTTGTAACAAAATGTCCTGCAGCACTTAAACATCTTTCCGCTTCTATCGAAGATGGTGGGATAGTTAACAATGCATTATAAATTTATTCAAATAGATAACTTCCATTTCTATTATTTATTTTTTCAAAAATGCTCATTTCTTTTTTAATTGATGAAAGGCTATTTTGAAAAGTTACCATAGGTTATTTATCGGTCGACTTCTTCGACAAAATGCGATTCAATTCATCTTCTTTTGTAATATTCTCAAGACTTAAATACATAGCTTCATCCTCTTGAATTAAAATGTTTTCATCATCGGTCATGTTCTCATTCTCATCAGTTCTTCCAATGTTTGAGCAATTTCATTTCTCGTTGAACGTTTTAATATTGAATTTTTCTGTGTAAGAGCTTTCAGGTAAACGTTAGGATCCTCCAAATATTCTAAAACGGATTCTATATTTAGTATTCTCCTTTCAAATACTCTCCTACTAACTGTTTCACTTGATTGCGCTTTTAATTTACTCAATAAAAATTCAAAAATTGTCATTGCTTTGATTAAATTGCAATCCCGTCTTCCCAAAGCAAGTGAACTTCAATAGTTTCTAATGTCTCGACAATTTCTTCAATTTGTTCCATTTCGCGTGGTGTTGGATATAAATATATTACTGACAAATTTGTCAGTACTGAATATAAAACATCTTTTAATTCCAAGAACCTCTTCAACATTGCCAACATTGAATTCCAGCCTGTACGTATGTCAACTATCATGACTTTTTCCTTATTTATAGACGAGGAAAAGTGTGGAATAAGTTCGATTTCATGTGCAGCGGAAGCAAGACTTTCACACCAACATTGTCTTCCGTCGTGAATGACATCTCCGTCATCATTATTATCAGATTCTTCGTCACTTGTAACAATATCAATGTCGGATTGTGTGCTCTCAATTTCGTCTCCTAAACATTCTTCTTCAATTGTCTTGGAAATAGAATATAAAAC
Organism: Tipula lateralis; assembly: GCA_963932295.1. Taxonomy (NCBI): domain Eukaryota; kingdom Metazoa; phylum Arthropoda; class Insecta; order Diptera; family Tipulidae; genus Tipula; species Tipula lateralis. The sequence continues at coordinate 68,348,504 of OZ010737.1, forward strand.
CTCTATCACAGCAAGATGTATTTGATGATTTATTCCCATTAATCTACTCATCTTTTTCATAACTGACGATCCATCTAGTATAACAGCCACGATGTGATTTTTGAGTTGCAATCCAAATTCGTCCAATTTTTTGTCCTTATCATACCAAGACTATTCACTTTGCTATTTTGCATATGAATATTTATACACATATACCGTCTACCTTAAAATTGCTATATATGGGCCATTTTGGCTATGAGATCCCCACTTTAATCCTCCAATACTTTGCACTGGTGATGATTAAGACCAGAACTATCAAAAAATCATTCCGAAATCAATTCATACTTTTGTACGTGTATAAGGTTGTAAATTTCGACTTTTATTATCGTGTTATTATTTGGGCTGACATCAATAATATGTTGTGATATTATATTTCGATTTACACGTACCAATCTGTTCAGGTTTGATTATAACTATGCATTCAATTAAATATTGTATTAAATATACAAATACAAGTGTTACTATAGAACATACATACATTTAGAAGTGTTATACACATTAAATTTTCTTATTTTATGTTCATATATTATATTCATACATCTCTATCATGAATGTTTTCATTTTATATGTTGGTGTTGTCAGCATTAAAAATCGTGTTTTTTTTTAGACACAATTTTGGGCCAACTTCACAAAGGTCTTCTGTGGTGCGTAGCGCCGTCTCGCTGAAAATAAACGTCGTCCACATCAATATCTTCCAATTACGGCCATACAATATTATTAATCATATATCGGTAGCGAATTCCATTCACCACACCAGCCTCATTTTCGAATTACACCAGCCTCATTTTCGAAATAGTAAGGTCCAATCACAACACCAGCCTAAAAACCACATCAACCAGCCCACATTGAGGATGGAGAAACTTTTCAACAATCATTCTTGGATTTTCCGAGCCCAAAATGCGACAACTCTGTTTATTAACGTAGCCTCCGAGGTGAAAACGGGCTTCATCACTAATATGTCCCAACAGCTCAAAATTTTTACTATTCCCATCAGTTTGGTTATGACCGGCCGAGATGGTGCTTACCGACAGCCAAAAGTGCTTTAGTTTGGCAAGCTCTGCAAAATTTTCACCATTTTTGTAGTAGCTTTTTGGAGCTCCATTCATCTAACGATAATGAAAATCTCTCACCATTCATGATCCTATTATTAATATCACTTTTTAATTTCAGTCGAATCTCATCAGCATACTCCAGTGTAGTTTTTTTTATTCCGTGTCTAGTTAATGCCATTTTTAACCTTTAGCTTTCCATCCCTTATTCTCATTCCCTTATTCTTTAATTTCATCACTATTCGCCAATGTTGAAAACGGTATTTTATCTATAGCTGTTAATTTAGCCAGAATTAACCCAGGGCAAGAATTGTTTTTCTGGAAAAAGACTGAAATTGGCTTTTGTGAAGTGCGGCTAATGAGCTTCCTGATGCTGTTTCGGATTCCAAAAGCATCATCTTTGTCGCACATAATGTAGACTGTTGTAAATACACAATTTATACAGATCACAAAAACTTTAATATGTTTAGTTTATTACGTACCTATTACATTCACGTTTATTACGTACCTATTACTTCACTTGCAAAATAAATGAATTACTGTAATAATGCGATTTGATGATATAAAATGATTTTAAAAATTTTAACTATCTTAAATATCCCCCGTTTAACGAAGTCTCTCCTTACAAAATTTTCGCTATTTTTTCCGTTTAGTTTTAATTGGGTGCAGGGCGCACTTTTAGACTGACCTAGCTCCTTGTAACTGTCAGAGCTCCTGCACCCAACGCGCGATCCTTTAAGTAAAAGTTGATAGCTGATTAAAACAAACATTTTGGTTAATCACTAAGCTACTAGGAGTAGGATTTGTAAATGGTTTTCAAAAAAGCACAGTTCTAGCAATGGGATCTATTAGTTTTACAATTTCGTAATAGTCGATCCGCCGCGGACATTTCTATTATTTTTTTTTTCCTTTCGTAAAATACGAAAATCGTAAATTTCGCCATATTATGAAATTAAAAAACGAAGTCATATTTTTCGAAAAGCTTATGTCAAAATCCGACTATTATGTAGGTGACGCGTATCGTGTTTACGAAATATAAACCAAACGAATAGACGTATAATTTTTTTGTGGACGAAATTCCCGATCATAAATTCATAAGTAAAGTTACATAAGGAATATCCGCAGTATTTCATAATAGCGGCCCGGGTCTAATTAAACGTTGTGTAATTAAAATTTAAGCTAAGTTTATGCCTTATTTTTTAATTTATATAATAAATGTGGTACTAGTCATGTATACAAACAAAGATTTAGATGTTATCAAAATGACATTATGAATCTTTTTTACTTATGACGAACACGGGCGTGAAGTTTTTAACAAATAACAAATATATCATTGTATTAGTGTTACACTGTTAACCTAATTTCTTATAAGAATTTTGAGTGGAAATTTTTGAAAAAGAAATGCTTTAAAACGTTTACGGATTGACGGCAGTGAAGTTTCTAACAAAAAATTAGTTGAGTAGATCTCAATAAAATATTGTAGTTTATATATATATATATATATAAATATATATATATATATATATATATATATATATATATATATATATATATATATATATATATATATATATATATATATATATATATATATATATATATATATATATATATATATATATATATATATATATATATATATATATATATATATATATATATATATATATATATATATATATATATATATATATATATATATATATATAAATATATATATATATATATATATATATATATATATATATATATATATATATATATATATATATATATATATATATATATATATATATATATATATATATATATATATATTATATATATTGCATACGTATATATACGTTCTTCCGATTTATCAATTTTAAAATAATTATTTAAAACATGAAGATTTCTACTGTTTGAGTAGTTTATATTTCAAATAATAACATATGCGACACAAAAATTTCAATAAGACTTCCTAAGGAGGTTACAATAGCTCTATATACTAAGTAATAAACTGCCCATGTCATGTCCTAGCGCTCTCACCAATATTCAATTTTTTATTTAAGTTGTAAATCATTCCGATTTCACCTTCTTGAGTAGTTTATTGGTCGACTAAGATTACGAGGATCACAGGGATTATTCTAAGACATCATCAAGAGGTGACAATAGCACTATGCGCTAAGTATTAAACTGACTATATGTCATGCCCCAGCGGTCTCCCCAATTTTCAATTTTTTGTTTAATTTGTATGGCATACCGATTTCACCTGTTTGAGTAGTTTATATGTCGACTAAGATTATGAGGATCACAGGGATTATTCTAAGACGTCACCTGGATGTTACAATAGCTCTATGCCCTAAGTAATAAACTGCTTATACGTCATGCCCTAGCGGTCTCCCCAATTTTCAATTTTGTATTTAGTCTGGAAGGAAGACAGATTCCACCAGTTTGAGTAGTTTATCTGTCGACTAAGATTATGAGTATCACAGGGATTATTCTAAGACGCCACCTAGAGGTTACAATAGCTCTATGCACTAAGTAATAAACTGACTGTATGTCATGCCCCAGTGGTCTCCCCAATTTTCAATTTTTTCTATGATTTGTATGGCATACCGATTTCATCTGTTTGAGTAGTTTATCTGTCGACTAAGATTATGAGGATCACAGGGATTATTCTAAGACGTCACCTGGAGGTTACAATAGCTCTATGCACTAAGTAATAAACTGACTGTATGTCATGCCCCAGTGGTCTCCCCAATTTTCAATTTTTCATATGATTTGTATGGCATACCGATTTCACCTGTTTGAGTAGTTTATCTGTCGACTAAGATTATGAGGATCACAGGGATTATTCTAAGACGTCACCTGGAGGTAACAATAGCTCTATGCACTAAGTAATAAACTGTCTATATGTTATGCCCCAGTGGTCTCCCCAATTTTCAATTTTTTCTATGATTTGTATGGCATACCGATTTCATCTGTTTGAGTAGTTTATCTGTCGACTAAGATTATGAGGATCACAGGGATTATTCTAAGACGTCACCTGGAGGTTACAATAGCTCTATGCACTAAGTAATAAACTGACTGTATGTCATGCCCCAGTGGTCTCCCCAATTTTCAATTTTCATATGATTTGTATGGCATACCGATTTCACCTGTTTGAGTAGTTTATATGTCGACTAAGATTATGAGGATCACAGGGATTATTCTAAGACGTCACCTGGAGGTAACAATAGCTCTATGCACTAAGTTATAAACTTACTGTATGTCATGCCCCAGTGGTCTCCCCAATTTTCAATTTTTCATATGATTTGTATGGCATGCCGATTTCACCTGTTTGAGTAGTTTATATGTCGACTAAGATTATGAGGACTACAGGGATTGTTATGAGAACCGCTGCGTTATTGGAACACTATTTACTATTTCAGTTTGAACAACGATGTTTGAATTGTATCTTATATTGTGTAGTGTAAGCCTTTTAGTTGCATGACATCATTGGCTTGCGCCATTTTTTTAGTATGATGTTGTACTGGTATAAGTGGTATTACATTTTAATCACCTGTACTATAGTGCCTGATTCATTTAGCGTTACCCAGGTAGCACCACGTGGAGGTATGAATCTCGGTCTTCGCCCCCGCCCCCTTTTTCATCTCCCTCATCCCTTCCTATCTCCTTGCAATTTCCGTTTCTTAAAAACCCCTCGCCCTCTCACCTTTTAAAACTTTTTATTTTCAATTAAGTCCTTTTTTAATTTTTCATATAAATTAACACGGAAGGATTCACACAAACATCAGGTTTAGTAGGAACTACAAATTTTTTAAGGTCATCGTGACATTCCCACATACTGTTTGGCCTTTTAACAAACGCCGTGTAATGCCCCACACCAGTAGTTACAGATGGATGATGGTAATTAATAATACCCTTAAGGTAGACGACCGTGTCTTCCATAGCTTTTATTTCTGCTTGAATATCTTGAAGTTTTATTTTATAAACTGTTTCATTATTTAGAGGTTCCACGTCGATCATTAAGATTCCAGTAGCTGATTTTAAAATTTTGTTCGATATTCGCTTCCGACAATTATTGCAAGTTGCATGTGGCAATTGAATTCTTTTTTCAATTGTTTTGAAGTCATTATTAGAAAAGTCTAAATGATTTATGGATAGATAATGTGTCTCTTTTTTTAGAAAACCGCCACAATCAGGACATATGTATTCTACCAAAATGATAGGATCCATGACATTCTTCACAATTTCCAATATATTAGATAACATTGAAAGCGAACTTCCAGTGGCGTCATTTAGTAATGAAGTCGAGAAACGATTCATAAGAAGCTCGGACCGCGCAATATAAATATCTCGCTTTAGTCCATCGGTTATAAATTTTGAAATGAACCTATAGTAGGCATTTTGGTAGGCTGACTCGAATAATTTTTTGTAAAATTCTATATCTTTACCTGCCGTGTATAAAATTTGAGTCAAAGAATCGAATCCACATGTCTCAGAAATGCTGATTCTTTTCTCATCATCATTGTAGTGGACAAACCCGTTTGACAATATTAATATACGCTCATTTTTCATATATTTTGCCAAATCAACACTACCATTATCATAAGGCTTCACATCTGCAACGTTTTGATCACTTGAATGCTCAAGCTCTACTCCTACTTTGTTTATGCTCCTCGCTTTATGTTTCTTGAGCTTCTGAGCGAATAATTGTTTTCGTAAATATCTCTTTAAAACTCGGTATCCGATGTGTTTTGGAGACCTATATTTATACATTTTTTTACGCCACATTTCCTCGTGCATATTTGGGCTGCAGTTCGATTCGAGAGGATCTGGCGATGATTCTTTCTGTATCTTTTTTTCTGTTGTTCTTTTCGTGTTGCGCGTTTTCGGAGTGGATTTTAGGATATTCGAAAACTCTATCCTCTTTAAAATGCTCGTATTTTTTTCGTTCAGCAAACTGACAAATCGGCCTACTTTCAATTTTTTATTTTCAGTATACTGGTTTTTTACTAGATGAAACCAGTTTTCCACATTGGCATTAGATAAACGTTCTGGAATACCTAACAATTTTGAAAAGCTAGTACTCCAAAATGGTAGGTATGAAAAATATTTTTTTATACTAAATGTTACAAATTCAGGGTAATAGAATTCGTTTTTCTCCTTCGAAGTCTTGTTTTTGGCAATTTGTATAAGGATGATTTGGTGCACGTTGGAATACTTTTTAAAAAAGGGACTACTGAAATATCCTTCCTGCTGTTCATCCATTAATGGTTCTTTAGTCTCTATGGCCGTTGAATCAAGATTTGCAAATCGCTTATCATTTGGAGAATACATAGAGGTAGTGGCAGTTTTAAATAATTTGAACGCCTCAGTAACTTCTTCGGTAATAAAGGGACTGCAAAATATTAAACAAAAACATTCGAACATTTTATCGATTTCAATAATTGTGTGGCAACTTAAAATAATGCAAAAAAAGTCGATTATCAAATTTTTGTGATCAGCTTTTAAACTACCAATTTTTTTTGAGATTTGTTTTGAAATTATATTTATAAAATGAGCACAACAGATGATTATTGCCACTTTATCCTTTCTCAGTAACATATTATTGATCAAAGCATTATAAGTATAATCCAAATAGTTGGCAACTGTCATTGTGTTCATAGCTTGCAACAAGGCTATTATCGAAGCCCACGACCAGTCCACCACATAACACTTCGGTAAATACGTTTTTGAAACATGTATCATCTCCGAATGAACATCCATAAGAAACTGGCTTAGTGATTTCGACCCATGGTCGCTAGATATCATCTCAGCAATCGGAATAATTATGCTGTTTATTTTAATAATACATGCGTAGTATAAAATTCTTTTTAAATTGTGTTCGCAACATGTAGGTTTCCGTACTACGTTACCAGTAGCATCCATATAAACTATCGAAGGTTTGTACTTAGCAATTAAACCAAGCTGGGAATCGCGTAACATTATTACCTTCAAAGGGTATGAAAAAGAATAAACGTATTTATTTTGTTGCGGTTCAGTACAAGTTTTATAAAACATATCCGAGATGTCACAATCTGAAATAATATCGTGTCTTTTTAAATGTTCTGATCGGATTTTTCGCAACACTTCATTTGTTGTTATCCGTTGCGTATTCCCCGTGGATGCTAAATCTATGTCCGAGTTCTTAATCAACTGTAACTCTAAATTGTGTGGTGTATTATACGAAAGCACATTTTTTAACTCTAGTCGTTTTTTTCCTCTAATTTGTGTAAATAATTTATCACCGGAGTGAAAATCGACATCATCACCACTTACAAAAATACTAAGCTGTTGCTCGTCAATTAAAAATTTATACTTTTGGTCATGCGTTGTATATTTACACTTACCATAAACAACAATGCTGTTTTGAAAAATGGATTTGGAGTGTAAAGTTCCGAATGAAATCACACACGAATTTTTAGTTTTAATTAATGTATCATTAATAACCAAACGAATTGCTTCATTGTTTTCTGGCACACTAGCAATCTTAGTTCTTAATTTAAGTTTCCATTCGATTTTTGAAGCTAGTGGAGACACTATTGGAGCGTAATCTTCATGTTGGTCAATTGGTTTAAAACTGCAATGAGTTGAAACATCTGATTCTTCGGTTTGATCAGCCTGTATAGGTTCATCCAATGTCGGTTCCATAATACTTCCAAAATCATATCTTTCCAATTTATTCAAACTTGGAATGTAGTTATTTAAGGAAGCGATTGATTCGACTTTTGTTGGGAAATTTGATTCACATCTCGGCGAAGTGTCCGCAGTTACGTGCCGTTTCATTAACTCTCGCAGTGTGGATTTAAATCTTGATTGGTTTTGTGCGTTAAATTGTAATTTAAAATGCAAGCAAAGTTTCTGCAAAATATCAGCCGAAATTTTTAAATTGTCCAATTTAAAGCCTAATTGTTCCAATTCATTTTTTACAGTTTCTTTGTCAATTGTATTTTTTCTCCTGTAACTATATTTAACAGATTTTTTTGTAAAATTTCTCATATTGCGTTAAATATGGAAGATAGTACCTAAAAATTTTATTTATTTCTAAATAAAAAAGAAGCAAAACTGCAGACAACTGCAATTAATAAATTGCAAAACAATCTGCAGATACTAGGTATAGACGAATATTTGTAAATGTGCCAAATTGATTAAAACCAAACGAAAGTATAATCACAAGCAACTCAAATATTTTATTTTATTTGAATTTAATTTTTACTTATTTTTTTAAAACTGAAATAAAAAATTACTCAAAATTTGATATTTACTCACAAAATACACAGAGATAATTACAGCACAAAATCTGAATTAATAATAAAGCAAACAACGAGAAAAATTTCCTTTTATACTCTCGCGTAAAATATTTTTTTAAAACGGGTGATTCCCACTATAAAAGTATAAACGTTGGAAAAAAATTCTTTTTTAAAATGAGCAGTAAACAAACCGGTTAAAATAGAAAAACTGCAAATTAGGGATTATAAAGATTACGAAGACATGACATAAAATCAGCATATTTATCAATACATGGGGCTATTATATTCACTTGATTATCAATGTATTAGAATAATAATAGTCTAAATATAAATGACTCAAACAGAATCTATATACGCCACACAAATTAAATAAAAAATCGAAAATTGAGAAGACCGCTGGGGCGTGCAATCTAGGCAGTTTATTACTTAGTACATATATATTGTGACCTCACGGTGGTGTCTTAGAATAATCCCTGTGATCCTCATAATCATAGTCGACATATAAACTACTCAAACAGGATGAATCTGTCTTCCTTTCAGACTAAATAAAAAAAATGAAAATTGGGGAAACCGCTGGGGCATGACGTATAAGCAGTTTATTACTTAGGGCATAGAGCTATTGTAACATCCAGGTGACGTCTTAGAATAATCCCTGTGATACTCATAATCTTAGTCGACATATAAACTACTCAAACAGGTGGAATCGGTCTGCCTTCCAGACTAAATAAAAAATTGAAAATTGGGGAGACCACTGGGGCATGACATACAGGCAGTTTATTACTTAGTGCATAGAGCTATTGTAACATCCAGGTGACGTCTTAGAATAATCCCTGTGATACTCATAATCTTAGTCGACATATAAACTACTCAAACAGGTGGAATCGGTCTGCCTTCCAGACTAAATAAAAAATTGAAAATTGGGGAGACCACTGGGGCATGACATACAGGCAGTTTATTACTTAGTGCATAGAGCTATTGTAACATCCAGGTGACGTCTTAGAATAATCCCTGTGATCCTCATAATCTTAGTCGACAGATAAGCTACTCAAACAGGTGAAATCGGTATGCCATACAAATCATATGAAAATTGGAAATTGGGGAGACCGCTGAGGCATGACATATAGGCAGTTTACTACTTAGTGCATAGAGCTTATGTTACCTCTAGGTGACGTCTTAGAATAATCCCTGTGATACTCATAATCTTAGTCGACATATAAACTACTCAAACAGGTGGAATCGGCCTGCCTTCTAGATTAAATAAATAATTGAAAATTGTGGAGACCGCTGGGACATGATAAATAGGCAGTTTATTACTTAGTATATAGAGCTATTGTAGCCTTCAGGTGATGTCCTAGAATAATCCCTGTGATCCTCATAATCTTAGTTGACACATAAACTACTCAAACAGATGAAATCGGTATGCCACACAAATTTAGTAAAGAATTGAAAATTGAGAAGACTGCTGAGTCATGCATAGAAGAATACATGCCATTACAAGGAATATCTCATTGTAATAAATTTTGTCTTACTACGATTTTTCACTAGTTTTTTATTTTGTTTTATATAAAATTCAGATTTGAAAAATATGGGAAACGGATAATTGTGTAGAAAGGGATAGCTCTTTTCTCTTCATATCTCTATCTGATTTTATATATCTGTCTCATTAAAAAATATGTTTTTACTGTGTTTCACTAATACACAAAAGAAGTTTAATAATCCAATTGGAATCGTATACGTATACTTGTTAATTTTTTGTTAAAAACTTCACGCCCGTATGACGAACCGTGTTTTTCGTAAAATAATTTGATTCCGATAATGTACACTGTACGACGTATCACGAACCTAAGCATTTCTGATGAGACTGTAGTGTTGTGAATCATCCTCATTTTGAGTATGTTATTTCTCCAGAAATTTGTGACATATATCAATTTAAGTTATTTGGATGCCCAAGAATAAAATGTTAGTAATATAGGGCAGTTGTCGCTCCAAAAGATAAATTTGTTTGCGTTGGTTTTTGTTTTTTCTGCTAACATGAATTTATGCAAACAACTGGCTACCTCTGATGCACCTTGCTTAGCCGTATATAGTTTCATATTTACTAGGGCCGAAGCTTTATAAATATTTTTTTTTAATCTTCTTGCTTCGTTTTTTATTACTTTATGTTTTTGAATAATGATTTTAGATTTATTTTTATCTGAAGGATCCATATTGTGGTACATTATGCAATCATTACACTAGTCTTTTTTGGGTGTAAAAAATCCTAAATAAAAATTATAATTAAAAATATCCCTGGACTGCCATTCAGTAACATTCTGGATATTAATATTATTGTTTTCTTGAATCGATGCTAGATACATGCGATATATTTTCTATACTGAAAGGTCACTGTCAGGGTACTGTCTAGTTTGGGATCGTAAATAGTGGAATTCAACTACAAAAGAAGTGACATACTGGTCGCACTCGGACAAACGTATACGTATCAAATATGAACTCAGATCGATTAGTTTTGATTCAAAGTAAATACCAAGTGTTTTATACTATTTTATATACATTAAATAACAGTTTACCACAATTGTCGATTCCGGCATCTACAGTTTTTGCAAGAGCAGTATCCACAATTTGGTTGAATATTGCTAGGGTAAAATATTAAGGCATACTCTTGTCAATATACCTTTTTCGTCGGGATATTTAAAGTGGACATTTTTGTAAGTTTTTTTATCAATTACCCTAAAAACATTGGCATTAAAATCCCACTGGCCTTCTTATCTCCGAGTTTTTAGAAATAATTGAAAATCTTCAATCTAATTATTCTGCTGAATCATTGAATTGTTCCCTAAAATTTCTGTGCCGTTCAGATTGTATCTTTTGCCATTTTTTGGAATTCCTTTTTCGTTTGCGCGTCATAACAATATTTTGTTTCGACGAACTCGATATATAGACAACCGACGATGATAACGTTTCTGGATGGTAATCAGAGTCGGTGCCATGACACACAAATGCTTACCTGAATCATTTTCTGTCAGAATTAATTCCAAATCATTTAAATATCTTGCCATATGGATAAATATATTTATAAATAATTATATTTTAAATAATTATTTGGTACTTTCAAGATTATTAAATCTAAAGTTTCTAAGCAATGAAATGCCTACTTAAAATCATGCATTTATTCCGGCTATATTTATTTGATTCATTCCGGCAATTAAATCTAGTATTTCCAGCTCAAAAAATTATATTTCGAGTTCTGATCAAAAGATATGTTGGATGGAGACTAAAGCTGAGTTCATTCTTCGATAACTTCGTTCCTTTATTCATTCATTCGTTCGGTAATTTTGTTTTGACGATTCATACTATGGTAAGATTTCAGAACGATTCTCAGATCGATTTTGTCACTAAAGCTGAATTCATACTTCAATTTCTTCGTTCGTTCATTCATTCATTCAAACAATTTTTTCGGCCAATCGTAGTTATCCAAAATGACAATTTTTTGTTTCTACATTTTGTCGCAAGAGATAGTTTAACTTTAACTTTTTGTCTGAACGAACATTGATAAAAAGAGACAACATGACACCAAAACGAAAAAGAAGCAAATAACAGCCATTGTTATTCGGAAACAAAATACATATAATGTGTACGTGCGTGCCAATGGGATTAATTTATTTTAGTTAAGTTGAGTTCATACTTTAAAGTTAAACTATCTCTTGCGACAAAATTCAGGAACAAAAAATTGTCATTTTGGAGCACTACGATTGGCAGAAAAAATTGTTTGAATGAACGAACCAAGAAATTATAGTATGAACTCAGCTTAAATTTTTTTTTTTTCAACTATAATTTAAAACAAAAAAATAAAATAATTTGTAAATTTATTCCGAAAATGTTGCAATTAAATGAGAGTTGCTTTGAGTAGTCATCAGGCTTGGCAATATAAATAATAACCTGAAAACATCTAATTTTTTACAAGTTTATGAAAAGGCTCCTGATCAAGGGCAATAGACCCAGATTATTAACACATTACTGGCTGATCTGTAAATTTGTTATTCTATGATTATTATTGTTTATTAAAATATGTATCATGAGACCGATTAAGATATTATTTAGTAATAAACCCCAAAAAATGACATTCACAGCATTTTTTTCATAAGATGACTGCTACAGTGCCATCCCTACACATTAATATCGAATGAAGTTGAAAAGTGAGTACGTCGATTTTCTATCGATACTGTAATTGTAACCATATATGCAATGTGGCAATAACCCAGCCAAATGGAGTTTTCCTTGTATTAAGTTATAATTTGTTTAGTGCATTTTCGGAAGTAATTCTCGATTGTTTTCTACATTGGGTACTGTTGAATTTAAACAAATTAATAAAAACTTTAAAAATTTACTTAAAATATACAACACCAAATTGTGACGTCTAAAGGATTGAAAATTGAAATTGCCTTCTTCCAAACCAGAAACATTTCTTTACATATTTATAGTCAATCTCGAAAGGAATATAAGATAAACCGCAAACATCGTATTATATGATACGAGAGAAAGGAATTAGTGGTCATTAGAAATATTTGAAAGCGATTTTTATAGTTCGTTAATCATATTGGAATTATAAGACCTAACACGAACATTCAATTCAATATAGTACCAAACTTTAAATTATCAATTATTCTAAACTTATTCGCATTTTAGTTCAAAAAAATTATAAACAATTATATAAATAAGTATTAGTAACAAAAATTATATTTGGATTAATTTTTACGGTGATATAAATTTGAAAGATGCATGTGTACTTCAAAATTAATATTTTTAAAACTATTCGGCACTCAAAATTATTTAGGATACCTTTCCAAACACTTTAGTCTATCGGTTCGGTTAGACTTTAGTGACACATTTGAGTAAGAAGTTAGATATAAGCTTTAATATAAACTAGGTCCAATTTCATAAATAATTCATAGTGCAATATGTAAGGCAAATTGATTGTCTAATTATAGCGGCAGACTCCATAAGTAGCATCTCATCTAGGGAATCTAAAAAGCTCATTTCATATTAACTTAAAAATTTGTTTACAATGACTTCAATCAGCGGTTTTTGGTAACCGAACAGTAACTGTCAAATTATCTATATGAAAGCCAATTTAATGAGAATTAATATCGGTAAGGTGAAAATTAACAGGTATCATTATTTTTCTAATTAAGACCCAAACATTGGCATAATGTATACTAAATAAAGACACCAATCAAATAATTTAATTGCATTTAACTAGCGATATTAGGGTATTTTATACTCCTTGTCTCCTATTTAACAAGTGCTGTTGTTTTTTAACGATGTTTTAAATTTATTCATAATTTTATATTAACTGCAACAAAAAATATCAAAATTTTAATTTTTAGTGTCTAGATAAAATCAAATACTATTGAGTAGAAAAATACAAAATATATTACGAACCTCAGCACTTCCGTCCGTTAACAAATAAAATAATTATAACAAAAAAAACTTTATTCACATTAATTAATTAATTTTAATTTAATTATTTTAAGTCCTATTTTTGTTTTCAATTTAATGGTTTACTATTAATTTCTTGCAATAATTTGTATAATATTTCTGTGATACCTAAAAAAATTATAATTAAGAAAATTAATTAATTAACCTTGTATACATATATTTTATTAATTTATTATTTTATAAATATTAATCAAGAGAAATATATTATATTATATATAACCCAAACTGTGGTGAATAATAATTCATAATTTAAAAATTATATATAAATTTAATTAATAAATTAAAAATAAACTACCCAGTATAAAAACAAAAAATTATTAATCACCACACAAATTAATAGCTTTAACGTTACACAATTAGAACAATAAAAATTGCTCAAAAATATGTAATTGATTTATTAATTAAATAATTTAATTATTTATGCTTAATTAATTTCATGTAGTTTATATTATAATTTCGTTAAATTTTTGGGTGCCAAAAATGATATATGAGATTTATTATTATTTAAGACAAAAGACCTTATAGATACCAAAAATTATAACAAAATTTAATTACTAAAATAATTAAAACTGATATGTAAATAAAATATATTAAAACCAATTAACTAAAAATAATAAATTTAAATAAAAAAAAATTATCTTATTTAAAACCAAATCAAATATTTATTAAGACTATATAGGTATATATAATTTAAAGAAAAAAATTATTAGATAATTAAAAATATATAATAAATTAATTAAAATTAATAAATTCAAAACACAGAAATTAGATTTATAATAAATTATATAGACAAATTATTTTGTATGTTTTAGTTTTGTTCTTGTTTAATTTTTAATTGAGGAATTAATTAATTGATCTAATTTATATAAAATTATTATAAATATACTATGTACTAATTAATAATTGAAACCAATTTTTAATAAATTAACAATTAAGTGGCAACAAAAAAATATAATCGAAACTCACATACAAAAATACAAGAATTGTAAAAGCAACATTTATTTATCATTAAATTTTAATTTGTTTTGATTTAAATTAAAAGTTTTTAAATTTTAGTTTTGTCAAAAATCAAATTAATAAAAATTCATTAACGTTCATAATTAAAATATTTTTGTTTTATTTGAAATATTAAGATGTTTTAGATACAAAAAACAACATTAAACTTTAAAAATAAAAACCACTTGAAAAAATAAATGATCGGATGAAAATGATAAAAAATTTTACAATCTGGTTCAAGCGTATAACAGTGTTCGTAAAAATTATAAAGGATATGATAGGAGAAGAATATGATATGATAGGAGAAGAACAAGTAAACCAGTTACGGTGATCCTAGGTATGTTAGCATAATCATTGAGTATATTTAGCAGAGTTCCAAATAGTTATCTGCGAATTCTTTACTCCTAAATGATGCGGGCCCTGCCTGCATCTTTACATATAAGGTTTAGGAAAAGGAATGTTAATCACAGAAACGACTAAGGTGATAATACACAGCAGAGTCATTGCTAACCACATTATTAGTAGATTATTATATATTGTTATTGGTTAGTACAATTATTTTCTAATCAATGGATTGCACAATGGCAGTGATAGCGTTAAACTTTAAATCTCTAGAATCCCTTCTACTGTATGCTTTGATACATACATAAAACAAAATATGAAAAGTCGTCTAAAGGGAAGGGAAACGTTAGAATTAAGTCTATTCAGTTAGAATTAAATCTGATTGTATAAAGATCGAATTAAGTCTGCTTTCCATTATGTAAAAAATACTGTCAAAGCAAGAAAAAATTAAAAACACCATTAAAGTGACAGAGATCATGTTTTACTTTTTTCTGTTTTTATCAATTTCAAATTTTTTATGTTATTGAAAAAAAGACAAGCAACACTTTGAATCTACAACAATAAATTTAAAAAAATAACTTAAAATAATTATTCATTTTAATTATTTGCACAATGAATTAAGATGAATGACACAAAACGAAAGGTTAAAAATTAAAATTATGAATTAACCATAAAAAACTACTGTAAAATGCTTCATATTTAAGAAATGACTTCACTTTTTAAATATGGCTTCACTGCATACAAACGATTTCTCATCCATATACGTTTTTCTATATAATATTTTTCCAGTACTGAATAAAAATACTTTTCTTGATATATTTTGTAAATTTTTAAAAAATGTATTATTGTTTTGTACTGGAAATGTTTTTTATTTCTCTCGGATTTTAAGAAAAATTATATTTTTATCCTACTTCGAAATGTATACTTATTTGATACTTATTTGTGGAGACATACTTATTGGCCGCCATTTTGAATAAGTATGTAAAACCCATTCGAAACGAATTAGCTTACTTATTTTGGCAGCAATATCAAAACATGAAAAGTGGCACAAAAATAAAAGTTAATTGAAAAATTGTATTACATTTTTAAGAGAAACCACAGCTGTTCAATTTTATATTTATCTGGTAGAATGGAACAGACACCCTTATTGATAAAAAATAAACGACATTTCGATGCTGTTGAGAATTCCATCATGAAAATAAAACAGCAATGTTTAAAATCAACTACCTAAGCAATTTATTTGTATAAAATATATGTAATTTTAACTTTTGTTTATTGAGATTTACAACCGCAATGTTGGTATATAAAGATAATATCAGTAATTTTAGAAGTATGCGATTATTTAGTGTCTGGAAAAATTCGGAATCTTCGTCGGTGAGCTCGAAAGTTCTGTCATAATCCTGTTGTCCACGATGGATTTCCATATATTTCTTGTTTTTTTTTAGTTCTTCCTTACTAACATTCAACTATTCATCTGTCAACTGTCAAAACCATAGAAATATATTATAATGAATGTAATTTACATAAGCATGTGAAGTTATCTCAGTATTTTATCCCAGACAAAATAAAAAGTTGCATCAGGAAACACTTTTCTATTTCATCCCAGTTTCTTTCGTTCTACTCGAAATTCGTAACAAAAATAAAAATAGAAGAGAAACTTTATCATTTCATCCAAGTTTTTTTTCAGTTTTATATATATAATTTTGCACCAATTCCTAATAAAACTATAGAATTTTGAGATATTTCGGTACTTCTTGCTAACCTATTGGACTGAAAAGGATTCTCGTAGTTTTGATTTCCTCATGGCAGATTTGGCACAATCGAGTTGTGTTCTAAAAGTTTCATATATAATTTTATAATTTGAGACATTTCAGTACCTGGCTCCTGCTAACCTATTGGAACGGAAATGATACATGTGATTATGAGTTGGTCATGATACGGACCAACTTTGGTTAATATAACAGAACCATCCAGTGGATAGAATTGGCAGAATCAAACTGCGTTCAGATCACAAGAATCATTTCTGGCCCAATAGGTTCTCAGGAGCCAGGTACCGAAATATCTCAAATTATAGAATTTTATATGAAACTATTTGAATACAGCTCGATTGTGCCAAATCTATCAACTGAATGTTTTTTTTATATTTACTAGAGCTGGTCCGTATCATGACCAACTCAAAAGAGTGATTCTAGTGTACAAGAATCATTTTTGGTCTAATAGCAGGAGCCACGCACCGAAATATCTAACATTTCTATAGTTTTATTAGGAAATGGTGCAGCATTATGTTTCGTTTTCCTAAAAATTTAAATTTCTGTATTCATAAAGTATTTTTTTACGCTATTGTTCTATATCAACATATCTATGAAAACATTGACAACTGACATTTTTATTTTTCAATTAGATTTTTTCGTAAGAAAGAGACAGAAAATAAGTCACCTCGCCAGCCTACCTATTTGAATAAGTATGTCTCCACAAATAAGTTTCAAATAAGTATCGTTTCGAAAACAGCCTTAGGCTGTTATTGTATACTGTATACTTATAAATGTATACTTATTCGAAACTTATTTGTGGAGACATAATTATTCAAATAAATAAGCTGCCGAAGAGACTTATTTCCTGTCTCTTTCTTACGAAAAAATAAAAATGTCCGTTGTAATAAATACTCGTATACAATAATAAAAACATATTTTTTGAATACAGAAATTTAATTTTTTAGGAAAATGAAGCTGAGTAAACTAAGCACAAACTAACCGATGCAAGTAGCATTTCTATAGTTTTGATTTAACCAGACACTACGCAGTCTCGTGTCTAAATAGTGAATTTACTGATTTCGGCCTATTTTCTTTATACCAACATTGCGGTTGCCAATCGCGATGAAACAAAAGTTAGAGGTTGTGGACCAAAAAAAATCGATAAATAATTGTTTAATAAAGGTTCTAATTTCAAAAATTTTATACAAATAAATGGTTTAGTTGATTTTAATCATTGGCGTTTTATTTTCATGATCGAATTCTCAACAGCAGTGAAATGTCGTTTATGTTGTATCAATGTCTGGTCCTTACTACTATATATAAGTCATTTCGAACGGGTTTCACGTAATTATTCAAAATGGCGGCAAAAAAGTAAGTCTCCACAAATATATTTCAAATAAGTTTACATAAGTATTTCGAAAACAGCCTGTGACTAGATTGTCAGTATATTTTTCATAATGGAAATTAGGTTTTATGGAATGAGCTAGTCAAACGAAAGAAAACGAAACACACATCGCATGCGATCGTCTCCAACGGAATATTGTGTGTGATATGAAAAATATGTATATAAAATACAAAGACAAAAACGTTATATATTATAATATATAAAAGAGGAAACAAGAACCATCTGAATATAATATAAAAATATAATATTATATAATAATATAATATAATAACGGTACTCATCTGTCATCAGATTTTAAAACACACACACACTTAACGCATATTGACAAAATTTCTTCGTTAACATTTGAAAAGTCTAAATCTCGAGTGGGGAAATATAATTGCACTTTTGAAATTAAAAGTATATGGAAATATTCGGTAAATAAGCCCGACACCGACCTTTATGAAGTTATCCCAAAAACCCACAATGTTTAATGTTGGCAACACCAACATATACAATGAAAAGTATCATGATATGTATTAATATAATATATTTATACATAGAACCAAAAAATAATACAATTTAATGTGAATAAAGCTTCAAAATATATGTTTTATTGTTATATTTAATACAATATTTAATTGAATTTATAATTAAAATTAAAACAAAACAACTAGGTACGTGTAAATCGAAAGAAACTAATAAAAGCGATTTCAAAATGAAATATTATATGTATTAAATATAATACTTTTGGTCACTGGTTAGGTTCTTCTATAGTATATAAAAAAATAGACGGTTGTAATGGGGATCTTATAACCATCATGACCCATATATAGCTATTCGGATCATGTTCACTTCATTTCAATGAATGTCAATATTTTCAGTTTTGGTCATCGATCTCGCTATGATTGCTTGATAGTTCGGGTCTTAATCGTCACGAGAAAGAAGTATTGTCATACAGATCTCATAGCCATATAGGCCCTATAAGAAGAGACCTATATATACAAATAGACATGCAAGAAACCATATGAAAAAACAAAACCCCATTTGATATTTTATACAATGCCATATATTGGCCTATATGCCTATGAGATCTCGATGGCAAGCGTGTTATACTTTGCACTGATGATGATTAAAACAAGAACTATCATAATGAAATCAAGACTATAATTGAATTTTATTGTCTCTTTCATTCCTTTAGCATTGATATTACGATAAATAAATGTTTGTATATGAATTTTGTATAAAATATGACGAACTCATTTACTGTCCTGAATAAAACTAATCGCAGTGGCATGAAACATTTATTTGAATTCATGTATGTATTTGCACTTAGTTTTATAAATTTGATTGAATTTTATTTACCGTAATATCAATGGTAAAGGAATGAAAGAGAAAATAAAACTCAAATATACCCTTTTCTTCCAGGGTACAATTAATTCCCCTTATTTCAGTCTAGTATACATGATTTTTCCATATAGTTTGGCTATCTGTAGTAGTTATTTGTGGTTTGACTGTAAATTTTTACTGTCGTGATACAATTGTTTTGGGCTGACATTGTTTATATATCACGATAGATATATTGTTCTGGGCTGACTTCAATAATATGTCGTGCTATAATTTTATTTTGGGCTCACACTAAAATGTGATAGAAATTTTAGTTTTAGTGTTGCCATAGCATTTTTTGAATTGAGTTATGGGTCAACTGACATCGTCTACTTTTTCTAGCGGTTTCCAATAACCATATGTAAACCCATTCCAATAAGCTTTTCGATATTACGGACGACTATTAAAAAAGGTAAATGTAAATTCAATATTGATGAAGTTGAATTTATTATCTGATGTAAGGTTGCACTTACCTACTCTAGCATTTTCAAAAGGCAAAAAGCTAATGGACCTTATATATTTGATAAAGGCTTTTTTCTATCTTTTGTTAAAAAATACCATTTACTTTGCCCATTTGTTGGAAATATAACAAAGCTCTTAGTAGAAAAGTCCAGGCTAGCCTTTAATATCGATGGTAAACCCTTATATTGATATCAAGCTCATGCTTTGCATTAGGTGAGACCACCTGTGTGGCAACGAATGTATCATTGGGGAACGATACAACTAACAATTGATCAAATTAAACGGAACAAGCCAGATTAATCGAGTTAACTCAACAGAACTACACTAAAAGATACGGCAAAGTAATTTTCGATCAGTAAAAGTAATGGTAGAAGTGCTTAACTAGAGTAATTTAACCTTCACTTTGTCGTCAAAAAAAATCCTTAATCTTGACAGGAAATACCCTGGTGTAATATGGAAATTTCATACATTTTATATGGAAATGACTTAGTTACAAGTTAATTTTCGATATTTTGTGTTTCTCTCTCATTTATTTGCTAAAAAACGGAACTTTACTAATTTTTTCCAATTACAGGGCGTACCAAGTTTGCGCAGTTCATTCCGTCCAAGCCAGCAAAATATGGCATAAAAATATGATGGACACGCTATTCGGACACAGCGTATCCGTTGAACGGACAGATTTATACCGATAAAATCGGAAATACTCGGGAAATACACCAAGGCACTAGTTCGAGTGGTGAAGGAGGTTGTCAAACCATACAAAAATACGGGAGAAACGTAACCATGGACAATTTGTTACGTCGATTCATCTAGCGAAAAAATTTCTTAGTTGTAATCTAATGGTTTTATCAACAAATTTTGGCTTTGGAGAGAAAATGGAATTATGTTCCTAAGAACATTAAGCAGTAGTTTTAATCTCTACTCAACACAATGACGATAAAATTTCTCTGTCAAAACACAAGGCGGACATAATTCATATTTACACAAAACCAAAGAAGCTGTCAATAAGGAAAGCCAATCGCTGGCCACTGGCAATGTTTTTCAATATAATTGACACCACAGGACTTGCTGCTTATATTATATTTGTTGCAAATAATCCATCAATCTCTCAAAACCGTCAAAACTGGTCGGCGACGGGAGTTTTTGCAAGCGTTGGGCGAACATTTGTGTATTCCACTTATAATAAAAAGAGCAAAAATAGCACGAGTGATGAGCTTTTTTCCAACGAAAAGTGCTGTATAGTGCATTCTTGGAAAATCTATTGAAGAACTACAACAGCCGCAGGATGTTTTTTTTATTCCAGACAATACCATGGATAGAGGTGCAGACAGTCGGCTCTCACAAAAAGGTCAATGTCATATGTGTTATAGAGAGGAAAAACGGAAAAGACCTACACGAAAATCATGCGGTGATTGTAAAATCCAGTTTGTCAAACGCACAGCCCTACGCAAACGAAGTGTGAGGCCGGCCACATGGCATAATTGTTTTTTTTTTTTTGTATTTTTTTTTATTTCTATAATTGTTCATAATTTATTCTTGTATAAATGAATTGGTAGTGAAGTACAATATAAAACTATACCACTTTTTGTTTTATTAGTTCAATAAATTACAAAGCCCGTAAAGCTTATTGGTCCTTGCAAAAGAGACTCAAATATCCAATCTTGTAATAATCTTGTTAAGCCTGAATTTAAAAGATATTTAGAATTTTAAAGGTTTTTTAAATTTCTTCCATAGAAAATATATAAAGAAAAAATCTATACCCGGGTGTATACAGTCAAGGTGATAAGAAAAAGTGAAAATTAAAAAAAAAATAATGATTTTTTTTTTTAATTTTCTCATTTTCAAAAAGATCTCAAAAATTTAGTAACTGAGTCCAAACGAAATTAAAATCCAGCAAAAATATTCAAACGTGAAAAACAGGTTTTAAGACTGTATTCGACATATATGAGAATATAAATCAAGAGTCGATGAATATTGATTTCTGGACTAAATATATGTTTTTTAAAACATTAAATATCCAACTTTAAAAATATTTCATCTATCTTACACAAATAACTTATAATACTATAAGGGAAATCGTGTCATTTTTCATAGTAAATGCCAACGACAGAATGATTTCGTTAAATATAAGTTTCGGAGAAGATTTCTAGATGGCATACCAATTCGTTTTAACGAGAACAATAGATAATACGCGAAGTAAGTTTTTAATAAAATGACATAATTTAAAAAAACACAAATTTTATTTTATTTATTTATTATTATTTATAAATATAAGCCCATTTATTTAAAAATATTGAATTTCGGTTATAAAATTAATTTTTTATTTTTTTAGATTTTAAATTTTGGTTTCGTTAATAATTCGTTGAATATAAAAAACTGCAGTTAAAAAATGTAAACATTTCGTTCAACTACTACTAGTGCCATCTTTTATTCTTCTCCGGAATTATATCATGTTGGCACATAATATCGACGCGATTTCCCTTAAAACAATCTTTTATGTATGTTAAAAAAAATTATAACGTTGGCTTCTTACAGCATTTAAAGTTCCAACCGGTGAACATCATTCAATTCATATTAAATAAATGGGATGAAGAAACAACAAATTATCTATAAATACTCATACAAACATACAGACTAAAAACTAATAAAATAATATCACCAACGCAATACACTACAGAAACACAGTTGTTGTAGCAACAGCATTATTTATAGTTATAGTAACAAACAACTTAGTTTCATTTATGGACAATGAGTCTAACAAGTAAAACTGGCTTGATTGCCAGTCCAAAAAAGAAAATATCATTTTATCGGTCACAGGTAAGTTAATTAATGAAATAAACGCAACATTTACTAAACGAATATTTTCATATATCAGATTCAGAGACATCATCAATATGCACCACAAATACCGAGCCCAATATCAAAACAAATTGAATTTTCACTTAGACCTTTTGGTGGATTATTTAATCCATATTCACCGGGCTGTTCTATATTGTGCAATCATCCAGCATCGCTTGAAGTGAAAACAATTGTCAAAAAAGCCAAAGAGGCATGGGTAAGGTTTCCTCAATACAAATTTATATGATAAAGGTTAAGATAGTAAATCTATTTCCAGATAATCGAAGGTAAAGCATTTCTTCAACATGAATCGCATGGTCGCAAAACAATCGGACGAAAAGAGAGCTTATCTGATTATCGCGATCACGTACCCGACGAATTTATTCGACGATACACTGATACCGATTCACGACCTCTTACACCAACTCCTACGATAGCGAGCGGCAGAACACGTAACAGTGCTGTAAATTCAATTCGAAATTCACGTCGATGTGTTACGCCAGAGCCATCCAGTGATAATGTTAAAGAACGGAAACAAATTATACTCGATCTTAGACGTAGTCATAGTCAAGAAACTCTGTTTTGGAATGCATCGTCAGAACTATCAGCTGGTGCGACTGGCAACGAACCGTGGACACAAACAAAAGAGGGTCGCGGAACTATAAATAAAACACTAATCGATACAAGTAAAATTGTTAAAATATCAGAAAAAATCCAAGTCGCCCCTAAGCAACAGCCAAAGGCAGAGAGTAATGATATGCCAATTTCACCACTGTTGAGTCGTGAAAATTCGCATATATGCGTTAATGCAAGAGATGATTTTAATGTCGATGAGGAGGATAATCCAAGAAGACGTGGTAAAAAACGAAAAAAAAGTAAAACACAATCGGCTGGTTTGAGCACATTCCATCAAACCCAAGATCCAGAAACACAAGTAAGTGCGCTTGGGCCGGATTCACCCATTTTAAGTAACCGTCCCTCGTTGATTCCGAATGGTATTGGCACTATTCCATTTGAGCGAGTTCAATCGAAATTTGGAAAATTTAATCTACTCGACAATGATACCAGTAGTGATCAGTCATGTTATTTGGATGAAGATTGCTTGAAAATTTTGCGACGTGGATTAAATATTGACATCGTGGAAAATTCATTTGAAAAATACATGCGCCGAGCATTACAAGAGGCATATCATACAATACCGAGCGATAAACTAAATCATGAAAGTGAGGCAGTGAAAAAAATTCGAGAAAGTCTAAATTTACGCGACATCGATCATGTGAAGTGGATCAATCTGCCGAGAAAATTTACACGATCCCTATCGCGATTTGAATTGCCGATCGATTCGTGTGTTCTATCCAAACTAACACCACTCGAATATCTAAGCAATTATGTTGTTATTTCAAAATCACAAAAACAAATTTTTCGCCGCATCTTTATTCGTAACTGGCTGACGGTTAACGCTCCAGAAGAAACTGTCAGCACAATGAAGAATCTAAAACAAAAACCTAATCAAGATGACACGGACAGTGATGATGATAATTATGGAACAAAAAATGATGGCAAAAACCAAGCAACTGTTCAGGTAGAAGAACGCATACTGCCGAAAAATTTACTATCAACGACTATGCACGAGGCACTAGGTTTCCACGGAACCATGGAAAAAATTGCGGAAATTAAAAGTATTTTACAATTAAACGATTCCGAAAAGCATACTAATATGATTGGATATAATTTTCGATCACTCTGTGGAATTTTGGCATTTGCAGAACGTTACTTAAACCGTTTTGATCGATCGATGGACCCGTGTGACGAAATCGAAACAACCGATTTTGAATCGTTGGAGCGAAAACTTAAAACCATCACTGTTGACGAAAAATTATCGAATGTATTGAAAATCATAAAGTACAATTGATGATAGTGAGAGTGCTGGTGTTATCATGTAACAGTAGTTTCTTCCATTTCCTCAATTTTTAATCGTTTATAGTCATCCACATTTATAACAGTGGTTTCAACATCTGGAAACACTTGCTTAAATATATAGTAATCCTCTGGATTGAGATCATCAACCGATATACATAAACATTTATCATTTTCCGTAAATGCACTATAAAAAAGTTTCAATCTAGGATCGACCTGTGGTGCCGGAACAATAAGTTTCTTTTTCCGACGAATCAAATATGAACGGGGCAAGTTTCCTTCACGTTTTGGTTTTTTATAAGGCGGCTGTAAATTTCGCAACACACTTTGCATAACAAAATGAATTCGATTTTCCAAAGCACAAGCGTTTTCTGATATTTTCATGGTACGTGTTTTTTTAACGCGTACTTTCTTTTCGATATCCTGCAACATTTCAACCGAAAATTTATCTAGCTGACCCAAAACATTTACGACAGTGTCCGCTACCATACCAAATTTGTCGATAATCGTAAAATTTAATTTTAACTCATTTCGCACCGCCAATGGCACAAAATGTTCGTACATGCACTCGCACAGAGCCTGTATTTTTAACATATCGTGATTGGAAAATGAATCTTTTAATTCGTGATCAAACATACGATAACCGTTCTCCTCAAGATTTTGGGATTGTTTTTGCAGGAAATTTTTCTTTTTGCTGCGATGATTTACATACTTTTCGCGATTGTCAAGAAAATCATTTGATTTTTTTACAAATTCTTCGTATTGTTTGGTCAATTCGGCCAAAGTCCAAATTTTAACATGCATGTGTACTAAGCTTATGTATAAGCGAGTCTTTATGTTTACCAGTCCTTGGTGGAACTCGTGCGGCGTTTTAAATGGATACAGTGGGGGCTTAGCAATACATAGAAATACCGTCTCATAGTAGTGCTTAATCTCAAAGGCATCGTCCCGATCACGATTTCGTATATTAACGATAAAACGATTCTCAATCGATTTGCGAGCATTTTCCATACCATTTGTTTCGGGATCACGATGGATCCAATCGTGTTCATGTCGCCACGTTAAATCCGCCAAAAGATAATGAAAATTTTGATATCCAATACAAGTAATCCAATCATTTTCCATGTAAACAATTTGCATATTCAACCGTCGAAAATCTTCACATAGTTTGTCCAATTCAATTTGCATTTGTCGCGTAACCGCGAACTGTGGTTCCAAATCCTGAAGACTTTTCATCGAACTGCGGTAGTACTCCTCCTTCCACGATGAAAAAAGCTTTTCGCATAGATCGCGAAACTCATAAAATTCATCAAAATATCGATTCAATATTTTATCAGCTATTTTCAATTGAGTGATTTTCTCGCTCGAATACAAAGCTATAAAACGTTTACGTAACGCCTTACGTGATTGCTCTAGGATTGGACCACACTTTAAATTACAAATTCGTGGTCGATTTTTTATCTCGTGCTGATAGTAATCATCCCATTCCGTTATCAACTTGGATATATATTTTTTACCTTTCTCACCAATCTGCTCATCGTTAAAGGATGGCAAATCCACTTTGAGGCGGGCTCGAATATCAGCTCGCGTTCGAACTAAATTCGTATAGAAATGATCTTTAGGTTTGCTAATTTTTCGCATAACTTGCTCTTGTCCACAAAATGGTGGAAAATAGTATGGATGATAGTATTCATTTAGCTTTGTAAAGTCTTGTGCTCTTACGCGAATTCGATTAACTTCATAGAATGGTACTTGATTTTTTGTCATGTATCTACGGCAATAAAAATGAAAATATTTTCAAAAATAAAATTTTGTATTTTGAATTTTGTAACCTAAAATTTTGAGTTCAACAAATATAATTTTCAGTACGAATTAAAATTGCTTACCGTAGCGGAACTTTAACATTTTGAATATCGAAAAAACTGCCACTGTCTTGTGTAAAATTGGTTACGTCAGAGCTTGTGTTCGAAGAGCAGCACGATATAATACTTTCTAAATCTGCTTTCAATTCTTCAATTGTTGCATTTTGGAAGTCCTCATCATATCCTCGATCGATGCCCATCGATTTTTGACCTTCCAACAGTCGATCATGTAGAAACCCCACAAACCTCTTAATCAATGGCGATTGTTTTGATTTTAAGATGTTCGATATAAACTCCTTTACTACGGGCAGCGGATATTCTTTCTCTTTCACTCCAATCGAAACTTGTTCTTTATCATTTGCTTTATACTTCACTTTTTCTTTCTTACCATCAAGTGTGGGAACTTTGAAAAGATATTTAACCATAATTTGCTTGTGTTGTGAATTATCAAAATGTTTATGGTGATGACGTGTTTCAAAGACCTGATTGTATTTTTTCTTTTCCATAGATAAATTCGGCTCCTTAACTATGTCGTCTGGTAGTTTAACAACTTCAGGTAATTCTAAATTTAGATTATAATTGTTTTCTTGATTATGATTCTCAACGTTCCACGCACATTTTCCGACAACGGGCTCACGAAATTGTGGTGCTTTAATTCCAGACTTTAAATGTGGACAAAATCTAGTACTCTTTGTTAATCCCCATTCGCGAGCCACATCAGGTTTTTGTATACATTGTTCAGGCACCCAATCATCATCAGACGATGATTCAACTACGTTGGGCCCCGTATCTGTTTCCGCTATTGGTGCCAACGCCATACTAATTCCCAATACTTGCAGTCTTTGCGCTTCTTTTTTCATTTTTATGCGTTGTCGTTCCTCAAATATGTCATTTGACCGCTCGATTACTTCGAGTGGTATGCCACATTTATTTTGACCTTTCGATTGCATTCGACTCTTTGTAAAAGTGTTTTTCTCGGTTTTGACCTTGCCATATAGAAAACCAGTCAAATTGAACTTTTTTACCTTTATTGACGGTGGTTTAATAACTTTTGGTCTTAATCGTTTCGTTTTCTCTTCACATTCAACATTAGCCATTATCATTTCTTTAATAGGACTTATTTCAAATTTAGCTACAGCTTTTGCTTTGGGAGGATCTAATATTGAGTATTGTTCAGAATCTGGTTCAAAATTCGGTTTTAAGGTTGATGGGCAGTTTATGAAAAATTGTGGAGGCTTGCTTTTGGGTGCCATCAAATCAAACCATTCTTCACGCGTAATACAAGTACGAACAGGACGTTCGGCAATACTTTTAGGCATTCTATCCATTCGACCTCGTGGTTCACGAACCAATTTAGTAAAAAAACCCCGCAGTTGAAATTTACTACCTTTTTTACCAACCGATAATCCATCCTCGTCATCACTCGTTTGTTCACTTATTGATTCGGCAGCAATAGAAACATCATCGACATGGACATTTTTTTCAGAGAATGTATAAAATTGTTTATCAGGTTTCGTTTCCTTTAAATATTGTTCCTTTATTTCGGCTTTTTGTTTTGCTAAACGGTTCTGTCGATTTGTGAGACGTTTATAGTATCGTGTTTCCCGCATCGTACTAGGATATTTTTTTTCTTTGTATGGTGGTTTAAGTGATAAAAACTCTTTTAGAACAACTTCATGTTTATCCGTAAAATAGTCAGTATACTCTTGAACCCCTAAATTTTCATTTTTCTTTTCTTCATCTATTTTTTGTTGCTCCAACTCTTTTTCCTTTATTTTCTTCTGTTTGTCAATTTGCTTTTCAAGACGATTTGTCACTCGTTTCCGTCGAGCTAAATACTTCTCATTCCGAATGTTTAGGTTTTTTTCTTTGTCCATTGTGCGAATTAAATGTGACTGAACTTTTGGTTCCGGCTTATATGGGACACTTGCAATTGCTGGACGTACAAATTTTGGATCATGCTCATCGGGCTCTGGAGCAAATTGATCAGTCCAATGAGGTATATGTGTTGGTTGATTATCTAATTGTGCTATATGACCGGGCACGTTTTTAAGATCAAACATTTTCGATAGACCATACTGCTCTTGACGTTTTTCAATTTCAATTACTTTTTTCAGCTTCCTCTCTTCATCCACCTTATGCAAATAATTTTTTTGAGTTTTGTATTCTCTTTCATTTTCCTCGGCTTGTTCATCAATCGTAAAAGTTTTTTTATAGTCAAATCCTTGGAAATCTAACTGCAACGGATTATTGTAATCGAAATACTCGTATGTTTGTTTTTCTGGCTCGTGATAAAAATTTAGTTCCGGCTTATATAACTTCGATACACAACAATTAACATCCTTTGGATTTTCGGTAAACGTGAATACTGGATTATTCCTGGTGCGCATATTATAAATGTTTTGAATAGTAGTTGGTCGTTCAATAAATATTTTTGATCTTGGATGGCCTTTTGCTTCACCGATTCCTCCGATAAAATTTATTTCATTTGGTGGTTTAGAATAAGGTACATCATAAACTCCATATAAGTAAGGTTCATATTCTCGTGGTTTTTCTTGGTCCCAATGCAATATTGGTTTAGATGGTTTTGTAGTTGAACTGACTGTATGTGGTTTTTTAGATTCGAATCGTGCTGTTTTCTTTCGACTAACCGGTAAACTGTCCGGTTGTTTATTAATCCATGATTTAATATTTTCTTGAATATCGGTTAATCGAATTCGTTTCTTCACAAAAACATTTGCTTGTTGAATTTGAGCTCGTGATTGGCGTATATGGCCAGCTTCTACCTGCCTGTTATTACTCATCGTGTACGAAATTTATTTTAATCAGAATGATTATAAAAATGATAGCTCTATTCGAAAAATTGATTCCGTGTGAAACAAGAGAATTTAAAAACTTCAATGTTTTTTTTGTTATATATTTAGAGTACTATGGTTATGTATGATAATACTGAAATTGCGTATAACGTCTCAAATTCTGAAGTGTGCATATAACACCTTGACCACATGTTTATGCACTATATTTTTTTTTTATTTAGTTTTAATTATGTGCAAGGCGGACTTTTGACTGTCCTACCTCCTTGTAACTGTCAGAGCTCCTGCACCCAACGCGTAATCTTTCAAGTAAAGTTATATTGCTTATCTGAAATTATTTTATCAATCTCAATATAAAGCATCAATTGTTGGTTAACGCATTTCATAATAACTTTAGCTATGGCTGTCACAATTGATATTGGCCGGTAGTTCACGGTTGCACCATCGCACTCTTCCAGGCGTTCGAGTATTTACCTGCGTTATAAGAAAGGAGAAAAATGTAGTTAATATTGGAGCCAAGTCACAGGCAACATCCTTCAATATTTAAATAGGAATTTTGTCAGATCCGGTGGCCTTATTTATGTTCATTGCTTTTAGGTAACTGAAGAGGATTTCCTCCGAGATGTTGACATGGTCCATTTTGGAACCACAATACGGAATTGACGGAGACGTAACTCGATTGGAGACAACTAAGGTCGAGTTCGAAGTGAAGACGCTTGCCAGTAAGTCGGCCTGCAAATATGGATCCACCACCAAAGCACCGTCAGCGCATTTCAATGCGGAAATAGATGTTTTAGAAATAGTGACCCTCTGGTAAAAGTTGCGATCGAAAATTTTCAACTCGGAAGCCTTAGCGGGTTTCTTGTTGTCCGCTCTTTTCTCTTCCTTAGCACAGATTTTTTTACAGATGTTACGTGTGGCCTTTTATTCTTCTAACGGAATTTCGTTGTACTTATATTTCTTGTGAGCAGATTTATTTTGTCTTTAAATTAGGATATATTTATTCATTCCATGTAGAACGGTTTCGGTGAAATTGGAGACGGCGTCGTCTATTTGATTGTAATAAAAACAATGGCTCTCTCACGAGAAATGTTGAAAAAATGACCGTAACTCATCATTGTCAACCTCGTTCAAATGACATAGACGCCTTGGCTGCTGTCTAACTTCTGGTGGTGTTTCGACAGATATTTTAACGGTTACCAGGTTGTGGTCAGAACTTCCAATTCCAATCTCGACACTCGCTTCCATGGAATGCGAAAGTGTTGTAAGACAAAGATCCAGAATATGACTGCTTGTAGACATTCAAATGTGGAATCACTCACAATCTGGGTAAGGTCATGCGAAACAGCAAGCCACTCCGTCTGACGCACAGCACAGTTCGTATTGTGGTGATTCTACCATTCTTTATAGTGGGCATTAATGTCATCACATTTGACTGACAAAACTTCGAAGAAATTCATAGTTTTTGAATCCGTTTGATTGGGGGATAAACTAAATAAAATAAGGTTTTTATTAGGAAGGGATATTTTAAGTACAATAATTTGAGAGTCTTTAATGAATATGCACACTCGACGTTGCAACTCGAATGCTTGTTCGAACTGGTAGCGAAGAAGAATTCGTTTTCGTAGATGTTATGAGATACTTTTGTTTCCGTTAGCATTAATGTGTCGGGTCACGAGTCCACGGACATTTGCAAAATGGATGGTAAGGCTATCAATTTTTCTTTACGAGGATTATGCCTCGCACAATATTAATACTAAATTCATACTGTGGGTGAAGCTCAACAATCCAACCGCTTTAGTCGTCTCTTACGTTACGACAAGCAGTGGGTACTGTGGTGGTATTCTAAGCGTGCCCCCAATCACAGGGATTAAAGTTGCAAGTACATTTTCAGCTTTCTTTATATTCCAAAATATAGCAATACTTTGTTTACCTACATATATTATTCTTAAATAGTATTTGTGGCCTAATAGTTAGCTTATTGCTTATTTATTAATTCAGTTGAAATGGAATAAACTTTATTGTCTTGAATAACTGTTGTCCATAGTGGCTTGAAATTGGGTATACTTATACTCTCGACTATCTTAGACAAATATCCCTTCATAACACCCAAATATTTTCATAACTCCCCAAATCAAAATTAAATTCTGATAACTTATTTAAAAATTATTTTTCAGACTCAATATTGGAACAAAAACATTTACCTTTAACATGTACAGTATAAACAATGTACAATCTCTAAGTGTAATAACCAAACTTTACTTAAAATAAACAAATCAATTCTTATACTCAAGGTTTATATTAACAATCTGGCTCCATCGGTTTCGATCACGAGCCATCTCTTCATATTGTTGCATTCAACCAGAAGATGCCAGATCGCTCTCTACGCCGTGAATCCATCGTCGCCGACAGCGACCTCTTCGCCTACTGAAAAGCGGTTCTCCCTTGAAAGATCGTTGTATCAATCGGTTCGGATCAGCACGCAGAACGTGACCGAAGCAGCGTACTCGCTGTCCTTTGATTTCATGCACGATATCATGAATCTGCATTAAATTCCTGACGATATCAGGAATCCGCATTAAATTCCAACGGAAGCTGAAAACTGTTTCAGTGGATCAAGTATCTCTTTCAATCCGTTGCCATTTAATCCAATCACACAGATATCATCTGCATATGCAAGAAGTTGATTGGATTGTCGGAATAAGATATTGTCCTGAGGTGTTTCACTTTTACGAAGGATGTATTCCAATATTCCAATATGAGATTAAAATGTATCGGGGACAGTGCATCTCCTTGTCGAACACCAGCATTGTTAATGCGTTACTGTCATTTTACACAGATGTACATATATGTTTTCGGTATTCCTAAACTCAAGGTTGGTAGTATTCCAGAAACTCAATGCGGCACTAGAACCACATTTATACATCAAACCATCCAAACGTGATTATTTTGTTAGTTTGAACCGTACCAACTTCGATTATAAAACAAAATGTTTTTTTTTAATTGTAAGATCATTTTATTTGTAACTATTTTTAATATTTTAAAAAGAACAATAAAAAAGGTTTAATTAATTAATCAATAATAATATAGACAATTATATTTAATAATCAATAAGTAAAAATAATACTTTTAAATATATTATTTATATAAAGTTTATATAGCTTAAATTTAAAAAATAATTATTCGTTTTTCGACAGTTTTCCGGCAAATAGGACATCCTTCAATTTGATCACCGCACATTTGGCATGTTCCGTGTCCACATAAAAATATCATATTTTTGATACGATCAAAACATACTGGACACATTGTCTAAAAATATGATACATTTAGTTGTCATCGTTAGATAACCTCCGATTAATTCAACTCACCTGTTCTCGAATATCTCGCAACTGTTGCTGTAGTTTTTGAATATGATTCATCGAAACATTGCTGTTATTAGCAACACTTGAATTGTTTGTAGTATTAATGTTTGAAGTACTCGATTTATTTGAAATTGTATCCGGCGATGTCGTATTATTCATAGCAACGCCATGCCCGGAATTGTTAACACTTTCTAATTGAACTTCTTTCTTATTATCAGGTGTTATGCTAGGACCAACTTTTGATATCACACCTTCTCCACCACAACACACGCTTAACGGAACTGCTTCTTCTATTGAAGTACGACATTCAACACATTTTTTCATTATGGTGGAACAGCTTTCACAAGCAACCATATGGCCACATGGTTTAAAGAAAACACTAGCTCGTTTATCCGAGCATACTAAACATTCGTCAATTTTATCTTTTGCATTTACTGTTTCACGACAAATTAAACATTTTTTAACGCGTGGCGCACACGATTCGCAACAACAAACGTGACCACACGGTTTAAAGAGAGTATCGCGTTTTTTATCGGAACAAATAAGACACTCATCAAGAGGTCCTGTTGTATTTGCCGCAATGGAATCAATATCTACATTTGCAACATTTCCGGGCAACTCCAGATCATCTGTTTTGCGCTCCTTGTAACATTTTATTAAGGTCTTACATAAATTGGGATCTGGGCATAAATCCAATGGAGTTTGAAGTTTACGATTTTTGATGGTCAAATCGGCGCCATTTGCAGCTAAGAAACAAGCTATAGATGCAGATGCTTTCTTGTCGGTGTGCTATAGATTAATCAAATAAGTTAAATAATTCATTTACCAGCTATGTAGTTATACTTACATTTCTTAGTCCCATTAGTAATTTACCAAATCCTTCACTTTCCTGCAACTGTTTGATTTGAGACAGTGTATGGTGTCTTAATGCTTCATGCAATGGTGTATCCCCATCTTTGTCAGGAATATTCAGATTTGCTTTACCGCGAACAAGTAACTAAAAGCCAAATTAAATATAACTCGTTTGAATTTCATCAAGTTCAAACACCCGTAAAATTTATGCAAATTAGAAATTGTATAATCCACTTACTTTCACTATTTGGACGTGTTGCCGTTCTACAGCTAAATGTAATGCAGTCTGTTGATTAACATTTTGTTTATCCATATCAGCATTGCCCATATTAATCAAGAGATCAGCAATTTCCACATGATTGTTTAGTGCAGCCAAATGCAATGCGGTATACCCATCATCTTTCTTTTCTTCCACAATCCATAACCGATTCGTTTTGATTAACTTGGTGAGAAGTATTTTCATTGCTGATGGATTTCCTTTTAATGCAGCATGATGTAATGCATTAAATCCGTTATTATTAGTTAATGTAATATCAGCACCATAATCCAATAGGAGAGATAACATTTCGTCTTGTTCTTTAGAGATTGCATCATGAAGTGGTGTATCACCTTCCGAATCCTGTAGACTGTGGTGACAATGAAGTTCGAGCAGTTTACGAACTAATTGTAACTGACCTTTATTTATTGCGATATGTAGTGCAGTTTGACGTCTTTTATTGCGAGCATTTAAATCTGCACTTGCTTGTGATAGTAATTGCATTACACCTGGTTCATCTCCAAATGCCGCATGATGAATAGCACGATCGCCATCTTTGTCTTCAATTTCTACATCAGCCTTGTATTTGAGCAGAATTTGAATAACATCCAAATGACCATTTTGGCTGGCCGCCTGAAGGGCAGTATGCCCGGCAAATACTCCATTTACATCTGCGTTTGTTTTATTGTCACCATTTTGATTTTGTTCTTTTAAAAATTCTTCACATTTGGTGGCATCACCATTTGCGGCTGCCTTAACTAATTCTTCTGTTACATTTTCCGAAACTCGCGGTTCAAAGAGTTGTTTTAGGAAATCAGAAATTTTATCATCATTACCGGGAAGAATCGCTGAATAATCACCAACTTTTGTAACCGCTAATGGATTATATGTCCAGCATGTATTGCATACCTCAATTTTCAAGTCATTATCATGATACACTTGTTGAACGCGCCCTACTTTACCTAAAGTTGGAGCCATAGCTTCTGCCCATTCACCATGTCCACGTTGCAATATTTTTATTCGTTCTAAATCGTTACAAATCTTTACATAATCACCAACACTAAATTGTACGGTACCACTGTCATTTGGCATCGCAGGTGGTGATGAGATTTTTGTTAGAACAGCTGGGTTGAATGTCCATCGATTGGAACTGTTTGGATAGGCGACAACGATATCTTGATCTTCATCAATACCAACAATAGTTCCTGGATTACTGAGACATTCAAACATTCCTTCTGTCCATCCACCATGCCCATGTTGTAACGATTGTACTATTTCTAAATCTAAATCAACAGTTACTTGATCACCAATTTGTAAACCATGTGAGCCTTTGCCGTGTACATTTTCTCCTAGCAGTGGTAAATGATCACGATACACCGTAGTTCCTTTTGCATCGTTCACTACTTTTAAATCTGCCATACCTTCAAATCCTACACGATACAAATTTTTCGCTCCATTGTCCCAAACAACATAAGCTGCAGATTTTGGGGATGCTGCTGACCAATCTTGTATTTCATTAACTTTACCACGTCGACCATTTCCTCCATCTTGATCCTCCCATTGCCAATCGACTCCACGCACTACTCGAGCACCCGGAAATATGCCACGAATAGCGATTTTCTTCGATTTTCGCCTCGGTTCCAGTAAGATTCTCTCTCCAGCCGGTGTTGCAATTCTATAAAATCGATGTCGCAACTGATGTTTATCCCCATGATAACATGTCGAACATAAGTCATAATTAGCACATTCAGCACATTTCCATCGTATTCCAAAAATAGGTTGCTGTCTACATGTATCACACATTGTACCATCATGTTTAACTCCTGTTGGAGCACTGTCTAATATTCGTAAATCGTATGCAATAGCACAACGATAATTTGCAGCAGTTCCATTATCCCATACAACAACAACTTCTTCGGCTGATTCAAAATTTCGCACTGTTCCTACATGACCTTCACCTCCGTCCTATTTAATAAATGAGTAAACAATATAAGAAAAAAATAAATTAATTAATTTATTAGGTTAAAATGTGTCAGTAATAAATTCGATAAAAGACTAAGTGGCATAAATAATATTTCCATATAATAAAATACGATTTCATTTATATCACGGAATTTATTATGATTACTTGGACTCATCGAAAAAAATGTATTCATGAATAAAAAATATTTTTGGTTTTTATTAATCATATACATATTTTAAATTCACATACAAATATTATAAAATAATAATTTACAAAAATAAAAGTAGCTATATTAGATAATATACACACGACAAAATATATGAAAAAGACAGTCTATACCTGTTTGCCCCATTTCCAATTTGGTCCTCTTATAACCCGTGTACCAACACCTTCCATATGATATCTAGTAGCACGAGCATTTGCAACCGCATTTACTGTGCTTGGAGATTCTAGTGTAGCTGTTCCACAAGCCATTTAAATATTCTAATTATACAATATTCGATTTTTTATAACTAAATTTTCGTCTAATCACAAATTTATTTTTATACTACTTTCTTCCATTCCAATATTCCATAAAGAAAATTAATAAACACAAAATGTCATAATTTAGTTCGCGGATCAATGTGTTTGGCGCTTCAATCGGTAAAAGGTTTATTTCGTAAACTTTACAAATTCGTTAACCACCATTATGGTAATTCTATTTTGTAACAACTTATCTAACCTGGTTACACGGTCTTTGTTTGCTTCTTACCTTTGCAATCTTTCTATAGTGCTCTACTTTCATCTCTTTCGTGGTTCGCTTATTTACGTCCTACTTTACGAAATAACAGCAAATTCTAGGACGTTTGGCTATAGTTCCCTATACCTAGAACCATCTACATACTACGTAGATCCAGGGTTTTAATCAAGTTAGTTGTGTTTCAAATTTAATATTTATACTGTTTACTTCTTTTTACAGTTAAAATTCGAAATGTCAGAAACTAAAGTTATCGGTAACAAAACGAAAAAAGTGAAACAAATGGTGAAATTTAATCCAGAATGAAAAAATTGAGTGGACAATCTGAAGAACATCACATTGCGTGTACAATGTAAATGTTTCAATTTGTCGTGGTGTGGATAATGATATAAAACACATGAAAACTGCTGCCCATATATCAAATTTGAAATCCTCATCAAATTCCACAAAATTAACAAAATTTAAACTAGTGCAAAACAAAAAGATGAATAACATTCTAATGAATTATCTGTAAATATTGCAGAATCAACTAACGTAACAATTAAGTTTAAATTAACGGATTTAAAAAATATTTCGTCGTTTTGCGCAGATAATGCGGCAGTGAATTTTGGTAAAAATGAAAGGTTTTTTATTATATTTTTTATTTTAAGATCAATTTCGATTCTTCATCAGTTTTCTTTATACATCAAGATTGATGTAGAATCTATTGTAATGCAGATTTACAATGAGTTCAGTTCATCTACAAAGAGAACAATAATTTTTTGATTGGGCAGAAATCAAATGGTCTGAAATATTACGAAACGTACCAACTAGATGGCCAGTCTATTTCCAGCTATCGCGAGGCTAATCACCAATTTTGAACAGTTTTTCAGCCAGCACTTACAAAATTGGAAACCAATTCTTTACTTGTATTAGATGTTGTATACGATATATAATAGACAAAGTGCGCCAATCGCCGAAAATTTGTAAAGAATCGTTTTAGTTATATTACTTCGATCCTCACTCATACCAATTCAAGATCCGAACGAATTTTCAGCTTGATGACCACAACTGGGCGTAAAGAAAGTGATAAACTATTAATTAAAAGAAGCCGAAATAATGGTCAGGGAAAATTATAAAATGAGCTGTAAAGAGTTCTTACTTTTTAAGATTGAAAAAGTTGCAAGAATATTTTTAAAAAAAGCGTCACAACTGAGAAATATTAAATTTTGAATATTTTTCTTATAAAATTTAATTTATTTTATTTGCTAAAGGATTGATGCAATTATTTATTTTATTTATATAAAAAACATAAGATTTAAATTTGACACTGAATTACTAAATTTAAATGTAAATAAATAAAAGTTTCACTGAAAAAAAAGTAATTTGTTTTTTAAATCCCGATATGTAATTTATGAACAGGTAATGCCTATAATTACATGGAAGATGGTCGGAGGCCATGAATGCTACACCCCATCGTAATCAGATGATAAAAATTCCATTTTGTATGCTTTTTTAAAATCATTTATTCCAGCAGAGTTTTTTTTTAACCAAACGTTATTTTTTAAAAAGAACTAAAATTTCAGATAAGTTAGATATGAATTAAAAACTGAGTAGCAAAATGATGCCATGAGTAATTTATAAGTACTAATACTGAGTAAGTAACTGAGTCAAAAATCCTAGCCTGACCGAATAGATTCAAAAGTCGCTTAGTGCACTATACAACATAATTTATATAAAGACACCTGTTTACATAAATAGGAACTATGATACAATAGAGTAAGAGAATCAACGAATTCTTGTAAAGTTGGTGACTTGTAAGTAAATTAAGAGACAAAAGCATGGCATAAACGCTAGGCAGACCAATCAAACATAATAAAAATAAAATATAAATGGCGCAGTGGCTAAACCTGCGGCAGTTGGTGCGGAAGGTACGGTCTCGAATCCAGATAGGGGTGGGATTTTTCACTATCTGATTACGATCGGTGGTACAATGAATACATCTATGACCCCCTGTGGAAGTGCAGAATTCATGGGCCAAGATAAAAATCAAACAAGCAAGAACACGAAAACATCATCATCCAATTTGTATAATAATGTTGAAGCTATAATGTTCGAATCAATTAGAAGAGCCTCGAGCTTCGAATCTCTAAACATGGCCAATAATAAAATCATTTTAACAGATATTATTTAACGGATCGTTTTAACAGAGAAGTTTCCAACTTGTTTAGAGAAGCGCTCGCCGAATACTACTTTAATTTCAGTACTTCATGATATATAGAAGATCAAATTATTTTTATAAACTGTTTGGGAAATTAAACCCGACATATCCGGTCTACTGACTAGTAGTGGTCCGTAAACCAACTGGTTTAAGAACTACGATTGCAGTGCGCCATTTGGTCATCGACAACACTGTCAGGTTCCAAAGTTTGATTTTTAATAATATCATGTTTCTAGTATCCCTCTAGGTAATCTATAACATCCAATTGGTTATATATTAGTTCTCTAAGTTTCTGTTAAATACACATAGATCAGATAATAGCCCTTGATATATGACGGACTCAATTGGTCTTCATCTCATTCGAAAGTTTACTGTGCAGGATTTATATTTATGGTATGGAATCGTGCTTTTCCACACAGTTATGGGTTAATCTGAAAGTAAACCAAACGTGAATCGTTAATATAATGTTTTATGACCTAAACTGTCCCTGACTAATCGTACTTTGTTTGAATTTCATTTATTATATATTTAAGATATTTGAATTGTTTATATCAAAACTTAAAAATATTGTAAATGAATTTCAAAATTATAAATATTTAAAAATTGTTTTTTTGGAAATTAAGTAACCAATTATAAAATGCCCTAGAGTATAGTTTATGAAAATGTCTACAAGTCTTCATCATCGGTAGAAATCAAGAAGCTCAACTTTCTTCTAAATATTTTACCTATTCTTCATTTAAGAATCAAAAGACCCTATAATCGAATAGTGTCTTAATAACAAAAGAAAAATTAATATTATGAAGATTATTTTAATAAATCACCACAATTTTATTTTATTCATCCAAAAAATTGTACATTTGTTCCTTGTGTATAATTTTCATTTTTTAAATACAATTATCTTCTATAAATTATTTTTCTATTATTTATACATTTTATGATTTATATATTTTTTAAAATTGAATTTATTTTTTACATCCTAATTTCTTTCGACTTTAGATAAATTACAACAAAGACTTATTTTTTATGTGTTATGTATAAATATATTGTTACAACAATATATATGTGATTTTAATTATATTGAAATAAACATAATTTTTAAAATTTGATTTTTTGTATTATTATATATATTTTTATATATAATATTTAAAATTAACTAAACAAAATTCATTTTATTTATCACGTTAAACAATAAAACAATAATAATTGTTGATTTACCATAAAAAGTTATTTAGGATAAAAAATTGTTTACAATTATTCTCATCTAAACTATTTTCATTCAAATAAAATTGTATTTAATAATTATTGTTTTTTACAATTTTCATTAATGTTTTTATATATTTTATTTCTTTTGTTATATATGTATATAGATAAAATTTAAATTTGTTTGTAAAAATAAAATTAAATTCTTTTCGTGTAAAAATGATTTTTTCCCAAAATATAAAAAAATAAAATTTCAAAAATAAACTTTCGACATTTCTGCTTTAAAAATAAAAATATCTTTTTTATAAATTATATAATAAATAATATTTTATTTATTTCTGTAATTTTGATCTTAGAGTTTAACTGTTTAATTATTAAGATATTGCAGGCGTTTTAGCTTCAGTAACTTCTTGCGGTGTTATTTCAGGATTTGCTTGCAATTTATCACGTTCACGTTCCCTTCCTGGACGAAAAGCTTCCAGTAGTGCATCAACGCGTAATTCGGTGGGACCCCATCGAACAAAACCAGCGTTGTTTTGTAACCAAACAACCATTGTGGCGTGGGTACATTTCACGTTAACTTCAGATCTAAAATATAACAAAAACAATACATTTAATATTGCATCGGCAAATTAATGACATATCTAGCTAAATTAATATTTAATCAGTAAGATACATAGTGTAGTGAAAATTAAAAATACATAAACTAAAGCATAGTAGCAATGTTCAACTCCAATCTAAAGAATTTACAGAAATTAAGATAAAAAAGGAACAACCAAAAATTACGATCACAAATCTCTTGATTTTTCAAAATATTTGAATTTTATTTACCATAGTAAGTTTATTTCAAATATTAAGCTTGCATTAAAGAAATAAATGAAACAAACTATCTACCAATTTCAGAATTTTAACTTTGAATGCTCTATACTAACAGTTATCGTCTAAAAGTTAATTCAAATCAAACACAAATTATTATCAACCTCACTTCGTGGCACTGAGTGATCTGTATCAGATCACATTCAAACTAAACAGAAACTTCGATTAAAATGGATTTAAGCTTGTAGAAAAATGTGATCCGATCTGAAAGACTCGGTGTCATGAAGGATGAACAATTTAAAATATTCCATAAATTTTGTGTTATTGTGCCCAAACATTTTTTTAATTATCAGTTATAACACTTACTTTGGAATTATATGCTGATATCCATGACGATATTCATGCATCATTGCCGGCACTACCACCTGTTTCCTTCTATATTGACTCTCCTCTATTCGCGCCAAACACTGTATCGGAGGATCTTTCCACTCCGGTAAAAACACAATAAAACTTAATGGCTCCTGTGACTCATTTAATAAATTATCAATATGTTCCAAAGTGGCATCAATTAATTCCTCACAATAAGGTGGATTCACTTCAAACGATCCAGATATTGGTTTGAAATCAAGAAACGACCTATAAATATTGAAATATTGCATTAATCAACAGAATTTTTTATGCAAAAAAATGTTTACCCTCTAGATCCAAAAAATGAATCCGTATCACTAAACGCCGAACAAAATTGTCGAAAATATGAATTTAATGGGCTCGCAAAACATTCAAAAGTTACACCGAAATGACGATTTAAGCATTCGAAAACGGTTACAGGTAGTGATTCTTGAGTAGCTTGAGCTTCTTGTGATGTGGGCGTTAAATTACCAAGAAATGTATGGTATCGTTTTAGTAAGCACCATATTCGTCCAACGAATAAATCAAATTTTTTATCATCATAACAATTATGTCTATACAGTTGTTCCTAAAAATAATAATAGTTTTGTGTTTAAATTAGAAAATGTAATTGTTCTTAAATTTAGATAATTAATTGCATAACCAAGATACATTAAAACATTAATATTTCTCTAATAAAAATATATAAGATGGTCAGACGGGTTAGTTTTAACAGATTGGAGAGCTTTTAATTGAAGGAAGAGTTTATTTATTTCAGTTTCACATTATCAAAACTTTTCGTTTCTTAAAGTTCTTCATTTGCAGAGCAACTTTAAGGAAAATTTGGAAAACATTCGCGTTCAAATAACCAATATGTTTTTAATCTCCGATAGTATTTGTGAAATCGAATTTAATTAATATTTGTGTATCTGATTATTATGGAATATCTGCTACATGTTTTCGATCTATAAAATCACTTACGAGCTTTTGTAGATGTGTCGCGTTAATGTATTGTGTATCTGGCTGCTGTTGCCCGGTCAGCGTATATTTAAAAGCCATTTGATCTCTTTCCATAATGTACTCAATCACAGGCATCCTCGCCGGTGGAAGTAAAAACATAATTGGATAACAATAGACTTTTCGTTGAAGAGGTGGTGGTAAATCACTTGGTCCATCTTGTATTCCGTTTTCTTTTAATAGTTTCGCATGTTGCTCTCGTATTTTTTTCGCATTTTCACTGGAAAACCGATATATTTTTCTACACAGCGCTTCAACACTGTCTTTAACAGCTTCAACTAAATGTGGCTGACATTGTCGTTTCATATGCATCAAACGATCTTGAAAATCGTCATATGATGCACCCACCGTTTTCCGTAACCATTGGAACGTTTCCTCTGCTGTCCATTTAACAACTTTTTTACTTTCAGGTGGTGCCGATGATGATTCTATTAATTTTTTAGCGGCCTCCGTATACATAGAAAGTTGCTTTCGAGCGTCTCCCGTATACTTGGGTCTGATTATTTTAATTGGGATATCGTTCATAATTTCACGATACATTGACGGTGAAATTTCAATCGGGCCACAATCACTAGGCAACAATGGATCTGATCCTTTATCTGTTACTTTACGTTCCATCAGCCAACGATGAAATGAATCTTTTGGCGCGTTAATTGCTTCGCGAAGCATACACAAACTGTCATACTTTTTAATCAATTTTATTGTTAAATCCGCTCGAAGCACTTCAATTTCGGGATGCGGTTGATATACAGATGTTGGTAGACGTTCATAAACAATTACATTCGTGTGAACTTCAAGATCCCACGGTCCAGGTAAAACATATTTTTTTATTTGTGCACCTCCCATTTGATTATGTAGAGTCATTGCGTCCTCAGATGGCCGTCGTTTTAGCGTTTGATGTGGATTAGGTGTATGCGCACCATTCGGTCCAGGGGGATTATGACAAATTCCTAATGGATCTGTTAGTGGATCAAAAGGCCGATTTAAACTTGGCGTTTCCCATAATGATTCACCGGTAATTTTATTCCAATAGTAAGGCCTATTTTCTCGCTTTGACCAAAATTTCTTCCATCCCTGATTTACCAAATCCGGATGTAACTCATCACCATAGATACTCACATTAAAAGCAGGCGAACTTCCTTGTGGTGTTTGTGGCGGCAAAACATCTAGTGTTGATGATGTTGACTTGGTTGGTGTACCAAATGATGATGGAGTAGTTTGATTCTCTATATTATTTTGTGGATTTGTTAATTGTTCCCAAGCCGATTGAGGTGTACTTTGAATCAAATTAGATTCTTTACTACTAGATGCAATATCATTCATGATTAGTCTTCCATACACAAATAACAATCTTGTTAGGTTACGTGTGCATACACTTATTCTTAAATGAAATATTAAACAGGTGTCCTTTTTCCCTTATTGCAATGTAAATAGTAAGTTATGAATTCGATTTTTTTTTTACATTACAATATCCATAACGATTCGAAGTATTGTCATTTCAATGGTTAGCGCGCGACTGATTTTGACGTTTAGGTTTTCTTATTGTAATCAAA
This sequence comes from Tipula lateralis, assembly GCA_963932295.1. Classification (NCBI taxonomy): domain Eukaryota; kingdom Metazoa; phylum Arthropoda; class Insecta; order Diptera; family Tipulidae; genus Tipula; species Tipula lateralis. Next base: position 68,392,458 of record OZ010737.1, read on the forward strand.
TAAAAACAAATGAAAATAGATTTAAACTATCATAAAAAGAAATAGTTTATCATTAAAATAACAATAATAAATTTGTTTTCCTTTTAAATACAATTAATTATTGTACACAAAAAACTTATTACAATCGACAAACTAGAATTTTTGTATTTTGACTAGTTTTTTTTATAAAATAACAAACAAACTTGAAAAGATAATTTCTTTTTAAAATATTTCTTATGTGTAAAACCAAACCATAAAAAAATTCTATATTTTTCACTTTTTACAAAATAATGCACTTCAATTTTTACAGGAAACTATCGAATATTTTTAAAAAATTGATATTTATTTCACTAAATTAACATTTATAGTAATTTTATAACATATTTGTTTTATTTTTAAATCAGCATTACGATTTATAATTTGAACAAAATAAAAATCGAGTCACTTATCCGCCCTTATAAAACGCCATTTGCAATCTGTTTTAAATTTTGAAGAAGAAAAAATTGTGTAGATGGAAATACACAAATACCATGACACGAGAAGTTTTTTTTTACAAAACGTAAATAAAAACATTTTATTTCTCCTTCAAGAGTTCTGTTAGGTTGGTAGACCTTTTTTGTTTCAAATTTTTCGTTCAATCCTAACAAAATGAGTTCGTTGGTTATCAAATTTTTGTGAGCAAAATATTTAAGTCAAAGCGTAATTTTGTATCTTCTTGAGGTTTAGAAGATTCGTTTTGAAAATATTTAACGTTATTTCGATAAAAGGATGGTCTATTTAACACAGCTCAAAAATGTAAACGAGCGAAAATCGATCCAAAACAGCAAAAATTTTAATTATAATTGCATAAATTGTCGAAATTTATGTAAATAATAAAAATGTATGTTGTGTTTGGGCGAATAATCATGAATGCGTTTTTTTTCTCTTATTTTTTATAACTTTAATATGGTTGACACAAAGAACAACACATGAAATAAAACAAAATAAGAAAGATACAATTTTAACGAAAAATTTATTTTATTTTTGTAACAGTTAACGAAGAACTTTTAACGAATATATTTTGTATTATATTTGTGGTTGATAATTCACATGCTGTTTTATTTTTTATGGTTACAAATTAAACTTTATCAAATTTAAGATTAAACTATTTTTTGAATGAGGATGCCATTTCACGAACATGTTATGGAGGTCGTTGGTGAATGTTTAGTGTTCGGACGAATTGTTGTTCATCAGGTTTTTTTTACCATATCTCCATGAACTAACCGAAGATAACAGATAAAAATACATAAAATTATTCAACGAATCAAATTTATTACGTTTTTTGATATTTCAACAGTATACGTTTTCACGTTGGCAAATAATAAATCAACTCAGCTTTTTGTAGGTAACGTAAAAATGAATTTGGAAAAATCATTTATTAAAAATACTCGTGTGAACTACTCTATTTGCGTTTTAGTCAAGACACATCTAATTATACAAAAGTTTCGTTTATAATTTTATATTTAAGTTGGTACCCAATGACATGTTAATTTGACGTTGATATATAGTTGACATTTGACAGTAAAAACATAAAAAACAATGGAAAATGATAATAAACCAAATTTAAGTCAATATTTTGCCAATGATCCTCCCAGTTTTTTTGATGAATTATACGATAAAGCAAACGGTGAGCACTTGGTAGTACTTTACGAACTATTGTCAATTAATAATTTTTAATAGTACCAGGAGGAATGCTGAGTATTTCTAATGATCGAAGTCTACTGGAAAAACAGGATACAACCAATTTTCTAAATGATTTTGAACTACCAGTACAATCTGGTATAATAGTTTCAGATGATGTCAAAGATATGTGGAAACCTCCATATATAGAATCTGGTGTCCCGCCACTTCTTACAATGCCTGGAGTTATGTCAATGAACGACCTTACAGACCCAGTTCGTGATGCAGTTTTTGAACTATTAGGAGAAGAGGAAGCGGCGTACAGAAAACTTTTGTCACCTGATGATGTGACACAAGATGAGCGTGGTTTGAGACAGCTGATTGAAGCCGGTTGTTATAGATCGGCAATAAATTTAACAAGTAGACTATTGACTATGTATGGTCAAGGCCATGGACGAACTGGCCAACCTGCTAAACATACGCCACATTCCTTACAATTATGGTTTACACGGTTTGCACTACTTGTAAAACTTGGCCATTTTGATTTATGCCAAGCTGAAACAGAGGCATTTGGATTGTTAAATCGACCAGATATTTATTATGAATTTTATCCTGAAATGTATTCTGGTCGTAAAGGATCAATGGCATCATTTTCGTTTCGTTTATTACTCGCTGAGCTTCCGCTTTACATGGGCTCTTTCAAATTGGCAATGGATCGTTTAACAGATTTATCTGAAACATGTTTAAAAATAAAAACTTATTTTAAAAATTCCATCTCGATTAAAGATTGTGAAAATAGTATGCTTTTTTGGCAAAAGCGGGAAAATCGAGTATTACATTCATTAATTAACTGTGCACTATCGATGAAGGATTTTAGTTTGGCCGATATCATTATGACTAAAATATTGAAACAAGATCAATTAGGTACGGAAGAACGTCGTGCGCTGTATTCAACATGGGGCCGAATATATCTTCAGTGTGGTGATATATTTGGAGCAGAAAAGAAATTTCATGAATCGCACAAACTAAATGAGTAAATACCGAATTTGTAGCTTCTCATACACAATAATCTTTTATAAATTTCATTTTTAATATTAGGACACAAGTTCAGGATCAACGGGAATACATAGACAAAGGCTTAGTCGCAATAGCACAAAATGATTTTCAAGCTGCATTCATGAATTTCCAGAAAGCGTTTGTATTGGATCAGAGTAATGTTATGCTGTACAATAATATGGGTGTGTGTCTTCTTTACTCAGGAAAATTAAAAGAGGCGATATCATTATACGAAACTGCGATAGCCACCATTCCACAAAAGGCATTAAACGAAAGTCTACTTCTTAATTTGTCAACTCTGTATGAATTGGAATCAAACAATTTTCGAAACAAAAAATTAGATCTCTTACGCCAGATCAATAAATACAAAGCGGATTTGAATATAAGTCTTGAAATCTGTTTGAAATTGCAAACTGTAAAGTAAATAACATCAAATCATATTTCTATGCATATTATACATTATGCAATTAAACATTTTATTGATAAATTTGAATATAAAAAATATTTTGGAAAATTGGAAATGATAACCTTATGAGTACCTAATGTGTTTGTCTTTAAAATTATCTTATCTTTTCACCCTATCCGACTAAACATAATGTTAATAGTTACAATCAATAATCTCATGTATTTATTCTAACATTTTACGAATCATGTAATTTAAGATACCACCATTTCGATAGTAAGTCAAATCAACTTCGGTATCGAAACGTGAAATAACATCAAATGACAGGCCAGTATCTGTTTTAACCGTTAATTTTTCACCAGGCTTGCAATTATCTGGAATATTGATATTGAATAACTCTTTGCCAGTTAATCCTATTGTTTCGGCATTTTGATTAGGCAAAAATTGTAGTGGCACAATTCCCATTCCGATAAGATTTGATCGATGGATACGTTCAAATGATTCAGCAATAACAGCACGAACTCCAAGTAGGAAAGGCCCCTTTGCTGCCCAATCACGACTCGATCCGCTTCCATATTCTTTGCCGGCAATGATTATTACTGGAATATTTTCGGATTTGTATCTTTCGGCACAATCAAATATATCCATTTCGTCACCGGAGGGTATATGTAATGTTTTTGGTCCCGCGGATCTCATAAATTTATTAACAATACGAATGTTGGCAAATGTTCCACGAGCCATTACAGCATCGTTTCCACGTCGTGATCCATATGAATTAAACTCCCGTGGTGTAAGTCCATTTTGTGAAAGGAATCTAGCAGCTGGACTGTTACGTGCAATCGAGCCGGCTGGTGAAATGTGATCGGTTGTTACAGAATCTCCCAAAAATAATAAAACGTTAGCATTTTCGACAGATGTTAACTTCGGTAGTTCACGAGTCATATTTTCAAAAAATGGAGGGCTTTTTATGTACGTTGATTTTTCATCCCAAGGATACAATAGGCCAGACGGTGCTTCAAGACCTTGCCACGAATTTGATCCTAGCTCAATTTTGGCATAAACCTCTTTAAACATAGCTGGAATTACGTATTTTTGTTCGCACTCTTGAATCTCTTGGCGTGAAGGCCAAATATCTCGTAAGAAAACGGGATCTTTACTTTCGGTGTAACCCAAAGGCTCTTTCTCAAAATCAATATCAACAGATCCGGCAATAGCGTATGCAATAACCAACAATGGTGACGCTAAATAGTTAGCACGGGTGTTAGGATGAATTCGGCCTTCAAAATTACGATTTCCTGATAGCACACTGGCGCAAACGAGATTATTTTTTTCTATTGCATTTGCGACATTATCATCGAGTGGACCTGAATTACCGATACAGGTCATGCACCCATATCCAACTGTGTAGAAACCCAGTTTTTCAAGATATGGAATAACTCCAGATTCATTTAAATAATATGTAACAACTCCAGAACCTGGTGAAAGCGATGTTTTGATGTATGGTGCCACTTTTAAACCTTTTGATACAGCTTTCTGTGCGAGGAGACCAGCTCCTAACATCACAGATGGATTGCTTGTATTTGTACATGAAGTGATCGCTGCAATAACCACCGATCCATGTTTTAATGTATACTTATTTCCATCACTCCATGAAAAATCAGCCACATTATTAATTTCGTTCTCTTTAAGTTCGTAACCCTTGAATCCCAACTTAGATTTAAGACACGAACGAAAATCTGTTTGCATGTCGCTTACCGAAACACGGTCATGAGGACGTTTTGGTCCCGAAACTGATGTTACTACAGTTGATAAATCTAATGTTACTATTTGTGTGAAATACGGATCTTGAGATGCATCAGAATAGTTGCGTAACTGATTTGTAATTTCTAAATATCTTTGGATGATTGAGATAACCTTTTCTGATCGATTTGTTTGTCTCAAGTAGTCAATAGAATTTTTATCAACAGGAAAGTAACCAACAGTAGCTCCATATTCGGGACACATGTTGGAAATAGTCGCTCGATCCGCAATGCTTAATTCGGCAACACCTTGTCCAAAAAATTCGACGAATTTTCCAACGACTCCCAATTGACGCAGGTTTTTGGTAATGGTTAAAACTAAATCGGTTGATGTTACAAGTGAGTTCAACTTTCCTACCAATTTGTATCCAATAACTTCAGGTAACAACATTGAAATCGATTGTCCCAACATAACAGCTTCAGCCTCAATTCCGCCAACTCCCCATCCAAGAACACCAAGCCCATTAATCATTGTTGTATGTGAATCAGTTCCTACAACACTATCTGGATATAATATTTTATTTCCCTTTGTGTCATTAGAAAATACAACACGTGCCAAATATTCCAAATTAACTTGATGCACAATACCAGATCCAGGTGGTACGATTAACATATTATTAAAAGCCTTGGCACCCCACTTCAAAAAACGAAATCGTTCTTTATTGCGTTCAAATTCAAGGTCTTGATTTTTATTCAATGCACTTTGCTCGCCGCTATAATCAACTTGAACAGAATGGTCGATAACCAAATCAGACGGGCATATTGGATTTATTTTATTGGGATCACCACCCATTCTAATAACGGCATCACGCATAGCAGCAAAATCTACAACAGCAGGTACACCAGTAAAATCCTGCAGAATTACACGAGCTGGCTTGAATGATATCTCCACATCGTCTGGTTTAAAACTTTCTCCCTTAATTTCGTTCCAGTTTAAGATATTTTCGACATCTTTTTCAGTTACATGAAAATTATCACAATTACGTATCGCTGATTCGAGTAGTACACGAATAGAAAATGGTAGCTTATTGTATTTCGAATCAATTTTGTTTATATCAAAGTACTCGTACTTCTCCCCATCGATTTCTACACATTGTTTTAAATTATTAAATGGATTTGACGACATATTTAATTGAATTGATTTCTTATATAAAACAGAACACTTTTTTAACAATTGAACAAGGGAAAGAAATAACTTGTATTGACTTGACAATCGAAAAGTTCGTATGATTTGAAAATCGGACGATAACATGAACACGTCAAATTAGAAGTTTAATAAAGGCGATATTAGACGACCTCAATTTAAATTTTATTTATTTGAAAATTACATAATTTTGTACGTGATATTTGTTATTATTGTATTCTTTGATAATTTGTTGTTTATCTCTATAAACTTTTTTAGTTCATTTCGAAAATGTATTTTGTTTATATATTATGCTATATGCACGAGTATGATATGCAACTAATCTGCATTAGCTTCAAATTAGAGTCAGGTTAGTCGTCAAAATTGGGAACGCTTCAATAGCGAAAATTGATATGTTTATGCAATGACAAGTTTTTATCATTGGATATCGATTAAGATCGGTGAATCTGAATAAGCACATCTACGATCCACTAGTAGAATACAGATGGGCTATAATGACATAATCCCAACCGCTACGAATTTTTCTATTATGAAATTGTTTGGTCGAATTTGCCAAATACCAGCATCTTGCATGATATTAGCAGTTATGCTTGTTGCAAGTCACTTCAAATTCAAATTTCGATAACACAAAATGAAATTAGTGTAATAAATAGCAGTCGGATTTTGATATACGATTTTCGAAAAATCAGATTTCATTTGGTCTTTAATTTCGTAATAGCAGATTTTCGCTTTTGGATTTTCATAATTGCAAAATCCGCTTTCGGATCCGATATCGAATTTTTCATCATAGCCTGAGAACTCATTTCAAATACATCTTGATGACAAGGAGCAATGTAATTAGCAAGATAATTGTACTTAAATCAGACCATAGAGGTACGTCCTCAATTTGGCTTGGGTTTAATGTAAGACGGTAAAGCGAAATTAAGAAAGAGTTTCGGATTTCTTTGGCCATCTTTAGAGAGACAGAAACAAACAAACAAAAAATATTTATTTTTAAAATACATTTTTCATGTTTAGAAAACCCATAAAAGACTATTTTCTAAATGTGATTAAATTTTAGAAACATGTTCAATTCAACATGAAATAGCCTGCCAAAATGTTTTTCGCTTTGGTGTACTTTTAAAATAATTCACCAGATTTCAGGTATAGTTTCTTTACACTCAACCAACATGATATAATTCCGGAGAAGATTAAAAGATGGCACTAGTAGTAGTTGAACGAAATATTTACATTTTTTAATTAGTTTTTTTTATATAAACGAATAACAAAACCAAAATTTAAAATCTAAATAAAAATTTTGATTGTATAATCGAAATTGGAAGTAAATAATATATAATACTAAATAAAAAAAAAAACAAGATTTGATTTATTTTAAATTATGTTATTTCATTAAAATGAATTAACTTAGTTAACTCCTATTTTTTGAAAATTTTCCTGTTTGGTGAAATTACGATTTATTTTAATGAAATAACATAAATCATCTTATTTTAAAATAAATTTCTATAATAGTTTTAAGTAATACATAAAAATGATTTTCTATATCAATAATATTAAATCTAGATTTTAAGTGATTGGTAGTATCTATAAAAATTAAATATATTAAAGTAATGATTTGTATTGATTTTAAAACTAACTTATTATATTCTAATTTTTCATTAATATTAACATTAATTTTAAATAATTTCACACATTCGAGTAAAATTTTGAATGTATTTAATGATGGGGTAATCAATTTACCCCATTTTTTAAATTAAATAAAGCTAGATTATGCTCCAACCGTGCGCTTTTATTTTTAATTTGGAGGCATTCCTTGGATTTTAAAATTTTAGACAATCGTTTGGCTTCAATATACCCCGCTAAATAAGTAATAAGAAAACACGACTCAGAAGCAACATCATAATTTAAATTTAATTGATTTTTGTTTCGTCTGGATGATATTTCTGGTAAGGAAACATTGCCTTGGGCTTTAATAGATTTATTAACAACTAGCGGTTCTTAAGATGCAATAAATTGTTTGCATGTTGGATTATCGTTTCGACCAGTGCGATAACGAATCAATCCAAAAAAACAACTCCAAGTGAACTTATATGTTAACAAATAATCTAATTTACCATTTATAATTAATTCAGTGTGCACAATCTTAAGGCTTTCATCATTTATTAAAAACCATAAAAATCCTGTATTGAAATTACTATGTAGTACATGAAATTTTTGATTATATTTGTAAATATATTTTAATTCTTTAATATTTTCTTTATGTACTAAATTTTCAAAAAAAATTTTGGTATGTCGATTTTGAAAGAGGTATTTTATATTATTATATTCGATAATATTTTGCCATTAAATTATTACTATTAAAAATATTAAAACAATCCTTGATATTTAGTAAAAATTTAACAGTAGCCATACAATCCTTGAAAATTGGATCGATTATGCCTGGTTTATATTCAACGATTTTCGCAGAAGCAGACAAATGAAACGAGTAGGCACAATTTGATTGTCTGTGTACAAATAAAAGGCAAATCGATTTTATTGTTGCCCTAAGATCTACACACAAGGCTTTAAATTAGTCTATTCCATTTTAATTGTCTGCTTCTGCAAGAGCAAATATAATATTGCCGATCTCATACACATTTTTTCGACAACTTTTTTTTTAATACACAGAACGAATGCTCAGTAACTACATCATGCGGAAATTTTTCTCATTATCTTTTTTAGTGAAATGTGGATAAACTTGCATGACATCTAGTTTTGGTAATAAATATTTAGGTTTAATATCCGAATATAGATGATCCTATATAATTTTGCTATGATTTTGTAATTATGATACACAGCAATGCATACGAGATGTGCACACATACTATAAGTAAATTTACAAATATAAAATAAAAATTCTATTGTTTCTCGTTAAATTTGCTTTCATCTTGAATAAAAATTTGAAAATAGTTAGCTATAGCTTTCATAAATTTTCCGAATTTGAGTGTTTTCTTTCTACCGGTGTTTTTATTTTGTACTAACAAATATATATATATTAACAAATATTTAAAAAGTGCTTTTTATTAAAATAAATAAAGAAAATTGCATGTAAATCAATATAAGTGATTTTAGCCGAAAGTGTATAAATTGAAGCAAATTATTGGTGACAAATTAAATAAATAATTATTTATACATACTCGTATAATTTTTTATAACACACGTTCATAGCTACATACATATGTACGTTATAAATATAGTACCACATAACTAGAGCAAGGGACCCATCTGGCTAGTAGAATTTCCATATTTTGTGTTTCTAAAAACTTAACGTAAGTCATATTTGCTTACATTTCTATGTATAACGGTTTTTTCATAATATAAGTATCTTCTAGATATTAGATTTTACAATGCCAAAAAAAAGAAGATGTGTTGTTCCGGGGTGTGCTTCATCAGCAATATCCAGCGAACAGGAATCATTTTCTGTGTATCCAAAATTTGGAACCGAAAAATTTTACGAATGGAACCAAATATTAAATATAGAACTCGGGAATGGTGAGTTCTACATTTGCCATAAACATTTTGAAAGAAAGTGTTTTGGTGAATTTAATTCTATATATCTAATCAATAAAAGAGCAATACCTACATTATTATTGCCAAGTAATAAAGTTCACTGCGAATCTGATGCCACGCTTACTAATTTAGCTGCTTTACACAATATTAAAACTTATAGTAGAAAACGTAAGAATTTCTTAGACGATACGGTGGGATTTGTGCCAATTTCAAATGAAACTACACGGCCAATCTCACTAGTAAAATGTTATCCAGGTCCGAAGACATTTGAGAAACAAATTGAGGAGACATTACACGAATACGACGAAATGGAACTTCTAAAGTCTCCAAAACATCGATTATTTCCAGAAAAGGAACCTGAAGATATTCCCCATATTTTGTGCACTAAGTGCGAGGCAGAAACGCGGAAGACTCATTACTGGTGGAAAAAATATTTAAATTTAAAAAATTCAATGCGTAAAGTAAAACAAAACGTCACTGCACAAAAAAAACAAATGGCTTATATTAAAAAAAGGACAAATTTGATTTCTAGAAGCTCATCTAACCATAACAAAATAATTAATCAAATAGAACGTTTCAAACATGTTAACGTAATTCCTAAGGCATTTTGTTCAATGCTACTTCGGCCTAAATCTATAAAACAAGTATATAAAAAAACGGAGCGCGAAATTGCATTAGCCCTTTATTTTAAAGCCCCATCCTTTTATAATTACTTAAAAGATTTAGGGTTTAGATTACCATCTAGATCAACAATAAATACATGGCTTCCTATTAAAACACTTTCTTTCGGAATTCATGACGAAAGTTTTATAAAAATTAAGACCCATCTACAAAATAGTTCTAATCCACTAGAAAATGAATGTGTTCTCGTTTTCGATGAAATCCATATCAAACCATCACTTGAGTACAATTGCTCGATGGATTGTATAGACGGTATTTGTTCCGACGGTACACACAGATCAAATGCGGTTGGCAAACAAGTTTGCGTTTTTTTAATTAGAGGCCTTCTAACGTCATGGAATTTTGTTGTTGGACACGTTTTAACTAATTCAGCTATAAAAGGTGAACTATTAGAAATTCAAATAAAAAGAATTTTAGATAAATGTTTTAAAAATAACATTCGAATTCGTGCCTTAGTGTGTGATCAAGGTTCAAACAACCGTTCTCTATATCATCGTTTAAATATAAATTCTGAAAATCCATATTTTGTTTTTAATGGTTTTCAAATTTTTGCTTTTTATTGTACACCACATCTAATAAAATCAGTAAGAAACATACTTATTTCTAATATACTGGAAACATGTAGTGGTATTGTTAATTTCAAATTTGTCAAACTAATTTACGGGTTTGATAAAACAAATAGTGTTAAAATGTGTCCAAAGCTGACCTTAAATCACATAGAGCCCAACAATTTCGGTAGAATGAGAGTATGTCTTGCAACCCAAATAATAAGCAACTCCGTTGCTTCGGCGATAAATCTTTCAATACATTTAGGTAAATTTAACAACGATGAAATTGATTCTGCAATGGCGACCGAAATTTTTTTAAAAAAGTTCAACGATTTATTTGATTTTTTTAATACGGATTCCAGTCATATGTTTTCCAATCATCTTTTTATTGATAGAAATAATAATGATTGTTTAAATTATTTGCTTGATATGAAATCGTATATAGAAAATATTAAAATTAGTGAAGAACCAGGAAAACGCAAAAAAACAGTTTATGGATTTAAAGGTTTTGTGCAAAATATCAATGCAATAATTGGTCTTACAAAGCAGATATTCAATGCATATGCTGCCGTAGAGAAATTACCAACACGCAGGCTTAATCAAGACATTTTAGAAAATATTTTTAGCTTGGTACGTAGCAAAGGCGGAAACAAACGCAACCCATCACCACAAGAATTTAATAGTGCACTTAAATTCCTCATGAACATGAAAATAATAGTTCCAGAAATAAAAAGGAAAGCTGCCAACTGTACCTTTGACAGAGACCTGGAACACTCTTACAGCAACACCAATTTGACTGTTGAAGATATTATTTTGTCGGAACCAATAGTGGAAACCGTAAATATAGAAGAAACTAATGAGGCTTCTTTCAATATTTCGGAAGTTCAACTATTAGAAACTAGAATCGATGATGACCATGTTAACAATGTTATAACATATTTTGTGTCTTATGTAACCACTAAAATAATTCAAAGAATTAAATGCGAGGAATGTTGTGCTCATTTTTTAAAAGATAAAAATATTATTATACCTAGAGAATATTTACTCAACATCAAATTTGAATCAAAAGCGCAAACTTTTTCGGCTGCTAGCACAACATTTTTTGAATTATGCAGAATGTATATTCAACATTTTCAAGAAACGTTTGTTCAACGAATTCATTTAAAATGTCTTAAAGAAAAGTATATTCAAGAGTGCATAGAATTAACCAACAAGATTAATTCCTCTTGGTATAGAGAAACCAATAATTGCTACAACCATAGAATTAAAGCATTAAATTTTTTATTGTTAATTCTCATAAGAAAAAACTGCCAATGGATTTTGGACGAAAAAAAAAAGTATTTGTACAAATTAGATATTTTAACAAGTTGAAAGATTTCAATTTATTTTACAATAATTTTAAATCTTATTATAATTTTTTATTTGAACTAAACAAAACAATGTAACCGAAAAAAGCAAATAAACAAAACTAAAAATTATTCTTAAATTCAAATCGTATCGAATTGTTTTTAATTTTTCATAAAACTATAAAATAAATACATATATGTAAATCTTATATGTGTATACATCTCGTATACATGTGTGTGTCATAATTAAAATTCATTCAAAACCTTAGCAAAAATACAAAGGATCATCTATATTCGGATATTAAACCTAAATATTTATTACCAAAACTAGATGTCATGCAAGTTTATCCACATTTCACTAAAAAAAATAATGAGAAAAATTTCCGCATGATGTAGTTACTGAGCATTCGTTCTGTGTATTAAAAAAAAAGTTGTCGAAAAAATGTGTATGAGATCGGCAATATTATATTTGGCAAGAGTCATTGAATGTAAACCAGGCTTTATACTGCATGTTTTACCCGCATAATAGAATTTTCAAATTTTATATGGGTTGCATTAGTTTTCGGTGCAAGTGCAAATCCTCTTTCAGTTTGAATATTATTTAATTTTTCAATATAATGCCACTCAATTTTATTGTTAGTTTTTGTATAAAATGTATCTTTTAATTTTAAATGATTACGAATAAGTTTAATCATATGAGCTATCCAAATATATAAAAAAAAATTTGATTACTAGGTTCGCCATAAAAATAAGGCTTTTTGTGGTAATTCGCCTCCTAACAACTTGACCATGCTAAAATTTGCCTTTAGCCCGTCAAATGTTATAATATTTGCATTACAATCCTCGCGTAAGTGGGATAGCACAAATGAAGAACACTAACACATTAGATGCCTGTGTTTGTTCATCATCTACATTGTCATCCAAACACACTGCGACGTAATTCCCAAACCCCACAAAGAAGCAATAAATGTCTTTATTATCTTTTTGGATTTTTTGCCGCAGATGGTCCACGGCTTGTATTGTAATACTAGGACCACCTGTTGAGTTCTGGTACCATTGTCTTATGGTCCTTATATGTGGTAGTTTAATATATTTTATTAAAAAAAAATTGTCGAAGATGCTCATAACCGTTGAAAAAATTGACATGGTTATCGCAAACTGTCACAACTTCGGTGTATAGTTACCAAATTTTACACCGAAATTTAATTTATAAATAAATGATTTTTCTTGGCTTATGTCGTAATAAATTACAAAAATACTTATTATTATTTAGTATTAAATTAATACACTGCTTTAATTTTAGTATTCCTACGGATAACCGTAGGAATACTAAAAATCAAAACCGTATTTTTCATCAAACTTTTCTTTTCAGTTTCCTGTTGGTAAAGCGCTTAGTTAAACTAATTTTCTTACATTCACGGGGTCCTCCACTAATAATTCCTTCTTTCTCTAAATCCATCATGAAATTTTCGAAATCTTGAACCTTTCTTTGATAACGATTACATTTTGTGATAAGAGCCTTGTTTTCTCTTCGAATTTTAGCAAGTTCCTCTTTCAATTTAGTTATAGCTCGCTTTGAAGTACGTGGAGAGTAATTTAAAGATGCATCAATGTCTCCGGTATATCGGAACTGACAGCTAATGACATCACTTCCTTGCGGTGTCGCTGGCTTAATATCTTCACTTTTTTCTATTTTAATTGGTGGTGATATCGTAATTAACGTTGAAGGATAATTCGGTGGCGTATTAATGATTAACGTTGAAGGATATTTCGGTGGCGTTTTAATGATTGACGTTGAAGGATAATTTGATGGTGTATTAATGATTGACGTTAAAGAATAATTCTGTGGCGTATTAATGATTGACGTTGAATGATAGTTTGGTGGTTCATTTTTTATGTTTGTTGAATTATCATTACATGAAATTTCATTACCTCGTGGCTTTTTATAGTTTATTATTTGAGTAGGATCATTTAATATCGCATCCTCATTATATTCAATAGTATACCTAGGCGCAATTATAATAATATTACTATTACAATCTTAACAATAATTATATTAAAAAGAAATATTGGTTCTAACTTACCACATGTTATCGTCCAAAACAAATTTCGAAGGTATCGCATGTCTTGTAAGACGCTTACTAGTGGTTAAATATTGATCCTTGAAATGTTTGGAACAAAGTTTAAATGAACGATAATCTATATCATTAGCTTTGATATTTGGAATAATATTTCGCCAAATTTTTCTATATTCTTCAGTTAATGGTGCGCTATAAATTAAATAGACATATTTAGATTTAAGAATAAGGGTATAATCACTTCTTTTAAAATGTACAAACATAATATAAACCAATAACCGAAAATATCGGTATAATTAACTAAAGACTATAAATTCGCATAGTCAAATTGGTTGAAGATATAAAAACACTTCGTTTATAGGTAAAATTTTTACGTTTCAATAAATTTAAAACAGACAACATATGTATGTTGTAATATTTTGCATCTAAGGAAATGAACAATCATTTCTTTGTTATATTTAGCATTAATTTACTTACGAATGCAAACCAATCTTGGATGAACAATTGAAGCACTTCTGTGGCATTTTGATACAACAAACACCTTTAGTTTATATTTATGTTATTTTATAACTATTATTTATTAAACACGTTTTTATAAATCACTGAACACATAAAACACTTTTAATTCACAAAAAAATCTATTTTAAAGTGAATTAAATTAAATTTTAAAGAGGTTTTCAGGGAAACAATAATATTTTAATAATAATGACAGCTATTATTAATAATAATGACAGCTATAATCTCTCGTTCAAAATGTATGGTATTCCATCTAGAAATCTTCTCCGAAACTAATATTTAACGAAATCCAAATAACATAATAATTATAGGGAAATCGCGTCGATATTGTGTGCCAACATGATATAATTCCGGAGAAGATTAAAAGATGGCACTAGTAGTAGTTGGATGAAATGTTTACATTTTATAACTGCAGTTTTTTATATTCAACGAATTACTAACGAAACCAACATTTAAAATCTAACAAATAATTTAATTTTACAATCGAAATTGGAAATTTTTGAATTAAATGAGCTCATATTTATAAATAATGTGTTTTCATTAAAAAAGTACTTCGAGTGCCATCTATTGTTCTCATTAAAACGTATTGGTATGCCATCTAGAAATCTACTAAACTTATAGTTAACGAAATCATGTTGTCATGATGTTGTTGGCATTTACTATGAAAATGCTTTTACACACAACAGCTACTATAGTTATCACGTGAGAAAACAGAAACCAAGTAGAGATATCTACGAATTTGATTGAAACCCGATCTCAAGTCTTGGACAACCCGAACTTTTGAAATCTCGGAATTTTGAAAGGTCGGGCATACGGGCCTATGTTATTATAAATTGGTTTATACCAATTTTACATAACTCTCTTCTCTTTGATTTAAAAGTTAATGGTCTTTTAAATTTGGGACCTCAAATGTACAATTAGTCGCCGATGAGAATATTTTCACAAATGTTCTACCTTAATTGATACAATCAACCGTAGAACGAATTCTCTCTAAGAACATATATATTTCACTTTAGTTTGAATTTCAGATTAGGTACTTATTTTAACCCATTTGGTTAAATTGACTAAATTAAAATATAATTTAGTCAATTTAACCAAACATATAAAATGTTTTGCAATTTTATTTTGTGCTTCTTTCAAAAATTCAGAATGATCAATGAAATGGAGACGAGAAAACGAAATTCCAAGCCATTCTCTTCGGTTTTCGGAGTAAACTAAAGCCACTATTAACATTCAATGAATGCCAAACTGCATATGTAACGATTGCACTGTTTCTACAGCCTATTTCAAAGTGGTTCCGAAGATTTCACGGGGACATTTTTCTGTAGAGCACGAGACAGAGAAGGTCGACTAAAATCTTTCACAGATAACGTTACTGTCCCGTAAAGCCCAAAGTTGACGATAGATACAAGAATTATAACTGATAAATTGGCCTTGAATCCCATGGCTGTATCGCAAATATTTAATAATCAGCAAGCTGGAACACATGAATAAATCTGCTCGATGGTTCCACGAATGAATCTCAAAATGAGGCTCGAATGCATTTTGCTAAATTTTTTCCTAAATAAATTCGAAAATGTGCACTCTAGACAGTAAATTCGTTACTGGTGACGAATCTTGGTTCTATAACTACTATCCGGAAACCACACAGGAGTCTATGGTATGTAGCCCTACATAACCAAACCCACCCGTAAAACCTAAGCAATAAAATTCAGCAACAAATATAATGATGTCAGTTTATTTCAACCGATCAAAAATTTTAGATGTTTTTCCCTTGGAGTAATTTCAGACGGTAACTGCAGATGATGTACCGAAAACTATTTACTTACCAAAAGATTTCAAAAATTTGTTGAAAAATCGGAAGAGAGGATTTGCGACGCTACATTTTAGTTAACACTGTTGCAATAAGGAGTCAATTTAGTGCGATCTCTGGCATCGAAGAAATACAACCAGTACCAGATTCCCCGGATCTCGCACCTTGTGATTTCTGGTTATTTTCAAAAATTAAAAGATTTGAGGGAAAAGGTTTTTAAACAGTAACGCGTAGTTAAATGTTGCGGTTTATGCTGAACTTGAAAAGTTTTTGTTACTACTTCGTTTTGTGCAATTTAGTTCAAAGCACCAACTAGTTTTCAGTAAAAATTGTTTCGTAGAATTGTATTCATTGCACCAGTTTTTATACCATTTGTTGGTCGAGATCAGAAACTTACTAACACAGCCATTCATTTTTGGACTAAAGCTATACCAGTATTAGTAATATACTTTTTAACTTTTAGGTTACTTAAGTTCGAGCAAATTGATCTAGTTTGTTGGGAAGGCTGGTTTTCTTCAATCGAAGTTACATATTATATTTTAAATAAGAAAACTGCTACTTACCATTTTTAATTTGCGTAAATGTTTATACTCATAGGTAATGTAGGTGTTATTTAAGAAACTCTCAAAAGCTACAAAATAGCTACAAAATAAAATAATAATTTAGAAAGCAGATAATTTATAAATTATTTTATTAATGCATAGTTTTATTATTATTTTTAAATGTTTTGCTTTTTTTCAGAGATTTGAAATGTTGGTTTCCACAGTTGACATTAATTTTATAGGTAATTTTATTTTATTTTCTAAATTATATATAAAATTATATTGTTAAATAACTTAATTTTTATATTGATTGATCAACAAACAAATACATAAAGTAAAACAATAGTAACTAAATATAATTCTACAAAAACAAATTTAAAAAATATATAATATAGACTGCATTTTTTTTAATTAGCACTCTGTGTTTTTTAAAGATTAAATTTTATCTAATTAATAAGCATAATTATTTATTTAGATTTTCAAACGTGCTTTCCTGTTATATCATTTAAAATTTAAAAAAATATACAAAAACAAAATAAAAAATACTGGATCAATAATAAATGTTTAAATTTGATAAATGTTTTATTTGGTACAATAATATTTAATTTATGATATAGACATAAAAACTGAAAAGTTAATTTATTACTGCGGCAATTACTATTAAATTAGGAATAACAGTTTCTTGTAATCAGTGTTAAAAAAATCTAATCACCTGATTTCTTTTCTTTACTTTCATGTTTTTTGTTTGTAACATTTATATTATCAAAAAATAAATTATTTTTTATATTATTTGTTTTTTTTTGTAACTTAAATTATTAAAATATTTTTTTTGTTTAAACTCAATGATAAGAAGTTATTATTTGTTTTATAATAAAATAATAGAAAAATTATAAGTGATTTAGGATCGTGCTGACCGTCGATTCTGGAATAAGTAAAAGAAAAAAATAAATTAAATATGTAAATAATTTGTATGTGTAATTAAAATTTTCATTCGTAAAGTTAAATTAAGTTCCAGCATTAGCATTTCTAGTAATTTAAAGCTTTGTTGTGATTATATAAAATTTTATTAAAATAAAATTATTAAAAGTTGCAAGATTTATTCCGAACGGATTCCACCAGTTCGATTTTGTCATGATATGATTATATCCAGAAATTACGAGCTTTGATTTTGACTAATTGAATATAAAGATTATGTTTTAGATTTATTTTAACTTTCTATAAATATTCCAATAAATTGAATTGGTTTTGTAAGACAAACGTTTCCTCCGCTTATAATTTATTTGATAAATTTATTTGGATACAAGATGAGAAATCAGCACGTGGAAAGTACCGTCAGTTCGATAATCTGGCGCCATATCATATGTATGAAAGAGTACGAGCGGCTGAAGCACGAGTTCTCCAAAGAACGCGAGGGCCTAAAAGTAAAAACCATGTATACAAAGGCACTGTGTAGCCTTTGTCGAAGAAAAAAATGCTGTATTGGACATGTAGCGGTACATTATTCAATATGTAAACTACGCTTGCCTATGAGGCGAGATTAATCAACCGGTCGATTATCTGTGTACAAGCGTCCACTAATATATATTTTACTATAATTTGGATGATAGCATTTATAGCTTTTGCGATATTGTGAAACCCAAACTGTAAGAAAATTACGTTGAAAATTCAGTAGAAAAGAATGCCTGCATTTCGCGAAAATGGATTATTATTAGATAAACTAACATATAAAGGTGCATACGACCGAGAACATTGCAGTTGTTACGTTAATCATCAAAGACTTGAAAGATCAAATGGGAGTTGCCATTGATGAGAAGTCATTTGTAAGAAGTTGTATTCCATACTTAATAACAATGGATACTCCGTCTAATAAAAAAACTGCTTTGAAAAATATGCATTTGTCTTTCGAGCCAAATTCATGAAATAACCATGCAATACTTATGTGACGGTCTGATATGTGAGGAAACGCAACGAAAATATCATGATATTGAAAACAAAAGCATTTTGCAATCTAAGAAAGTCAACTCTAGGGAAGTATTGAAAATCTCGGTTGTCGATGTCGTTCAGCAGACTGGGTCCCACGTATAGAGTTAAAGTATCATTAAAACAAAGCCCAATAACGATTGGTTTGATGAGGAATGTTTTGCTGTTACAACGAAATATATCCCATAATAAAGCGCTAAAAGTATTTGTAGACAGGAGCGTTGATGGTGAAAAGCTAAAGCTCTAAGAGAGCAACTGAGAAATGAACACAATTTACTTATTGTTTTCTTAAACCGGATTGTACCATATCCTTAAACCTCGTTCAACTGCCAATCAGGAGCAGGGTGAAAACATTGATGCAGCACTCGATACATGGCGTGAACATTATCTGACCTACTTATCAGAAGCTGTAATCGAATACCATGAAATATAGATCGCAGAGACGTTCATTGAGAATCCATCTTCCAGATTTCACTAAGGACATTTAAAGATAAAAGAAAAATCGTTCAACTGGGGTTGATTACATTAATTCAAAGCTTTTGATTTTCGAACTTTGATGAATTATTTTTTCGACCATATTTAATTACTACGGGGAAATGAAGCTATGTCAGAAGAATGGGAAGTGCCCGCATTATAAACAATCTTCCGAAAAGGTGATCACTTAAAATGAGAGACTTATCACATTGTTTGATTCTGAGCGAATGGTGCAGCGATCCTTTAAGGGAAATCCTCCTTTAACAAGATAAAGACATCACTGTTGACGACGATAGTTCATTGTATAGAGAGCGATCTAATATTTTCTCACTGGTTGAAGAGCTCGTTCGTGACTGAAACCCAAGAAGTCAGATTATTGTCGGTGCAGGCCAACAATAACCTATAAAATACAATGGCCGCTAAAAACAAAAAAATTACAGGTACCGGGTTCGAATCCCTTTAGCGGCAGGATGTAAGAGGGATTTTTCACCATCTGATAACGATCGATGGTGTGAATGATTTATGTTGGGGTGCAGAATTTATGGGCCAACCTAACTTCCATGTCAATACTATAGTATGGAGCTATGCAATGTGTAGATGGTTCTACGTAAATCTGATCTATAGTCGTACGTCCTCGATTTGGATATGTAATGACGTAAAGTAGGACTTAAATAAGTGGACTGCGAAAGAGTTCCTTGCGCCCCAAACCAGATTGCTAAGGTAGAAAACAGACAGAGATAAATGTACTTCGACTTAAACGTAATCATTAAACTTGGGCAATTTTGATCATTCTTTTCATACAATTTTGATAAATATTTTTATTAGTTTATAAAAAGTTTATAAAATCGCAAAAATTTGTATCTTAATTTTGAAAAAATAAAACATTTAGTTTAGTCGTAATAATTGATTTAATTTAAAATGTTTGAGTAATATTATACTTTAACATTTATCACAAATTATAATATATCTGATGGATCAAGACATCAGATATATTATAATTTAAAAAAATAAGAAATAAGGCGAATGTGCGTATCGGTGTCAATTTTCAGTGCTTTCGAGAAAGTCATGACTAATTTCCAAAGTGAATAGGAAAATCGCGAGTTGAAATATTATAAGTATTTCACAACATAATGCTTTCAAATGATGCACAATTCGTTGTCTTGAGCAAATCAAAAATGAGTAACAATTGTTATATACCTATAACCAAAAGCACAATGCATACACACATTGTATTTAAACTGCTTTCAATGTTATTTACGATTGCATTGATGCAAAGAACATATTGTTTAACTCTCAGTTTATTATTTGTAATAATAAACTGAGAGTAATAATGAAAAAAGCTACTTACCAAATCTTCTGGTTCAGTTCGTGATGTTTCAAGTGATTCACTTGAAGGTCCACGTAAATTACGCGATCGTCTTTTATCTTCATTTTCAAGTATTTGTGCAAATTTTTGTTGTCTAACTATATCTATTGCCTAAAAATGTAAAAATAAATAGTGTATAAAACTTTTGCGCGTTGTGAGAATTACGCGTTTTCTGGCCTTACACAGGCGAACTCGAAAAACATGCAATAAATTTTGATTAAATTATTCTACCTCTTTTTTGCTTCTAAGTGCGCAATCTTCTAAAGTTTCAGCAGCTTCATATTTTCCTTGTCTTCGATATAGTGCACCTAAATTTTTAAGCGTTGTTGTAACTGTTGGCGAATCAACTTTAGCAGCCTTATGCCATCCCCCGTATTCACCGTAAGGTGCATTACCTAAACTTTTATTTTCCTCCCGTTCTTCTGCAACCTATATAAGATTCTTTAAGCGGTTATTATAAAACTACTGGAAAATGTATATTTACCTGCCAAATGGGTTTATTATTCCCATCGATAGTACCAAATTCTCGTTCATGTGCCCGTGTTAATACTTGTTTATATAATACTTCAGCTTCCTTATACTTTCCTTGTTTTAAATAACAACTTGCCAAATTATTTTTTGTCTTTGCCACATTTGGATCATCGGGTCCCAATTTACTTTCATAAATTTCCAAAGCACGTTGATAATATAATTCAACTTCTTCGTATTTACTTTGATTTTGACATAAGAGAGCCAAATTATTCAATTGTTTTGCAACATCAGGATGATCTTTGCCCAATACCTTTTCACGAATTTCCAATGCACGTTTACATAGTGGTTCGGCATCCTTGTATTTGCCACGCTTTCCATAAAGCACAGCTAGATTATTTAATGTGGCTGCTACAGCTGGATGATTTACACCTAATGTTTTTTCTCTAATTTGAAGCGCATCGTTAAGAAGATTCGCGGCTTCTTTATATTTATTTTGATCGCGATACACTAATGCCAAAATGTTAAGCATAGTAGCCACATCGGGATGATCATGACCACTTGTTTTTTCTAGATCTTCTAGAGCCTGCTTGCACAGTGGAACAGCAACTTCATAACGACCTTGCGAAGCATATTGGATAACTAAATTATGTAGAGTGCGTAAACGAGCTGGAATTTCATAGCCAGCATTTGCTTGATTTGCAAATTGGCTAGGTGGTGTTGGTGACAAATTATTACGCTCTTCGGGTTCATCTTCGGGGAATAATTCAACAACAGGATCAGCGCGTGGTTTATCATTATTCTCATCCTGATCTTGATTGTCATCATATTTTTTTACTGAAGCCATAAACTCAAGATGTTTTTTCTCTTCTTCAAGTTGTGCCACCATTTGTTCGGATGACTGAAGTTTTTGCTGAGTATTTGCCAATTCGTCTCGTAACCAAGCATTTTCCTGACATAAACGACGCACTTGTGTACGTAATTTTTGTTTTTCTGCCTCAACATTTTGTAAATGTGACATTAAAGATAATACTACTTGAGCTTCACCTAAACCTAATTCTATGTTATCAATATTTTTTTGAACAATTTCTGATTTTTCCGGATCTCGTCGGGCTTCCAGTAAACTTGCCATTATCGACATGTGTTCAACGCGCAATGCCTCCAATCCCTGTATAACAATTTTGGCATTGCTTATAATCTCCTCCTGCGTCATCTGGGTCATTTTGCCGATATTCTCTATTTTTCGACTAAAAATGTTTGAAAAATAAATAAACAAATTATAATTGTTATCTTTATAATAAAGTTAATAAACTCAAAAATATATTAAGAAAATATGTACTATTATACTATTTCTAATGACACGCAACAACACTATTAATTTTCTAAAACTTAAAAAGATTATTTTTACATTCAGTCTATTTTTTGTGAAAGAAACATAACTATATTTCATTGAACATGTAAATTTTAATCTAAATATTTGCTGGTATCCTTATAATATATTATAAATATTTAATTTTTATATTTTAAAACAAATGTGACTGAAAATTTAGTTTATTTTAAGTTTCACTTCTAAATAGGATTCATCTGAAAAATGTGCTTCAAAACTAAGACATAATAAATTTAAAATATGTACTACAAAATAATTGACTAATAAAAACTTAAATCTAGATCATTTTTCTAATTCAGATATAATAAAATTGCACCAATCCATATAGTTAAGACTAAATTCATGCTGTTTTGTCGTGAAATATTAAACAAACCTGAATATTTAAATAATCTTTATTATCCAGGAGTTCTATCGAAATTATCATACAAAAGGTTTCCGAGTATGTAACCTCAGCAATACATAAATTATTTTAAATTTTTGTTTAAAACTGAATCATTGATACTAGAATAACAACATACACGGAAATTTGGGCAAAATTTAGTAATTAAAGTTAAAACTGAATTACAAAAAATATAAAGATTTAATTAATATTTAGAAATAAATGAAATGAAAATTTAAACAATAAACTTTAAAAATTTATCATGTTATCTAAATTTTGATATATGTATATGTAAATTATTTACGGAGCTACTTCGACAATACAATTCGTAGATAATTTTTTCTTTGTGAAAAATAATCATATTTTACAAAAATCCAAATAAGCAAATTTGAAATATAGTTGTATCAATATCAATAAAACTTCTAATTGAAACAATTATAAAACCAATCCAGGTCACATTTTTATTTCAACATAATATTTATATAAGATTTTTTTGGGAAGCTTAAAACATTGAAAATATTCACTTAATTTGGATAAATGTTTAAATTTTTTTGGAAATTGAATTTGTCAAAATTCGGGAAACCTGCCAATTGGAACGTTGATATTACCTGTTTTATTTAGGTCATTTAAAATTGTGTCTTTCATTTATATAGCTTGAAAAAAAAAACACGTATATAAGTTAGATTCTGATATTTTTATTTCATCACTCATGTTTTCATGTATTCAAAATTGGTTATTAAATTTGTATTCATTATCAAAGTAAATATTCATCTATATAACAATTCAATAAATTACTAATTAATAAGGTTTACCATACTCCTGCTAATAATGTTGGGGGTGGTTCGTTTTTGAATTGATAAGAAAAAACATAAACCACTCTAGAGAAGGATGTAATAAAGTTTATTTTTTAATAAATAATATAAACTGACATTTTCAGTTTGAAAAATGAACCGTATACTTATTTGGGTAGACTTACTTTAAATAAGTATGCTTGCACTTTGAAGTATGGTATGTGTACGAGAAAGCTAATTAATGAGCCTCCGGTCGATTTTTAGTCTAAATTATTCACTCTTATAAATTATGCTGCTAGTCTACTCGTGACGTTTATTTTTCGATTGCCTTTTCAATTTATGTGAGTCAGTTAAAATCAATGATTCATATTTTATTGTTAATTCATATTTTATTTCACTTTAATGTTTTATTTACATAAATTAGTATTTTTTAAAAACAGATTGCAGTTTTAGCGTTAAGCTGATATAAAATAGCTGATGTTTATTTTTTGTATATACATAATTGGTTTTGTAGCAGAACTTGCACCGAGTTTCTTATCACATTGAAATACATAACAATTACGTATTACTTACATAAAATACGCTCGTTTATCATAACAATAATTATGGAATTGTAAAATGATATTCGAATTCTATTCGGAAATATAGTTAAAATATTTACGTTTGATAATTGTATGATATAAATATTTAACTTTAATTTGTATTTAAACTGAAATAAATCAATAAGTTTGACTTCAAGTAACGTTTTAATGTTCGTAATAAAGTTTAGCGGCGCTTGCTCTATTATATAAATTAAATTATCTAAGACCAGGCAAGAAAAACATAAACAAAAGACATTTTTAACGCTATTTTTTATTGTTTTGTTTGTAATAAAGAATAACAGCAATACAACTTTTTATACAAATATGAGCTTTTAGTAGATGTTTAATGTTATATAAGAAAATGGACATAATATAATCATTTGGCACAGGGTGTAAATAAATAAATTAGTTTTAGTTAAAGTATTTACTTTTTATGGGATGAGTCATAATTTTTTGTATAGCCGACAATACAAAAATTTTCACACATAATCAGTTGACTGACTGACAACTGAGTCGATGACATTGAAAATAAATCCTTACAACCTTTTTACTGCATTAGCCTTTAACATTATTCCATTTTTCTGTGATTTTTTTGGTATATCGAAAAGGAAACAAAGAAGAAAAGCTTTCTATGGGTATATTTTTCTCCATTAAAAGGGGTTGTAGTTTTTTTTTATGTTCACCACGCGCCAATAATAAAATTGTACAAATATGTGAATATGTGTTTGTATACAATTTTAAAACCTAATCATGGCAACTATTAAAATACATATTACAATATAGTTACAAGAACTAATGATCCGATTATATTTGGATATTGATTCATAATAAAAAATTGCTTGCTAATAATAATAGTTTTCGAAGTGTAGTCTATTTCAAGGCTAATGATATAGACTTTGTGTCTCCAAATCGAACACCACATATACACAGTTTGTAAACTTTTTTGTCAATATTTTTATTTTTCGTCGCCGAAATTTTTATTTATGGTTACTCATACTTGTACATATATATGTAATTTACAGAAAATCAATTATTTTTTCACTTACACACGGTAATCATTAATTACTTTAGACATTGTTTATAGCTGATTTTTGATTGTAGCCTTTTCGATTAATTTGAAGTTTTCGATTATAATAAGTATTTAGTACATACAGTAGTTTTTTTGTTGTTACTTTGTAACGAGCACAACAATCGATTATTTTAATTATTTTGCTGTATATAAAACTAACGATTTATAATATATATTAAAGCAATAGTATTTTGTAGAAAGCAATGAATAACTATAATAATATTTTTTTTCACAATAAACTAAAAATTCATGAATAATAAAATTTTAATATATATTATGAGTCATGCACCAACGGAATTATATAAAAAAAAACTTCATTTTTTCGCTTTCAATTATGTACTCTATAGTTTTTACAATATTTTTTTTTTTGGTTTTTCTCTATACGAACTATAATAACACAAAACTTAAATTATATTCAATTATATTGTTTTAAAAACTAATTTATTAAATTGCATATTTATTATAATACTAAAATATATAAATGCACAGAGATAAATATTACAAAAATAAATTTACGTTCAACTTTATCAAAATGTTAAAAACTAATACGACAAAATGAGGAAAAATGTTTTGGAAAATATAGAATTTTCATTGTATATAATTCGTGCGGCTCGATTTTACTCGTATATCGATTTTTCTATTTTCCTCTGTATAATAACAACGTACAGTTAAAAATAAAAACACTGCAACCAGTCGGGAAGGGGAAATGTTTTCAATTTTTCGGTTGTTTTTGCCTTTGTTGAAATACACAATTTTTTTCTATCATGATTCGTTAAATTTATATACATAATATTTCTGTGGGCTAAAATACAGAGCTAGTATAAGAAGCGCAGAACGCTTTTATCTTTTAATTAGTTAATACTTTAATAGCATTTAGTTAATAATATTGTTCATGAATGAACATCTGTTGAACTTTATTACCGGACATTGAATGCGGTTGAAATGATTATGTACTTTGCCACAAACACACAACTTTTACACCTGTTTAATATTTTTTATGCTGTCAAAACTTTATAATTAGAAAGATTATGGATGTCATTACTGAATAGCGGACTGTAAACTAATCTTTTTTTCACATGACTCACTGTTGAAGCAAAGATGAATACAATTTCGTACCTATTCTGCATCTGTCTGGCTCAAACTCAATTCCATGATAAGAAGTGTACATACATAGATTTTTATAACCTGAACGATTTAATACTTAATAATTTATATATGTTAAAGATGATCAAGTTTTAGGCAATGAAATTTATAAAAAGGTTTTCCAAACTAGAACATTTTAATTTTTATTTTAAATGCAACCATTGTAAGGTTATATTTACAAAATATCGTACTGTGTAAATTATGAAATTAGTAGAATAATGTTCTTGAAATTAATGTTTAATTAACAAGTTTTTGTAAGAAACACCCACAACATGAATTACCAATGTTTGTATAAACATTAAAAGTATTATTCTGGCATAGGTCAACTTAAATGTTTATGTTTTAAAGTAGATTTCAATCGATTCGATCCACTAATGTAGTTTAAGTTAAAATAAAAAATACTATCAACCCACCTCTTTAGATTCATAAATAGAGTTGGAAACCAATAACTTGGTTTGTTAATTTATTTCTAAATGATAATGTATGTTTGCTTATATATTTTAATTAACAATAAGTATGTACTGGGACGTTTTAATTTTAAATTGATAACCCAACTTTAATCCCACAAGAAAAAAAAACATAAGTCTTATTTTGCAATTTTCTAATTGAATGTTTGTAATGATCAAATTAGAAAGTGAATGAGATACATTTCTACACATGCTTCATCGAATCAAATTATAGAAATATTTTATATCTTTTTGGTATGTACATACCATATACTGGGTCAAAGGTGTTGACTGTAGTTTTAATTACATCAATACATTTAATTTTTAGTTATTACATTATCAATCTAATTAACTATAGTTTAACTTTAAATATTAATATTCTTGTTGTTGTATTTTCGACAATGTTGGGTTTTTTACACATACGACACCTAGTTCAATAGCAGTGGTAATTATTTTTATTTGAGCTTGCATAAGGTTGGTTTATTTAAATCTGTTTAAATTTCCACGTAACAACAACTTTTCGATAAACAAGAAATTCATCAACGTATATAATTATCTAATTTATGAATGATAATTTGGTACAATGCAAATTAATAAGTTTGCTGAGATTCAAATTAAAAAATTATGTTTATTTTGAATGCACAAGGTATTATAACAAGTAAATAATAACTTAAATTTAGAAAAAAAGGATTATTTATTGTTTACGAAACTCTTTAGTTCTTTTCTTTTTCTAATAACCTTACGCTAGTTAAATAAACCCCGAATTTCGTAAATCATCTGCATTGTTAAGAAATATTAGCAGATCAATTTGGGAATTTCTTAATAGAAAATCAATGAAGGTGGTTTCAATATGTACTACAAACCTCTACTTTCATTCTATATTATTTTTAGAACACCTGCCCTAAGGCATATACATTTATATACCTACATGTATATGGATACGATCAATAGAAATTTTATTTTTAAATTTGGGCATGGTTAAATTGAAGAATGCATGAAAATTCTTCTTGTATTGGAGATTATAGTTTAACCACTATTGTTGTGACTAATTAGTCTTAGTTTAATCCTATTTGATTGTTTATATATATACATTCACTCGTGTAGATATATGTACTATATAATACATGTAAAGTATATAAATCAAACTTTTGCTTTTATTTTACGTAGGATTCTGAGACCAATAACATAAAGAAAGGTGATCGAAACAACGGAAATAAAAGCAATTAACACTAGTTTAGGTAAGTGGAGCTCAACTATTAATAGGTTGTAAAACTGAATAATACTATAAATAATAATTTGACATTTGGAAATAATACTTTTTAAGAAGAACTGCAAATGATATCATTTTCTTACGTAAGTACTATGTCTACATCTAACAGTCTACAGTATTTATGGGTGGCAGCACAATTTATTTCAATACATAATATTTATATAAATGGTATAGAAATATAATTTTGCGTACATGAAAAATAGAAAATATCAGTACTATTCTATCTCCCATCCCTGACCTACGAAAATATTAATAATATCCGAATATATAAAACAACCAAATATATTTCTATAGTCAATTTTGTTACTCATAAACTCAATAATGAATATTAATTAATTTTAATTATGATGTTATATATTATGGTTATAATTATAAACATTAACGCCATAGGAAATCCTTTGTCATTTCTGGATGACCAACTTGAGAAATTTAATAATAACAAATCGAGCTTAACTGGATAATACAACCACTATAATACAACAAGTAAATGAAATTGTGTATGTATATGCGCAATTGAATAAAGTAATTTTATTTCTTTCACAGTAAATAGACTACGACTTTTACTATATTTCATTTAACTGTTTTCGTGTTCACTGTAAATTATAAATTTCTATTTATACGATTTTAACAACAGACTGTACATGGAAATTATCCAGAAACATAGTTTTTAGTGCAAATAAACAGAGGAAACATATTAAAAATTGATGCTACCTACCTTATTTCTATTGATTTAATAACCGTGTGGTTATTTATCTGTTACAAGAACACAATTCTATTTATTGATTCAATTTGTTTTAAGTTTTGTTGTGTATTAAAAATATACTTTGAACATATAGACTTTCTACTCTGTGTATAATATTTTGACAGTAATGTAAAAACAACGAGATTAATGATGGCGACTGTTCACAGCTCTCAATAATACACCAACAAAACAACTTTCAAATGATTTTTTCTACATAAGAATAGCATATGCACTAGCTACAAATACTTTTATTTAACTTGACACATATTTATTTAGAGATTAAATGACTGATGATGAAAAAGCACAAAATATGGAATTCTTAAAATTTAATTTGAGAACCAAATTTTTTGCTTCTCTTGTGATATTTTAACTTTACACTTTGGCAAATTTACATCAGTGTATGGATGGATGTAATTGCTAAATAATAAATGAAGTAATTTTTATTATAGGTAGAACTATCTCTTGTTATGACATCTGTGGTTAGGTTTTCAAACCAAAATAATTATTTATCAAGCAGTATAAAAATGTTGCGCTTTTACGCGAACAAGCCTACGCTAATAAAATTAATTTTAAAGTACGTAATTTGCATAATTTATGTAATAAGCAGGCATTTTTAATATAATTATTTTACTTAAAAAGTAATAACAAATAAATCCAATTAAACTGATTAATTTTGATTCATAGATGGTTTACGAAAATCGGAAGTATAGTCGTCTCATTCCGTTGCGGTAACGGCGCAATGTAGAAAAGAAAACTGAATAACCGTTGGAACTGCTACAGCTCCATAAAAGGCTGTAAGGATAGAAACAAAATTTAGACCAGCCTATTATATTTTATTAAATCAACAACTTTGATTAATTCTATAATTTTGATATTGCTCAAGTGAAGTTGCTATTTTTATATCAAAAACTTCCGGTATAAAATGTTGTTGGATGTTATCTACGAGCTATCGTCATATCGAGCTATTTCTATGATGGTATTTGTCTTATATATTTATGTCATTTTTAACATGGGAATGAGTTTTTTTTTGTTAAGAGATGGAGGTACCGGGGTCAAATTCGCAAGATGCAAAACCGATTTTTTACCATCGCATTACGATCAGTATTGTGAATGAAAAGATCAATAACATTTGTTGTTGGGTGCAGAATTCATAGGATCTTCTAAAGACTGGCATTAATCTATGCAATGTGCCGATGGTACTACGTAAATCTTATAGTAAATGAGTTGGAAATTTATTATTACCTAATATATATATTGATTCTATCACGATATCAATATGGCAAGTACATTCTTTCCTTCCATTTGGAAGCTTCCATTTGGAAAAAAAGCTTCCATTTGGAAAAATTAGCACATCCACGTCAAACATCCCGAAGCCAAATTGACATTCTATGTTGGTTTTAAAAGAGCGGACTCAGGTTGTCCTATACGTGAGGTCTTATCGATCTTCAACGAAATTCGTAGGCAGTGAGCTGGTCATTGCAAAGCTACGATGGAAATTTTGATACAAGTCAGTGAGGACAGGAGAATATAACTATACAACGCGATTCGCCTGTGAAGGTTTGATAAATGAAAAACAAAAATATCAAGATCTTGTCAGCAATAGAAAAAACCTCGGTTGTCTATGTCGTCCAGCGCACTCTCGGTATAGTGGAAACCATAGCCTATAATTAAGCGCAAACCCGCTTTACAAACGATAGAAGAAGTGCGAATAGTGGAAGGCTAAGGTCTTGAGTACAGCTCAGTTATAAGCGCAATTCGCGTCGTTTATTTAAAAGAGTCACTCGATTTCACCATACCTTAAGATATCATCAGTTAACTGCAATTCGAAACTAAGGTGGAAATCTCTGTGTTAACATCTATGTGGTACTACAATACACGTGTGAATATTTTCCTATCCTACTTAATGTCCCAAATTTATCCGCAAACTGTCTTTGAATATCCTCAAATACAAACCGCGTAGAGATGTTTATTGAGGAATTCACTATGACGTATGAGCAATTCACCATGGCCATGCAGAGATTAAAGAAAGATCGTTCAACTGGAGTTGATTGCATTAATTCAGAGCTTTTGATATTCGGAGCACTAATTTTTGTGAAACTTTCTTTTTGACCGTATTCGATTAGTTTGGAGAAATGAAGTTATGTCTGAAGCATGGAAAATGGACGCGTTATCCTCAATATCCAAGAAGATCCATCACTTGAAAAGCATTATCGCGGTGTAGCTCCCCTTTGTACAGCATATAAGTTACTGAAGTTCATTATCTTGGGAAGAATTACTCCTCTAGAGGAGGAAAATATCGTTGACTACCAAAGAGGATTTCGTCCAAATTGGTCAGTCACTTATCAAGTTTTTTCACTACAGATAATACTTTACAAGTACTTTGATACATCTAGTGAGGTACACCAGCTGTTCCTATAAAGATTTCAAGCCTATATAACTCGATCAATCAAGAGAGACTGTAAGCGCTTGAACATTTAGGAATACCAAACAAATACGTACATCTGTGTAAAATGGCAGTAACGCAGTCACAATGCTGTGTTAAAATTGAGAACAAGCTATCGAAAACTTTTGCAATTATAGTTCTTGTGTTCGATAAGGAGATGCCTTGTCCCCGATTTTTTTTAATTTCATGTTGAAAAATAAACATCCTTCATAAATGTTCATAAGCAAAAAGTCTAATCAACTTTTCGAATATATACACATGATATTTGTGTGATTGGATTAAATGGCAACAGAATGAAAGAGATACTTGGTCCACTAGGCAGTACTCTGCTTGCTTTTGTCTTTAATTCAGTCCAAAACCAAATATCTTATCTCTGGTTTAAGTGACCAACACACAATTGATTTTGGTAGTGGTAACAACACGTTTGAAGAAGTGATATAATTCAAGTATCTTGGATCTCTCATTACTCACGATAGTGTGGAAGAGGATATCAACTGTCGCATTGCCACTGGCAATCGGGCTACGTCCACTTCTAAAATTAAAAATGCGAATAAGCTGAAATTTCACAGAGTTTTAATCATATTCGTTGTCATGTATATGGATATGAGAGTTGGGTCTTGACGGATAAGCACGAAAGATGGCTTCTGACATTCGAGAGATTAATTATACGTGTGATATATGGCCCAAAACGCGATGTTAATGCCACATTCCGAATTGCTGATATTGTGCATGAAATCAAAGGACAGCGAGTACGCTGGCTCGATCACGTTTTTCGTGATGATTCTAACCTAATAATTTAGAGGACTTTTCGGTAGACGAAGTGGTCGGTGTCGGCGACGATGGAACCACGGCGTAGAAAGCGACCTGGCTCTTCGTATTATTCGCAACAGTATGAAGTGCTGGCTCGTAATTGAAACCGATGGAGTCAGATTGTTGACACGATACGAGCCAACAATGGCTTGTAAAAACTATTAAAAGAACTAGGGCACTGAGTTAAACATAACAATAAATAGATAATCTAAAACTCTTACTCATTTTTAATCATGATTAAAAAATAATTTATAAATTACTGTGTATTATACAAACTAATTAGTTAGGTTTTATTTATTTCGTTATTAATTATGTGAGCGATCAAATATATTTTATTCCGGGTTTATAAAATTAATTCGTATACTAAACTAATTACTAATTAGCAAATACTATTTTTATAGTATCGGCATGAGGATGTATAAAAAATTAATAATTGAAACTGCATATCCAGTTTTAGTTCATGAAATCCGTCTTGTCATCGTGATTCGTGATAATTTATAATAATATATAAATTGGGCATATAAATTATCCTTTTGTTAATTAAAATTTGGTTAATGATTTTTTAATAATGTTTTGTCATCCACAAAGAACTTAATGAATAATAAGTAATTTATAAAGTACTACAAATTCAAAATAAGTGTGGATTATTTACCGAGAAATGTTCGACCTTGAACTTACTCGCATTTACTTGCCATAACTTATTATCTAATAACGATTGTAAATATAAGCAAAAACTAATTTTTTCCTTCCTTATTTTATTTGCTGACAAGTTATAATCTTCAAACTCTTCGTTTTTGGACATATTTGATCATTGACATTGTACCATGAAAAAGTGGTACATTATTATAATAAATCTTTCAAATGGATTTTATCATCTATTGTTTGAATTTCTACTGCGGCATACAAATATTTAAAAACTTGACTAAAGAATTAGCAAATAATAAAGATTTTGTATTTGTTTACTAACTAAATATTATTACTATTTATTTAATTTAAAAAACTAACGAATCAAATATTATTTAACTAATTGTTTGTTTGAAGATTAACAATTATATACATTTAATAATTTAAACCTTTTTTAATTGAAATATAAAGATTTCAATTAAAATATTTAAGTTTTGTACAAAAATATAGGTACACCATCTATGAAAGTTAAGATGCAAGTTGTTTTACATAAGCTTCTTTAGTATATGGATTGTTTGTTTTGTTTTTCAAAGGGAATTAAAAGGTGTAAGCCCAACTTTTGACATGCTTGTTTTATAAATTTTTGCCAAGGTATTCCAATGAAAGGCTTAATTTAACATAAACTGTATCAAAACATTGATTGTAAGTCGATTCATAAAAGCCGTTTTGTGAAATTAATGGCTTTCCAATCGACTAACCGCTAGTAACCCGCTAGTATTTCGGTTCTTATCTTTGCAAACTAAACTATTGTAAGACAGCAAAGACAAGAGCCGAACAGCTTGCGGATCACTAGCCAGTATTATAACGGTTGGTCGATTGGAAAGCAACTATTATCAACTTTGTGATATTTATCTAACGGGTGATGCATTAGTTTTTAGTAGTAATTTTATAGCAGTATACGTGTTGTTCTGTCAAACAGTTATGGTATTTTTGCTCAGTATTGTAAGACATTTCATCATGGAAAGACTTTGCCTGTCAAAGCGTCTACAAATTATTCATCTGTATAACAAAAATCAGCGTACTACGAAGTATGTGTTTCGTGCGCTTAGAGTAACTTATGGTTCACATAATTCGGCCTACCGAACTCACAATTCACTACAACATCGAAAAATTTTAAATTCGATTTCCATTATTGGTTAATAACGGACCAATTAGATCACATCCAGTAGGTAGTGAATAAAATAAAGAGGCACTAGCTAAGTATGTATTAGATGACCGTGATGAATCGATTTGGTGTGGTTGTCAACAGCTTAGCTTATCGTACCCATCAACTTGATCGTAGCGGATATTGGTTTAAAATTTTTGTCTTGTGATGTGGCCGATTTATGACTTAATGTCAGTAAGAAAAATTACCGCATGTGGCCTGAGAGCAACACGAAGTGATTCAAGAGGTACCATTACAATTAGACATAATCGAGACAATTAGTACCAGTCGAAATGTTCGAGTGGGTTATCAAAAATTGGAACTTCAGATTGGAGCATTTTAAAAGCAGTTATGGCCAACATTTGAAAGAAATACAATTAAAATTTTTTTTTTTAATTTTTCAATAATGTACCTCAAAATAATCAAATGATTGTGTGACTGACCATATCTATTTATTGTTCATTCTCGAGTTTGATGTATCTATATATTCGATTCATCAACAACAGTACGAGTTTTATGTTTTTTCCATACAATGTTAATCAAAAGAACAATTGGAAAATTCCTTTGTTCTCCAGTTTCAACTAAAGATACCGAATATTCTCTCTGGGAAGCAACAAAAGGGTTAAAAGGACTAAAAATGCAGATTTCCCCAATCAAAATAAGCGATGAAAAACAAACTAGAAGTGCGAAGGAGAAGGCGGACTGTTTGCTGAACATCTTGAAGAAACATTTCAACCTGATTTACGAAAACACTGTTGATACACTCAGAACATCTGCCATCGAAAATATAAGGCCTGTAACATTGAAAAAACTAAAAGCTGAAATGAAGAACATAAAAGCAAAGAAAGCTCCTGGTTACGATCTGATAACAGGGCAAATAATATACGAGTTGTCTGAAAAAGGCACCCATAAATTATTATAGTCAATGCGATTCTCAGGAAAAATGTACCAATGCAGTGGAAAGTAGCAGAAGTAATAATGATTGCGAAACCGGATAAGCCACAGAATGATAGAAAATCTTGCCGGGAAATTTAACTTTTGTTTTGTTGTGTCGTTCGTCGCTCAGGCTCATTTGGCTCATTGTGACATTCCTACGACATGCGGCTATAGGTCCGTTTTACGTGGATAAATTCTAAACTCAACAGGGGGTCACAGATGCGTTCATTCTCATCACTGATCATAATCAGATAGTGAAAATCCCTTTTTACATTCTGCCTCTATCGAGATTCGAACCCGGGTACGAAATTTCAGCAGCTTTAACCACTGCATCATTGAGAGGCTTTTGCTCAATAGATTGAACAGAACCATATAAAACAAAGAAACCTTATCCCAGATTATCAGTTTACTTTCGGAGAGAAACACTCAACTATAGCGCAGGTTTATAGGCTTACAGATGTCGTTGAGAATACATTAGAGGAGAAAAAGGTTTGCCCTAGTATTTGCAAAATTTGAACAAGATGAATATAATAATGTCAAATATCGAAAAATGTATTGGCTCCTTGGGAAGAATTCGAAACCGAAAATAAATTGCTAAATACCCAGACCTAAATACCCAGACGGTTCAAGAAGAAATAAAAAAACTTGCACTTATTCATGAACAACGTATGTATCAACGAAGATTTTCGTGGTATGTTGTACACTGAGCATGTAGTAAGACAAAACCAGTTGATTTAATGGATTAAGAATACCAGTGTAAAGACGAATTCAGTATTAACCTATAAATGGAGCTAGCCACTGGGCCTCTACATATACATAAGTGACTATATTAAGAAAGGAAAATTACTAGATGAATTGTATTCAGTTGTAATAATAAAAAAAAAATATTCAGAACCGTGAAACATAATTTGGCATTTGTTTTAATTCCTGCACATTTCAAAAATTAAACCTATATAAAAATATTAATTTTTTTTACTTTTGATGTTAATGATTCACTTTATAGCATCCCCTTATACTAATAGTAATTAGTTAAAAGTACGTGTCACAGAATTTCTTTTTACGATTCTAGAATTTTCGAACGTCATTAGTTGTTTCTATATTCCTAGATACGCATAAATAATTTATCATAAAATGCAAAATCACTTAAGTAAATTCAATACCGTATTCAAAATTATTTTGATAATTCCATGAACTTGGTCGTTTAATTTTTGTGAAAATACATAAGAAACCGAAATTAAAGCGTACCAAGCGCTAAAATGG
This sequence comes from Tipula lateralis, assembly GCA_963932295.1. Taxonomy (NCBI): domain Eukaryota; kingdom Metazoa; phylum Arthropoda; class Insecta; order Diptera; family Tipulidae; genus Tipula; species Tipula lateralis. The sequence goes on from OZ010737.1 coordinate 68,428,941, forward strand.
TAATATTTCCTATTTACCTTGACTTTCAAATACATAAAAGTGTAATTTAATATATAAGTACGAGTATTTATTTCTTTTTAATGTTGTTTTTGTTCCATCGTTTTTGAGATACGACACGACCAACCTTAAGATTTGTTGAAGTAAATTTCACACTGTATTATTGAAACATATTAAGGTTACTCAACGTTTCAGTCTAAGGCAATGATTTTGAATTTTATATCTTTGTTCAAGCTTAATTTTTAGATAATTTGTAAATTATAATAGAATCAGATAACAAATAACAATAATTGTTGACTCGGAATCATGATTACCTTGTTTACGGTATAATATAGGGTTCAATAAAGCTTATCATCTCTGAACTTATCTCAAGATTAATAGTATAACTAATTTGTCTCGCGATTATGATTGTGTAAAATAATTGATACACTCGTTAAGTTATGTCCTCGATAACTTCCCGAAATCCATCTTAAAAATCTTGAATCGATTGTGGAACATCGACATAACCGTTATATTTCACGTGGCCTTAAAGAAAAAGTTAAAAGGTCTTAAATCACAAGATCTCGGTGGCCAATTGTGATAACCTCTTCGATAAATTACTCGGTCAGGAAACTTTTCTTGTCAAACTGCGATTATTTTGTTGCCTGTGTGACACGTAGCACCGTCTTGCTGAAAATAAACGTCGTCCACATCAATATCTTCCAATTCCGGTCATAAAAAGAAATCATAAATCGGTAGCGCAATCCATTTACAGTTACAGTTGCACTAGTATCAACCGCAAAACTGCACCAAACTAATGTAGTCTCTGAGGTGAAAATGAGTCTCATTACTGAAGATGATTTTTCGATGAAAATCCGGATCATTTGATTCATTTAAATGACCAAATCGGCGAAGATACGACGTATATGGTGATCGGTTGGCTTGAGTTCTTGTGTTAACTGAATTACGGTGTAATGTCGTTTGTGGAATATCTAAATCCAAACGTAGACGAGGAATCGACAAACCTGGGTTTTCTTCAACACTGCGGGTTACAGCAGCAATATTCTCAGTTGTGCTTGAGCGACAAGGTTAACAGATTCTTCAGATTATTCAGAACAGCTAATAATTTTCCACCAGGTTTGCCAGCCGGGATGGTGCTTCACGACGGCTAAAAAGTGCTTTAATTTTGGGAACTGTGACAAAATTTTCACTATTTTTGTAGTGAATTTTGACAATTTCAATGCGTTGTTGAAGCGTGTATCGTACAATTTCCATTAATGGCGTAGTTTTTACTTACCAACTATCAAAAGATGACAGCTTTAAAATTAACAGCTGCAGAAATAGCAGGCTATTCAAAACGAACCTCTTATTGGAAAACTCTTTATATCAAAGACGTGACCTGAGTATTTTCTACTAATAATAAATTCAACAAATCATTAATATACTATATGTCATTCATCATCGGTGAGCAAAGAAATAGCTATGTTTAATACGAGTAATGTATGCATATTGTCTTAATTCTAGATTTGACAATGTATGTACGCATTATGGAATTTCCAGTTTTAATGAAATTAAATTTATGCATACTTTAATTCTTATTTTATAAAATAATAACTAAAGTTATTAATTTTGTTTTATAAATTAGTAATCATTGTGTACGTTTTAAAATTTAATGACGGAGAAATGACAATTAATGAAATTTTTATCTTCCTTATTAATAACAATACTTCAATTAGAGCAACGCAAACACAAGATTTTGGGATTTCTTTCATAATGGGTGAGAGTGTGAAACGAATAAATCTGGTGAGGTAGCTGAGTTGACGACTTGCAAATAACAATTTCAACTGTTTAAAATCTCAACAGTTAAATTAATTTGGGTACCGCCAACCTAATACCGAGCGTCAGCTTAAGTATACCAGAACATAAGATTATGGATCGGTACCTGGAACGTGTATTCACTAATAATACAAAACTCTCGCGTTTGACGGTCTTATCACACAGCTGGAATTTGTTTTCCAAGAAAATCGATGGCCTAAAAGTGTAAACCTTGTGTATGCAAATCAGTAGATATAACCTTGACAATCAGCAGTTGTCAATCGAATGTGTATAATTTTCGCTTGATTTTAAGATTAGCCAATCTATGATTTTAGTTTCATGTTTAAAGTTTGTTTGGTTTTTACATTTCCAATCTGTTTTGGGGCTCAAGGCACTCCTAACTCTTTCGGAGGTTCACTTTTTTACGTCCTACCTTACACCATTACACCCAAATCGATGACGTACGACTAAAGGTCCGATAGAACCATCTGCACATTGCATAGTCAGCCTTTAGTTCTGGCATGAAAGATGAGTTCTGCACTCCAACAACGGGTCATAGAAACAGAGATGTTCATTCACACGCTTCTATCGGGATTCGAACCCGGTATCTCCGCTCCAATTGTTGCAAACTTTAACCACTGTGCCATTTGCTCGGTATGTTTGGCATATTTGAAAATATTCTAGATATTCAATAGTATCTTAGCGTATTTAAATATATGCTCTAGTATAATATACAGCAGAGTTAATTATGTGAATTTTTTTAAACAGAATTGATGAAGCTTTCAATAACGAAAACTATTCTTATATTCCAATAGAACATATAATTACATATTTTGTAATTATAATTTAAATTAACTTAAAAAATAATTAACTTGTACATTTTTAATGGAATAGTGTAAACTTATAATCTTGATTTATAAAAATTGATGAACTAGCAATTAATTGAAGGTTATATTATTTAAAAAAAAATCACTTCATTATACACAAGTTTGTATATGTATATTCAAATTGCAAACTATTATCTATATATTTATGCAAAAAATTCGAGATTTTCTTCAAATTGGCCTTACAATCTTACCGAGTTCATAAAAATTGTGGTAAATGCAATAAGGAAATATATTTAATTAGTTAACGAGAGCAATGCTAAATTATTAAACTCCAATTTGTACGATATAAAAGACTATATCGTTTCATCTTTTTAGAGATTTAGAATTTAGGTATGATAATACGAACCATTAATACGTATTGGTATGCTTTTACACACAAATACTTTTTATATCATTTGTTTGTTATTTTTGGTCAATGGCAAAAATCGAACTTAAGACCGCAGCGTGATGAGAAATTCTCTTAATTATCAAGCTACAACCGAACGGACCGATCGCCGGTCTAAGTGTGCAATAGCAGCCACAACAACTTAACCTAACCTGACCTAAGCTACAACCGGTAATTGGTAACATATAAATTACAAACAGCGAAAATATTATATAATATGATACATATGGGGTGGAAAGAAAAGTATAACCAAACTGATTTAGAAAATCTTATTTTTTTAGATTTCTCTGTTATTATTGGAAACGATGCAAGATGTGATCTAACATTGACTAATATGTGAAATTTATGTTAGATTCATAGAGATATGATAACTGTTCTTATTTTGGGCTATGTTTGATAGATTTTGCATATTATAATTAATTTCAACTATTAATTGCAACTATTCTGAATGTTTTCTCAATCAAGAACTTTTCGTTTATCCTTATAATTATGCTGTTACATAGGACCTTTAAAGCAGTGCTACCAATTCTTTTTTTAAGAAATAAGATAAATTCGAGAGAAGTAACAAAAGTTTGCTTGTAGTAGGCGACTCATAAATATTAAAAAAAAACCAATAGTACTAAATACTTTGCAATTGTTTTATGAAATTTCCTTCAAAATTCAGAAAAATCGGTTAAAATGGAAACGAGAAAACGCATAATATCTGGGGATGCTTCAGACAAAATTCCACCACCAATGCAAACAGAAATTCGCTGAGTGAATCTCTTCGGTTTTCGGCGTTAACTAAAGTCACTACAAATATTCAATATTCCAATTTAAATAGTTACATTTTAATTTTTTATATATTTAAATGTACTGTGACGAATATGCCTATGTTAACGAAATTAACGTCATATCAGTAAATAGTCAAGTGGTTCTAATACGTGTAACCGTAGTAGCACTTAGCAGTTAAGTCGACTTCATGGTTGCGTTCCTTTCTACCTTCCTTCCGTCCAAATTCTTTTTTAAGCAATTTCATTGGTTGAAAATGACGTTGTTTCTTGTGCATTTTTTTCATCAAAATGGTTTAATTTTATCTTTTGGTCGGAAACTCGGAACGAACATAACGAGAAAGAGATAGTATTATATTTAATTATTATACTGAAAACATTTTAAAATTTTAACACAATTAAAATTTATTTAAACATTATTTTATCTTTCTTAACCAATTATGATAAATTATTATAAATTTATATTCACTCCAATATCCACAAATATAAATTTATAATGTTCAACACAGATAGCACAAATAATCACAATTGATAGTTTTAAAAACTTAACAATGCGCACAAAACAAAAATTAAATAATAACCACGATCGAAATTTTTTTATGAAAAAATGCCAACCATTACGAGTAATGACAATGATTTTAATTATTTATCTATAGATGGCAGCAAAATCGTTCTGTACTTTTCCCATCAACCATGATATCACAAAAAAATAGTCGGAACGAAGGAAGGAACGCAACCATGACGTCGACTTTAAAATAAAAGCTGATTCGAATCCAATCGAGGACAATGCGTTAGTTTTATATTTATTTCGGAGAGCGAGAGATGTCATCTCTTGAACGCCTTAAGCACAGAAAAAAGTAACATATATGGAAACCTACGATTTACGAACAACAAAATTTCTGATTTTTGAAATTGTCTCTTTACAAAAACAACAATTGAAAGAGAATAAAACACTGCAACGTGCTCAATTTCAATTCATTTTGCTTTGAATTTTAACACACAAATTCAATATTATGCATATTCTAAAATATATACGCCATGAGTAGGCTTTTATAATATATTCTCATTTTTTTGCTATTTCGAGAGTTTAAAATTTATTGTTTTAAATTTTTATCCTCGTATTTTCTGAGATAACCCCAAACTAACGACATAATCCCAGAAAAAAACGACAATTTTTTATTCGTGGGTTTCCTTCTGTATATGTTATTTAATTCTATGCCTTAAAAGTGATAGTAATAGTCGATCTCAGCTTTCAGAAGTAATAATCATATGAGGAAAGAGATAACACTATGCAACGAGCAAATCAATATCAGGAAAATACAGCGAATGAATAAATGGAGAATGGAATGGAAAAATTGAATGGAAAGATCGAGAATCCCCACTGATATATAAGCAGTGCTAAATCGCCGTATTGGTTTAAGAAGTGAAGTGCTTAGAAGTGAAGTGAAGACTATAGTGTAATAGCCGCTACCCCTCCACAGACAAGTGGCTAGTCTTGAATTAAAAGTGAATTAGTGAATTGTGTAATAAATTGTCATAAGATTAGTGTCATAGTCCTCACCAGAGGTCAGAGGCTTAACAATTGATTGTGTTCAATAAAGAAGAGGTAAAAGTTTGACTAAAATCTGTTCGTTTTAATTTCGATCCTCTTTGGGATCGTCAATAATCCGGATACGAACCATGAGAGTCGTAACAATATTCTTTTTGTACATATCACGTTGTATATAAACGTGAATTAGAAGCTTTTTATAGCGAATCTCTCAAACCTGTTAATTTGTCCTATTTCATCCTTACTAAACTAATAAATTGAAATTTGTTTTAATAACAGAAAAACAAAAGTTTGGATGGAGCACGGTATTATAAGCATGATTAATTCTTAAGCGTAATTATGAACAAAACTCAAGCTGGTCGATCACCATAAACGTCGTGTATTCGCTAATTGGGTCCGTTAATAAGCAGAAAAGCCTCTTCCACCCCAACGTGTCACTGTTTGGTGCGGTTTTTGGGACAAGAAAGTAAGGTGGTATTATTGGACCTTACTTTTTCGAAAATGTGGCTGATGCAACTGTTGTGGTAAATGGATTGCACTACCAAGCTATAATTAATGATTTTGTATGGTCGCAATGGGAAGATATTGATGTGAACGGCGTTTATTTTAAAAATGGAATTCGTGAAGTTATCAAAGACATACAGTCGCAAATGTGTGAATTGGTCATGGAAAATTTAATGAAAAGGGTATGGTGCTGGAAGTCGTAGCCACCCAGCCATTTGCCTGATATCGTTTCAAATGTTAATGGAATACTTTCCTCTTTACAGTGAAATACAAATAAATTGATTTCTCTTAAAAAATACTCATTTTTTTAAATGCTAAAATGAAATCTCATGTATAACATGTATATATAATTAATAAAACTTTATATAAAAACCTTTAATTTCATTAAAGTATAACTAATGTTTAAGGTATAATATCACCTACCAATACTATGCTTAACTGCATCACTTCGACAAAACATCTAAACCTATGTACCTACAATATAGCGTTCTATCCATAATTTTTATATCATATACATAAAATTAAGTTAGTGTAATTATTACATAATTTCATTAAGTTAGTGTCGCAAATGAGTTTTAATATGCCGCTATTCTGAACTATTCTGAATGTTTTCTCACTCAAGAACTTTTCGTTTTATCCTTATAATTATGATGTTACTATATGATATAATCTTTAAAGCAGTGTTACCAATTCTTTTTTTAAGAAATAAGATAAATCCGAGAGAAGTAACAACAGTTTACTTATAGTAGGCGACTCATAAATATTTAAAGAAAAAACAATAATACAAATAAATAAAATAAGTGAATTTGCGAAAATAGAAAAAAATATTTTTTTAAACGAATTAATTTTAATAAATTCAAAAAAAATATATTAATTTCGTAACTAGGCATATTTCAAAATATAAAATGTATAAATTATCCACTCAACTATAAATTTAATATTTGGTATGACCGCCATTTTTCTTAATTACCGTTGCACATCTGTTGCTCATGGAGTGAATTAAATTTTGAATCACGTCAGTGCTTATATTATCCCACGCAATTTTAATTTGGGGCTTCAGTTGCTGAATGGTTTCTGGATAACTCTGACGGGCTTTATGCTTCATAATAGTTCAACTTTTTTCAATTGGGTTCATATCTGGGCTATAGGGGGCCATTCCATTGTGAAGATGGAATTATCAACCAAGTACTTTTTCACCTTCAAATAGAAATAAAATTTTATGTAACAAAGCTATTTATTCATTTTTACTTGAAAGTTATACAGAAGCTTTAAATAAAGTAAAAAAACTGCATAGTCAATTGTTTTGATCTATGGGCTGGCGCGTTGTCTTGTTGAAAGATGAAGCTCTCAGTTTCACTAAATAGCTCAAAAACTGATGCTTTCCAATGCCTTTTCAGAATATTCAGGTAAACATTACCGGTTATTCCTGCTTCGACAAAGGCCAAGTGACCAACACCAGCATTACTAAAACAGCCTCAACTTCAGTTTTATTAGGCACTTGTTGAATGCAGATAACGCTGAGGCATTCTTCTGGTTTTGACGCACAATTGGCCGTCCATCTCCCACATGCAGTTTAAATTTGCTTTCACCAGAGAACAATTCAATTTAATCTACAACTCCCTGGTGCAGTAAGAGTGCTCTCTGGCCCACTAAGGCCGACAAATTTTCGAAGATAACTTTAGGAAAGGTTTCTCCATCGAGCGGCGTGCCCTAAGATTTGCGCTTAGTAATCTTCTCCGAACGGTTGAACTGGAAATTTCAATACCGGAAATTTCAATGCTGTAGCAAGGTCGGCTTGCAATTTCAGCGAAGTTTTCAATCTGTTCCGCTTGGAATGAAGAACTAGGAATTTATCTTGCACTGTTGTGGTTTTCGTCGGTCTGCCTGACCCTTGAGACTGCTCTGTGTTCCCCGTAGTCTTATATTTTTTTATAAGATCGGCAATTGATGATTTCTAACGTATCCTATCACCAATTTCACGTATGGACAGCCCTTCCTTCCATAACGTGATAACAACACCTTTTTCTTGGTCGTTTAGTTTAGACATTTTTAGTACTTTGTCGGTTTTTTTATACTAAAAGCTCTTTCTTCATAAACATAACTTAAACGACTTATACTATCATAGTTCTAGTAAATTACAAAATGCAATCTACAAATTGGAATCTAAAAAAATGTTAAAACACTAGGTAATATTTAATGTCTTTAAAGGAATTCAAACTGTCCGGATTTTTTTGCACAGTACTGTATGTATCTATCAAATCTTTGCATATTCTCAAACATTAGCAGATTTGACCTAGTTACCTAATTTTACTTATACTCGTATAGTCGTATAAAATAACAACGCACCTGATAAATGCTATAAATGAAACAATTAATAAGGCATGAAGGTAAACTAGAATCGCGTATTGCTGCTAAATGGTGTTCACCGAAATGTAATATATTTATAATTTTTTTAATTTATTAATTAATATTATATTGATTACATCGTGCGGTTATAAAATAATAAAAATTCTGTTAATTTTCTGTTTGATATTCGATTATATTGATAAAATCATTATTATAGAAGAATCTACTCGAATATTCGAAGTATATAACATCAAAAAAATCAATCAGCACCCACTTTCGACATTAGAGATATAATTTATAATACTTTTTAGCACTTTGATGAACTGCTCCAAGGTCATTTGACGTTTATAATCATCATTGAAAGGTGACACTCATAAATTTTAACATTTAAAAGTTTATCATGTTGATTTGGTAATGTCTACTACAAGGTATGTTAATGAGTATAACCAAAAATTTTAGTATTCATTTGATTAAACTCATCAACTGTATATGTCTCGCTATATATATGTATCGTCTTCATTTCATCTAAAACAATTAAGCATATAGCCAAGATTTCTGCTAACTTCTATATACGAACTCACTTAACAATTACTTGTACATATTCAGTTTTGCAGAGACACGATGTGACCTAAGTATGTTAAAATCGTGACAGTTTTGAAACTACATTTAACACAAAAATGTGAAATAGTGTTATATGTATAACATATGTGGTAAATGGTTATATTCGTCTAAAATTTTTAACTCAAGAAGTGGTTCCTGATAAAATATTTCACTGGGTTGTTTCATCACGCGTTACATAGAAAATATTGTATAATCGTTCATTTAGAAATCTAAAATTGTTTTAGAAACTCAATTCCAATATTGTTTTATTTATTCTGTCAAGATCCAAACTCATTCAGTTTTATTAATAGTTGGAGGGTAAAATGCATCAAACAACAGCAAACTATAGTTATGTCGATGATGCATAATACGGTTGAACTATAAGGATTGACTATAGAAAGATAAAATTTTAACAGAAGAATCAACAAATTGGCACAATTAACTGTTTGCGTGAATCGATATGGCTCATGATACATACATCTGGTGAAATACCTGAATATAGGATATTTGACGTTAGTATAAAAAGGATTCTTACATTCTTGTTTCAAAAATTATCCGTTTAAAATAATCTATTTTGTCGATGGCAGAATCCTAAGAAAATTGTTAATTTATAGTTTAATGTCTGTCGATGATAGAAAAAAATTACCACATTATCGAAGCGACATTTAGTGAATGGTGTCAATAAAAAATCATTGGGTTTAATATATTGATAAATGTAAAATAATCTCATTGCATCAACAAAAAGTAGCATGTTTTCTGAGTAACAGAGATTATTGGCTAAGAAATTCATTGAAAAAATGTGTTCTAACAGATATTGATAAGTGTATTGCTAAGGCAAATTCTATGTCCAGTTTCGTCAAACAATTGATGCATGAACTTACGGATATACGAATACTATTAAAATTGTTTTTCTTTCTATTTACTTTACGAATTACACGTTACGAATTCATTCTATGATCTACTATTCCATCAAAATGTACTCCGACTTCCTACTTCAACAAAATATCAAGAGTATAAAATTTGCTCAATTCAAAACGGCGAGTATTCTTAGATTCTGCTTTTATCGACAACATCTTGTAGCTTATAGATTCACCATATACATCCTGGAGAAAATGTCTATTCATATTCCGGGAAAATCTCTCAGAAACCATAAATTTTTAGAGCTAGAACGTCATAACACCAATAACGGTAGTATACCGATTGTCGAAATCATTTAACACTGCCGAAAATAATTTTGATTTTCATTTATCAAAAGACAACTTCAAAAAGAATTAGAATAAGGTATATTTTTTAAGCTTGTAAATTAACTTTAATTGCTTGATAAAGTTTATTTTTGAATTTCATTCATTAAACAATTTTGTCATGAAATCATAAACATTTTAAGTAGAATATACTGCTCAACCAGGTTCTCGAATTAAAAAATGGGCAGGATGTAAAATGAATTTATCACGATAAGTGGTGTGAATGAACATATAGCTTCAAAATAATTTTTTTATGCTTTGTTAAACATCTTTATCACCGCCCAGGTGCAGTGGTTAAAGCTGCGGCAGTTGGAGCGGGAGGTACCAGGTTCAAACCCCGATAGGGGCGGGATGCAAAAGGGATTTTTATTACGATCGGTGGTGTGAATGAACACAACTATGACCCCCTGTTGGAGTGTAGAATCCATGGGCCGACCCATCTTCAATGTCAGCACTATAGGCTGGCATAGAGCTATGCAATGTGCATATGGCTAGGTAAATCGGACCTATAGCCGTACGTCCTCAATTTGGCTTAGCGTAAGGTTAGGACGTAAATAAGCGAACCGCGAAATAGTTGGGGCCTTGAGCCCCAAAACAGATTGCATAGTAATAAAATATAAAAAATAAAAAACATCTTCATCTTAATTCTTAACATATATTTCTAAAACGCTAAGAATAATATTCAAATGTCATACTTGTTAACTGATGAATATTAACTGATTATAAACTTATATTTTTTATTTAATAGTCCAATCTTAACACATGACAATTTATTAATAATGATAATAACGCAATTATGTGGATTTACAAGCAATCAATATTCTGCTCCCAATAATAAACCTTTATTTATTAGATGACTTGCTCATGCGATTTTAAGGCGTCTCAGTTCTTGTGTTATGCCAAGAAGTTGTATTGCTTCACTGTTGATATGTTGCAGTAAATTTTTTTCATATTTGTTGGCAAATTCCTGAACCACTTTATAAAACCATTTAACATTAAGCTCGTCGTGAAATTCCTCGTTGGTTACGTAGCGGTAAGCATTCGTTATTGCACGTAGAAATTTGTTTTGGCAGCGTTAAATAATTTAACAATTTGATTGTTTGAAAATTGAAAATTGGGTTAGTTATCGATTCGTATGCGATCAGGCGTTTACAGTACACACTCTATCGAAATCCTGTGAGACATCTAGAAACACGGCACAACAATATTTTTCTCTTATAAATCCTAGTTCTATCTTTGCAGTCACGCGATGAAGTCGAATCTTTATTTTTGACTCCAAACTGGAATTCAGCTGAAGCACCTAGTCCTTTCAAATAATTTTCAGTGCAATCTTGTTTGTGTTCTTTAATTAGTTGGTTAACTTTATTACTTACCCGATTAAATACTCTTTTGTCAATAATGTTTCTAACGGGTGTTTCAACAGGTGCGCTTCAACTTTTTTCTGATAGGGACGGCGACCGACACCATATTTTTTATAGTTCTTTTGTCATTTGGAAACTTCATTAGTATACATTTCAACATGGAACACTACACACGTGAACAGCGATTGCAAATTTTTTTATCAAAATAATCGTTCTGTTGCTGCTACTTTAAGAGCATTACGGCCATTTTACGGTCCATTTAACAAGCCAGTCCGTTCGACAATCGACCGTATAGTGGCAAAATTTGAGTCTACGTTTTCGCTACATAATGTTCCGGTGCCCTCGGGAGCAAGAAGTGCTCGAAGTGTTGAAAACATCGCAGCCGCCAGGGCTTCAGTTCCAGAAGACGCGAATGTGTCGCTCACACGACGTTCGCAACAATTGGGCCTTTCTGTGACATCATTGTGGCGAATTTTACGTAAAGATCTTGGCCTACATCCGTATAAGATCAAGCTGACACAACAACTTAAGCCGTTTGACCATTTGAAGCGAAGCCGATTCGTGAATTGGGCTCAAGAGCAAATCGAAAATGATGTAGATTTTCACCGAAAAATCATCTTCAGCGATGAGGCTCACTTTTGGCTAAATGGATTTGTCAACAAGCAAAATATGCGTTACTGGGCAGGAAGCAACCCACACGTGATTCCTGAGGCACCGTTGCATCCCGAAAAAATCACTGTTTGGTGCGGATTACATGTCGGCGGAGTCATTGGGCCATATTTTTTCATCGACGTTAACGATCGCCACGTTACTGTTAATGAAAATCGATACCGCGATATGATGATAAATGATTTTTTTGGCCGCAATTGAATGGAATGGACTTGGACGACATGTGGTTTCAACAGGACAGGGCCACATGCCACACAGCACACGATACAATCACGTTATTGAAGACTAAGTTCGATGATCGTGTTATTTTGCGAAATGGGCCCTTCCAGTGGCCGCCGCTCTCGTGTGATTTGACACCTCTATAGATTACTTTCTTTGGGGTTTTGTGAAGTCATTGGTCTATGCCAATAAGCCGGCGACGTTGCAAGAGCTCAGAGCCAATATTGAACGTGAAATTGCTGGAATTTCGGCCGATTTATGCGAAAGAGTGGTCGAAAATTGGGTTCAAAGATTGGACTTCGTAAAACGTGCACGCGGTGGTCATGCAAAAGAAATCGAGTTTCATACTTAAATGTATATGTTCAAATTCGTTAATAAAAAAAAGTTAGTTCAAAAGTCGAACATTTTGTGTTTTATTCAAAAAAAAAGTTGAAGTGCTCTTATTGAAAAACCCGTTATATGCCTTATGCGTGTTTTTCTACGCTTTTCTTTTATTAGTTTTCGAATCGTCAGGGGGTATTCGATCTCTTGTATGACCTTCTCGCCTAATACGGATGAAGCCTCTTAAGCTGCTTCACTCATAGAGATAACAAAATATCCAGCTTGTAATTCATCTGGTTTAGTTTTAAGACTAGCTTTTAACTCAAGATTGTCCAGTTTCTCTATAAATAATCCCCAATCGTAAATTTATTAGTAGGGTTAAGATTTATATTATACTCTTTTTTATGACTAATGTACTTGAAGTCATTAAGACCGGTGAGTTTTTGGAAGTTTGGTCGCCAATGCCTTCGACTTGAATGTTATTTGGTACTATTCCTTTCGAGACATAAAATTCAATCAAATCAGGAACCTTGTTGATGTCTCTAGGCCTATAGGTTGGTTTACGTGACGAGTGATATTCAAAACATGACATTTCTATTGTACTTAAGGATGTTTTTCCTTTGTTATGAGTCGAGATCCCCGTGCAGTATGTTTCACATTGAAGTCACCCCTAAATCAAACTTGGTTCAAGTATATAAATAATATTCATATATTAATTTCTTACGATATTATGTCTTGATGAGCAGTAAATCACTCCTAAACTTTGTTTCGCACCACCATGATACATGTGGTTATTGCGATCTCTTGCATAAACGGCATTGCATATTGCAGTAACTGGGAATGCAAAGCGTCTCTGCGAAATTAAAGCTATACATGTATGTTGTTAGTTCTTAAAATACATCTAGTTCTTGAGCTCTTACATTAATCCCATTAGCATTCCAGGCAATTATACGTAAGAATGGTATAGTATGTTTTAGCAGTTTGTTTGGTGGTTTGGATTTTTTCAATCTCATTTCCGCCTGAAATTACTAATGGTTGGCTCGTTCGACACAAGGTTCTGCTTGTATTTTTGATTTAGATATTTATTTGAGGTTTTGGTTTGAGAACTGGGCATAGGAAGCCTCCTCTCTAATAGTATCATATTGTTGGTTTGATTTTTGATATAGGCGCTCGTCTACTGTTGTTTTCCTTGGTGTTGAGAATGTTACTTTTTCTGATACACCTGGTATTCTATGCAGCTAGCCAGATTACCTTTTTCTCCACGCCGTGTGCAAGTTGGTATAAAATTTCTTTGCTTTTGACATTGATTGATTTGTTTGATGGTTCTCTGTACATTTGACACATTTGGCTTGCCGCCACAATTCAGATCTACATAAAACAATGAGAAATATTTACTAATTTGCTCATTATTAATTGTCGACTTTTTATGAATATTTAAAACGTTGGTTACTTTATGGTCATGATTCTCGATCGCCACTTTGATCCCCGCTTTGCCATCGATGGACGATAAATCGGTAAATCTCAGATTACGACTCTATACCATCTTTCACGTTTAAATTGAAAGGTATGGTATTATAGGTATGGTATGGTAGGTTTACGGTAAAGCCGAAATTTCGAACTGCGAAGATGCAAAGCGTGAATTTATTTATTGAATATCTAAGAAGTGGAATTCGTTGGCCGGTTTTTAGTTAACGTTGAAATATAAAATGCAAAAATGTAAGGCAGCTATCAACCTTTACTTGAAGGATCGCGCATTGGGTGCAGGAGCTCTGACAGTTACAAGGAGCTAGGACAGCGTAAAAGTCCACCCTGCACACAAATAAAACTAAACGTAAAAAAATATAGAGTGTACAGGAAAACCTCGCATAGTACAATTAATCGGTTCCACCATTTAGGCGTACTACATATTTGAAACCGGACTAACCAAGGAACTAACTGCAGACAAAAAACAATAATTTGTTCCATTCAATTTGTTTTTTTCTGATTCTCAATAAAGAAACAAATTTATTTAAAATCATTAAAAATACTTGATAAACAAAAACAATTCACTTTAAATTCTAATTGACGAATTGCAATGATCTGAAAGTTTTTTGACCATTCTAATAAGTTTTGAAAGCTGTTCAGTCGTTAAATCTTCTGCAGACATTTCATAGATTTCTGATTTGTCATTCTGTTCTTCATAAGTTCGTTGCTCGTTTATGTTAATAATGGTTTCAGTATCGAACTCATTCGTACTATAGTGAATGCATTCAATTATGTACGTTGTCAGAATCTAGATCTTCTAAACCAAGTTGCTCTCCAAGCTCCATTATATTATTGATAACTCCCAAAACAAGCATTTCAAAACCACTGAAATCATAAGCACAATGTGGTATGATATGTTTCAAAACGTCTCTCATACTGCTTGGTGTCACTTCATATCATGGTTCGCCTATATTTTCAAAAACATTTCTGATGTAACTCTTCCAAAATTCTATTTAAGAAGGCGCATTTTCTGCTTTAATCTCTTAAGAAAAAGTGCTCCGCAAATAATTGACCTTAAATGTTGCAATGACATCTTGATCCATTGGTTGAATTATCGATGTCGTATTTGGTGGAAAAATTATTATTTGAATATTTTCATCAATCGCTAACACCGGTCGGATGACCTGGAGCATTACCTTAGATCAATAAAATCTTAAAATCCAACTCATTTTCTCGACAACACCGTTCTGTTATGTAGGGCAAAAATAGTTTGTGAACTAATCTTCAAATAAAGTTTATGTAATCCAGCGTATCCACTGGGAAATTAGTTTTTGATAAACCATGAAGTTTATAACATTAAGTTTTTGTTCTAAGGTGAGCAGAGTCACTTTCACACTCTCTCATTTTTAAGCTTGCGGTAGATAAACCTTTGGGGATAGAGTTTTGAAAAGTCTCTCCTTTTTATTTACATTTACTTTATTTGTCCTGGTTGGACTTCCTTCTCAAGTTTTCATCCGTAAAGTATTCATTACATTTTGGATAGGCTCTGACTTCTACCATTAGTAGACATCGAAGATTTCGTTTGCCTCCATAGTGTTACGATTTTGCTTTGCAAGTTTACTATAACTTCTTAGAATTTATTACATTACAATGTATATTGTTGGCTCATATTATTGGCATTTTATCCTTAGTTAATTATTATGGTGCTCAAACAAGGATGTCATTACATTGCCGTCTTGTCGCTGTCGGTGTCTTTATGACCTCATATTGGAAAATTTTGAATTCTAATAGAAATAAGGGGCTATATTTCTATCCGCTGTAGTAGCAAACTTTTCTACTACTAAACCTATATTAAAAACTAGCCAAATTCCTTTCGTTTTAAAGAACAAAATACTATTTACGTCAATGTACGTTTACATAAATTACAGTCACAAACATTTTATATAAATCAATAAAATATCGCAATATCGACACCGCAAAATTTAAGTTCAACAAAGTTTACATCAACAACTGATGTTGAAGCGATATCATACATAGCCAATACAAATGACTACAAGTGTCGATTTTCTTAGACAGTGTGAAATATTTAATCATTACATAAATTGAATAACACCTACATTGATATACAAAACTATAATGACCAGACAATGAAATTCCATTATAGATATTTTTATCAATGAACAGGATTTTATAGTGTAATATAGACAACAATTTGCAATAAAATTAGCCATAAAGAGTTCATCTTCCCAATTCAGAGATATTGAAATTTGTTTACTATTTTTAATAAATTAAATTTGCTGTATAAATTAACATATAAATAGTAACACTAAAATTATTTATTAAAAACACTTTGCTGGTTTGGTTATCATAACATAAAATTTTGTAACATGAACTGATCATTTCATGTTTTACCTATCAAAACGGTGTCAAAATACGACCTTCGTCAATGTATGCGGCAGAGTAAGACGTATACATACATACATTTCTTAAATAAATTTAATATATTTCGAGAAGAAATTTTATGGTGAGGTCGTTCGATCAATCAAGAAGATACCCGATAATCGATGATATTTTTTTTAAATAATTTAATTAACGTTAAACGATTTTCACTGGCCCTGTGGGGGGTGACGTCCATGTTTCGTAAATTTTCGTACAGAGTGTTGATCAAACCCGTTGTCATATATGGATGTGAGAGTTGGACCATGACGGATGAGTATGAAAAATGGCTTGTAACATTCGAGAGAATAATCATGCGTGTGATATAAGGCCCAAAACGCGACGTTGATAACGAAAGAGTTCGCTTTCAATCACGAAAGAGTTCGCTGTAGGTGACGATGGCTCCAGGGCGAAAATAGCGATCTGGCATCTTCTAATTGTTTACAGCAATATGAAGAGCTGGTTTGTGATCGAAACCGATGAAGTCACATTTAAAAAAAACGATTTTCATATAAAAGAGATGTTCAGGAAATTCTTCAATGCATCTAACATACAAGCAATGGTCAAGGTATTTCTGATTATTAAGTGGTGTAATGTAATAAAACAGGTGTGATAAATCAAAACAATAAACACCAGTAACTTATGTCATTCTATGCAACATTTTGCCACTATTTTAACTAAGTGTACATAATTAACCATTAACCGGTTAATAAATGTTTGGTAATGGAGATTTATCACTAATAAATTATTCTTTCAGCAAAGTGGAATATAAGTACGCAAACAATGTGCACATATGCAAGCTCAATGATGAATTAAAATTTATTGGATATAACATTTTTCCTTGATAAATTAAATTAAATTTGATTTAATCATGTAGCGCATACATTATGTTAATTTTATCGTATAGGTAATAAAATACATCACACTCTATAATCTATGATTTTGTAATCTTATTTTTCTGGTACGTCAAAGGGCTATATATTTATGTTTATTTCAATTGATATGTTCGAATTGGTATGTGTAGATTATGAACGTGTGGTGGATTATGTAAAATCTACAATTCACCGGTCATATTAATAAGTATACATACGAGTATATGCTATATAGTGACTTTTTTTTTATTTAAAAATTATGTAATTTTAAACAAGTGCTAATCCTGTAAAAGTCGGAGTGTTGTGTGGATCTTCATACCGAGTGGACGTGTTTTTGTCTGCTCGGTGTTTTTTAATTAAATTAAATAAAATAAATGCGTTGTGTGTGTGTGTGTGTAGTTGAAAATCTAATTACAGATGAGTATCGTTATTATATTATATTATTATATTGCATTTCATTATATATTATTACATAATATTGTATTTTATTTTATTTTATTATATTATATAGCCTCAGAGCCTGTTCTTGTTTCTCCGTTACATATTATAGTATATAACGTTTTGTCTTTGTATTCTATATACATCATTTTCTTATCCACAACCACAACCCACATCACAATATTCCGTTGGAAACGATCGCATGCGATATGTCTTTCGTTCTGTCTCGTTTATTTACCTCATTCCCCATCCCATAATTCGCTCTTCATATAGAACGCTATATATTCCCCTTTCCTTAAACAATTTTTAATATTTTGTTTTATGTATGTATCAAAGCATACAGTAAAAGAGATTTTGGAGATTTAAATTTAACGCGATCACTGCCATTATGCGATCGTTGTAATGACAACTATATATATATTCAATGTAATTGGCGACTTACATTTTATTTTTATATACGTTGGTATTGTGTATTGTGTGTGTTGTATATACATCATTATTTGATGTTGAAAACGCAAAAACATACATTATAGTCTACATTTGAACGTCCTATGTATTAATATTATGTATATAACACATTTTTCGTTTCGTCTATCAAAACTCCTATCCTTCTCTTTCCTATGTTGGTTAGAGAATTTTTGTTTGTTTTCTTTTATATTTTCTGCAGGTGTTCACTTGCACGGGAAAAAAAGACAAACATTTTTTTTAAATATATATATACAAGTATCCCTCGTTTAACGCGGTACTTATACAACGCGTTTTCGATATAACGCGATTTGAAATAAAAATCTGTTTCAGTACAACGTGAAATTTCTTCTTTTAAAGCGCGAAGCTATTTAACGCCCAAACCACTTTTCATGAGATATAATGTTTGAAGACAGTGAAACAGATCAGTCCTGATCCTGAACAACTGAACAACAAAATGAAGTTTGTTAATTAACTTTTAATTTTTTTCCGTTCGGTTTTAAATATTATAATACACATGTTAGTCATACATTTAAATCGGTAAATACAGCAAAACCTTCCATATTGATGGATTTGCTATTCAAAAGTTTTTGAAATGATGCTTTCATATTTGTATCTTATATCAAATGTGAACTAAGATTACTATTGAGGTTTTAATGTAATGCCATGTATATTAATGGTAGAGGGGACTGAAGATTGTTTTAATACGATCTACGATCACTACCACTATACGATCATTATATTGACGATAATATCACGATCAATAAAATTACTTATTTGTTGGCGAGATTTGAATTGGCTAAAATGTTGAACTTCGATTTAGCAGATGCTTGTTCATATATTAGGATAATCGTGTTTTAAAGGAACGGTTAATATTCCTCTTGATTTTATTTTGCCAATAAAGTCCACAATTTTGATCTTAGGTATATATATGTACCATGGTATGTTGTACTCTTAAATAACTTTTGTCTTATCTCCATGGAAAATACAAAATTATTTAAATAATTTTGTTTTCTTTATTCATATAAGTGTAAATGGATAAGATTTCTTGAGTGACATTCTTGACATTAGATGGGGATCACTTGACCGGTGGTCTTGACCAGAAAGTTTATTTTACTTTAATAAGCAGCTTCTTTTGCTGTATAATAATTCTATTACAAACTATTAAACTTTCTGAAACGGACGGCCGCTTTGGTGATTTCTTTCATTGGATTGGAGTGTGTTATACAAGAATTCTACTTTGGTGTATTGTGTAAATGTTTGTTGTAAAATCTTAAAACGGACATAAAGATAGAATGTGTGGAATGGAATGATCGATCAGGTTAGCTAAATATGACCGCACTAAACTATTTATTTATTTAAATAGTTTCCCTTACAAACGAAATGACAATGTATTAGATCATCATATTGTATATAGAAATGCTGTCGGGTCATCGCGGAATTTATACTCCCCACGCGTTAGATGGTGATGGATTGGGAATTTTAGGGACACATCTTTAAATACAGCATATGATGAGATGACCCAAAGATGTTTTTTAAAATACTCCAGTTTTAACTGTCGAGGAGATACGAATACGTATGATGAATATAGAATGGTCCTTACCTATCCAACTAACAATAATAACAAACTCAATCCCTATGTGAAAATGATTATACTAACAATATATAATAATTTACTAATAATGTAGTTAGCAATGACTCTGCTGTGGATTATCACCTTAGTCGTTTCTGTGATTGTTTCCTTTTCCTAAACCTTATTTGTTGGGATGCAAGCAGGGACTGGGCCCGCATCATTTTGGAGTAAAAATTCTCAGATATCTATTTGGAACTCTGCTGAATATACTCCAGGATTATGGTAACAATCTCAGAATCACCGTAACTGGTTGGCTTGTACTTCCCCTATCATATCATATCATATCATATCATACGAGTATATGCTATATAGTAATCAAATAATACTATACAAAAATCTAGAATTTGGTCCTACTAAGCCATTTTAGTGTTTTTGTCAGTGGTTCATATAGTTGATTGGGCCATTGTTAACCCCCCCCCCCCCCATACGTACTCCATTAGTCCGGATATCTGTTTGTTGTTTGAATGAGGCTCAAGATATCTGGTATCTTTTAGGCCATCGGTTGATAATTTCTACCTTCTTAGCCTATATTTATGAAATAATATTGAAAAGCGAGAATAGAATACTCGCGCAGTGACTTACAATTTATTCTTACAAGGTCGAGTGTGAAAATGGTAAAACTAGTTGGCGCAGTGGTTAAAGCGGTGGTAGTTGGGCGGGAGGTACCGGGTTCGAATCCCGATAGGGGCAAGATGCAAAAGGGCAATATGTAATAAGGCAAGATGCAAGATGTAATACGATTACGATCGGTGGTGTAAATGAACACCTATATGACCCTCCTCCCCATGAATTCATGGGCCAACCCATCTTCCATGTCAGTACTATAGGCTGTCATGGAGCTTAGCAATGTGCAGATGGTTCTACGTAAATCGGACCTATAGCCGTACGTCCTCGATTTGGTTGTAATGGTGTAAGGTAAGGACGTAAATAAGCGAATCGCAAAGAGTTGGAAGTGCCTCGAGTCCCAAACCAGATTGTAGAGATAAAAAACAAACAAACAAACAATCAAATGGTAATATTGGTATGATGGCGATATGGAGAAATCGAAAGGCATAGTGCAAGTTGTTCGGGCCCATTTTAAATTAGATTTTAATGATTCTTAATAGTAATAGAACTATATGTTTAACATTTCAACACAATTATTTTGTTAATTTTCGAATAACAGCACATTCACACTGACAGTTTGCGAACGCAGTTTGTTCGTAACTTTCATGTAATTATGTCTTATTTGCCTTATGCATCGTGGATAAAAGATGGAAGGCTTATTTTTTTCGTCAAATTAACTATCAAAATTTTGAGTATGTTGAACAACTGACACGTTAGCTTGATGAAATTTTCAAATATTAAAATGTGCAGGTCAAAATATCGGCGTTGAAAGTTTCAAACTGCTTTTATATTAAAAAAAACGTTTGTGATCGTTATCACAAGGCACATATGGGCATAGTGTCAGAACCAATATTTCATTTAAACAAAATTTCATATACCATATTTTGTATGAGAATTTCTTTTTTATATTATTCAGGGCTATATGTTATTGTTGGTTCTCTTATTGATTAAATAATTTATATATTTTGTTGTTGATATAGGGCAACCAAAAATATGCAATTACATATTTTTTTTCAGTGCACTAATTTTGGAAAGGGCAAGATACAAATCCGTTTCATGAAAAACTAAGCATTTTTAAGCCTACTTGTTAGTGCATATTTTTACATATTTTCCCTAAAATGCATATTTTTGCATGTTTCGCCTAAAACAGTATATTTTTAAAAATAAAAGCATATTTTAGTTATATTTTTAAAAATATTGTTCTCACAACAATATTTTTACTGTCTTAAGTTCAGATTTCCAAATTTTACATATTCTGTTTAAGCTTACTAGCGCCACTAGCAGAAATTACATAGTATTGATTAAAAGGTTTTTTTTGCCTTTAGGGTAGTTTTTGTTTCAAATGCTTCCCGTGTGGTATACTTTTTCTCTTTTTTTATACCAATGTTTTGTCAGTCTTAATGGTATAGTAAACGGTTGTAAACCATTTTGTATGGATAGCCATTGACGAAACTACCTATGAAGCTGGTAGGTATGTGGCTAATGTTATCGTCGGTATTATGCACCCCGACCAGACACTCTCCAAACAAAAATATTCGTAAACACAGCTCTCCTTGAACAAAGCAAATCACACCACTATAGCCCGGCCTTTTGAAGAATCAGTCAAAATTTTAGGCAAAAAGTTCACTAAAGATAAGATTTTACTTTTTTTATCAGATGCAGTACACACAGTACAGTAGCTATCAGATGCAGTATATGACAAACGCAACTAGGACAATTCTAATTTTTACCCAAAAATTACACATTTAACATGTGTCGCACACGGTTTTCATCGTGTATGGGAATATATTCGTAGATTTTATCCTAAGGTGGATCGTTTAATATCCAACATTAAAAAAGTTTTTTAAGAAAACTTTAAAAGAAAGCTCCATCAATAATAGAGATTTTTAAAGAAATAGCACTCGGCATCGCACTTCCTCCACAACCAATAACAACATGATGGGGAACATGGCTTACGGTTGTAAGATATTATTCAAATAATTTTGAAAGTTGTCTATTTAACGCATTGGACAACGAGGAGACAGCCTCAATTAAAATCTCCCAGCAAGTATTATTTGATCCCTCAGTTAAGGCTGATATAATCTTTATTGCTGCGAATTAAACATCAATCACTAAGTTGGAAAGTTCCGGTCTTCCACTTGTTGACCAAATTAATATTGTTTCTGATGCTGCAAAAGAAATACATAATGTACAAGGAGAAGCAGCTGACGCTATGAAAGAAAAAATTACCAGCGTAATCGACAAGAATTACGGGTTTGCTGTATTAAGTAGTATTACTGCTAATATTGCCACACCTACCATGGGCATTGGGCAGCGCACCAGAAACATATACTATTGATGAAATGCTATCTTTTAAATTTTCACCAACTACTTCTGTTGATGTGGAAAGAAGCTTCTCAATGTAAAAGCGTGTTTTAGTATGGTACTTTTCACATTTTTGTATAATTTTTAGAGCATATTTTTAATGCATAAAACCATATTTTTAAAGCATATTTTAAGTGCTTCAAAACAATTTTTTAAGAGCATACTTTTGGTTGCCCAAAATGATAATGTTTAGAGAAATATTTATTAAATTTATAGTCTTGACTTTTCATTTGTTTTAATTACTAGCTAAGATTTCAAAATTTGTTCAAGGTATAACTTTTTTTCCACTATCCCCGATTTTGTATATAGGCCCTCAACTAGACTGGACCATCTAACTCTATTTCGTACTATTGCTTAAAGTGCCCCATGATTTGCCGAGTTGTTTCGTCTCGGTTAGCACCGTTCTTCCCCAGACCATCTCCAGGTTCCGTTATGAGTTCCACTCCAATGACGTTCTTGTTGGCCCTTTCCTTAGTGCGAGTGTCCTATTTATCTTCATTTTCACTTGTAATGTCGCGCACTATCTCGATTTGCCTCGTCTGCCGCAGAAGTTCTTCATTTATGATGGTGTTCGGCCAGCAGCAGTTGATTAACCGTCTGAGGCATTTATTCACAAATAGCTGAAGTCTTCACAGCCATATAGCAGTACTGATCCTACACAGGCATTGAACATTCGTATTTTTATATTTCGTGGCAAGGTATTTATTTCTTGCTTTGTTGATGCGTTAGTTAATGTCCTCTTGGGTTCCGTCTGTTTTCGCTACAGTACAATCAAGGTTGACGATCATATAAACATCCTCGATGGTTACTTGGTTGAAGATAATTCTTTCACTAATGTTTGTGTAGTGTCTCATTATAGCCTTTGTTTTATTGTTGTAAATTTTGAGACCCACTTCTTACGAAATGTATGCATTAGGAGACATGTATCGTCCGCGTAATCCAGGTCGTTGAGTTGTTTAATTGGATTCCACTGGATGCTGTTTGGAAATGCGTTGTCTAATTTGCGAATCACATTATCCAGTACTATTTAGAACAGTGGTGGATTTATACATTTATCATTATACATTTTCATAATGAGTTCTATTATTTTCTTCGGAATGCTCATTTCGTAGAGTGCTTTCCAGATTGCGCATCTACTGATGAAATCGAATGCTAGGTAAAAGTCCACGAAGAATAGTGATGAGCGATGATGTTACTTATTAAATAATATTGAGGTTATTAAATTATATTATGATAACTATGGCAATTTGGTTATTCAAAGTCAAAGACAAACCGTTTAAAAAAACATAATTTAAACTTGATTTAAAGCATATTATGCAGTGATTAAAGAAACCTAATTCTTTTTGAGTTGTTTAGAAATATGCTTGTTTCATTTGAGATAGTTGAACTTAATTCAAAATCAAGTATATAATATATGTAGCAATATTTTATTTTAATGCCCAAACAGCCTAACTCTGCCACTGAATATTTTTTCATCAGGTTTTTGAGATTTTATATAAATTGCAACTTTCCACAAATTGCATATAGGTTCTGTAAATATTTTAGACCTTGACTTTTTATACTTCCAGTTTAATTTAAGAACCATGTAGTAGATATGTAAAAACTTTTATTTTAGATGAAGCAGCAAAATTAATGAATTTTGATAAAAGTAAGTGTTTGTTATTGCCATTAGCATTTGTGTGTTAAAAATCAATCTAGAAACAGCTGAACAACCATATATAATCAAATGAAATGTTCAAACTATAATCTAAAAGATTATTTATTTTGATTTTGAGATAATTCAATTTTATGTTTTAAGAAAACCAATTATTTTCTCATTTACGCTCTGTAACATATCAACAATCTGCCTCGATTGAACTAGAAGATTCCAGACGGTGGAGCCTCATCAACCACAACGTCCTCTTCACCTGCCGTCAAAGCTCCAGATCACGAGGGATGACTATGACTCCCAGTAAAAGAACAGAATTCATAGGCCGAGTAATTTATATTGTCAGTAGCATTTGGATTAGCAAATGATCAAGTGATTTAGTTGAAGAAGCTTTCTCCTGATAACCGATTGCAGATATAGAAACACATTAATAAACCAAGACTGATTATGTTAATTAGTAAAATTTCAATAATTAAAGTTTATAAAAATAATCCCAAGTATTATTGTAAATGGGGTGAAGATAATTCTAAATGAGCTTATTGACAATCAATGTGATCATAATATGTAATATTCACACTTTGTACTACAAACATAATTTTTATTGAATTTGAATTGTGACAAGTTTTAATCACCAACAGATTATTATCTTATTTTTACGTTACAAATTTAACTAGATTAGATGTAATTAAAATAAAATCAACTGTAATAATATACAAACGTGCGTATTTGACATAGTAAAATGAAACGACTTACAATATTATACTGAGGTTAGGTCATATTATACTGAGACTTGCATTCAATAATGAATACTAAAGTATCCTTTAGTATTCATTATTTATTTATTGTTACTGATAAACAATAATAATTTTTTCTTTATATTAAAATTATGCTTCCAGCCGACAGTAGTAGTTATATTCTTAAAAATATAAACGATGGATAATTATTACTATGACCATGAATTTTGCCAATAATTTCTTTCAAATGAAATAAAGAAAAATATTTTCAATTGATCAAGGTCATTAACTGATCAACTATTAAATACTGTAATTATATAATATTGAGTTTAACAACTTTTGCGTATCTTATGAAATTATATACCAGTTTCAATGTCTTAGCTCATGAAAAAAATTCTTATGTCAATGCTAACTTGGCTGTAGTTTTTCTGTTTCGTTTACTGTTTTCATTATTATTGTGGCAAAGTCAACTACATTTTAATTACAACTTTACGACATTTGTTTCATGATACATCATGAATCTTTTATTTTTATCTTATTTTTAGATACTTAAGTATATAATAATTGATTTATTATAGTATTCCTGATTAGAATTTTACTATAAAATAAGGAATGTTAATGATTTGCCATTTGCACACTTTTATAGAACAATAAAAACTAACGATGTAGTAAATATAAGCTTATAGTATCAATGAAACACTAATAAGCTTTAGTACTTTGACTAATGAGTTCCTAAATTATAGTGGGAATGAAAAAATAGCTGAATGAATGAATGTCGTATACGTAATCACCTTCTCTAGGATGTAACTAATCAGCCATAGTTTATATATATATATATATATATATATATATATATATATATATATATATATATATATATATATATATATATATATGTATATATATATATATATATATATATATATATATATATATATATATTATATATTATATATATATATATATATATATATATATATATAATATATATATATATATATATATATATATATATATATATATATATATATATATATATATATATATATATACAGGGTGTCCCCGATTGGGATGCTGATCCGTTACGGGCTGATTCCTTGGTTCATTTCATGAAAAAAATCGTATGGCAGGGGGGGGGGTCAATTTTTGATATTCTTTGAGATACAGCGCGTTTAAAAAATTTGGTTCGGAAAAAAAGTACAAGCGGATATTAAGCTGTAACTTACAAAATTTTTATCGGACAGCAACTAACAAAGTCTCATTTGACGGACAACTAAATAGGCTATATTTAAGATCTTATTGGCATCTGTATCCATTTAAGAGCTATGGCGTTTTAAAGTTAAAAAAATAAAAAAAAAATGATATTTTTTTCATAAATTTGAGTTTTTCTCAAAAAAATGCCCTAATAAATTTGATCTCCTCTACAATCCCCCAATACATTATTTGTACCCATGTGTTATAGTTTTTTACTTATGAGACGAAGAATATATATATATATGTTATATGATATATATATATTTTTATGTATTGTAAACGCATGGTTTAAACGGTCACGAGAAATATTTATATCGAGGGAAATTACAGGGCGGTCATCTCTGGCTGGCTAAGCTCAGGGTAAGGAGGTGGGATTTCCTGAAATTCCTTAACCCGATCTGGCTAGACCGCTCAATTTTCATTACAAATAATCCACAATATTATTTTTATGTTACTTATCTCATCCCGTCTAGTACTTTAACTTTGGTTCACTTCCTCATGTCTGTCCGAGATTATCTCATATTTTTAACTTATTAAAACGTATAAAATTCAATTTTGATTTTAATTATTAGAATAAAATTAGATTTAATATAAAAGTAAATTAATAAAAAAAAAATATTAATGCGAGACTTAATTAAATTTTTTAATAACTTACTATTAAACTAGGCTGATCAGACCATAGTTGGGTACCATTGTTGTATGTGTGATTTTGGTGAGGACGTGTTACACAGTTTTGTCGTTATGGAAGCTTATGGTGATGGATTAAACGATGGTTTTTGTTTTTATATTTTATTTAAGTAGGTTAAGTTCATTTAAATTATTTAATTAAATTATTATTAAGTTTATTATTAGAGTAAGTTTATAGTTTTATTTCATTGATCTTATTTAATTGTAAATATGGATAGTTCCAATAGTACAGATTAATTGAAGCCTTTCACTATCATTGCGGTTATCAAAAATAAAGATTTTACACTCCGCATGGTTTTCACTCCGTATACCGGTATTTTATCCGGTATCTTCACTGTTTCATAGTTTTTATTTTTATTTCACGTTAATTTAAATAGTTATACTATTAATTATTATTTTAGATTTATAAACTTTAATTTAAAGTTAATTTATATTATATTTAATTTAATTGAAATTAATTTGTATTTATATTATTACTTATTTAATTATTATACACGTGTCTATCTTTTCTTTTTCGGCTTCATTCACTTTTTCTCCAATGCATCTCCATCAGTGGTTAGCTCTCAACTCCCCGTACAACACATCACACCGTTTACTTTTTCCGACCCTAAAAAAAACTCATACCAGTCCAACCAAAAATCGTGTCTTCCCGTTGTTAAATCTTTTATCTAAATCTACATTCGACTGCAATGTACGGCAATTCTCATAATTTTAATCTATCTCTTGTGCTAGTATTGATTTCATTCATATATAAATACAATTCCGCAATAACATCTATCTACAATATTAGTACTTTCATGTTTCAATTTTTAATACAATTTCACATAAAAGCTTTGATTTATGTTACACATAAGTGATTATTTAGAATAGGTGTTTGGAACGAAGCTAAAGCTAATCGTTACAATATATATATATATATATATATATATATATATATATATATATATATATATATATATATATATATATATATATATATATATATATATATATATATATATATATATAAATATATGTATATAAATATATATATATATATATATATATATATATATATATATATATATATATATATATACAGGGTGGCTGAGACCAAATGTTACTAACTTCACTCTGCTGTCATTTGTGTAGTTGTCAATTTTCACGCGTCAATTTTTTGACAGATTGAAGTTTGGTTAGTTGTTTATATGTAGTCAATAAATAATTGTTCTAAATTAATATCTTGATAAAAAAATCGTAATGCAATTCAAACGTAATAGTGTATTTGCACTGTATTTGGGTGGAAATTCACAAACAGCAATAGTTCGTCAGCTCCAGCATTTGAATGAGAATAAAATGTTTGTGTATCGAACCATAACTCGATACAACGATACTGGTAGCATCGCTAAACGCAACAGAGGCGGTCCTAAAAAGACAGCAACATCAAAAGAAATGATACGAAAGGTGAAGAAACGAATCCAACGATATCCTCGTCAAAGTGCCAATCAATTAGCCGCACGTCTACATGTTTCACGATACAGCATTCAAACCATATTGAAAAAAGAACTACACTTCAAGCCCTACAATTATACAAAAAGTTCAAGATCTTACGGCGGCACAAAAAAAAGTTAGGCTTGAAAGAACACGAGCATTGAAGGCCTTGGCCGAACGTGATGAGATTCCAAAAATTGTCTTTTCTGATGAGAAAATTTTCACCATTCAACAGTATGTGAATAAACAAAATGGTCGTGTTTGGTTAGAGCACAAGTCCAACGATAATTTGGACACAAGAGTTGCCATGCGCAAGCAATCACCAGCTTATGTTATGGTTTGGGCTGCAGTTACTGCAGATGGACACACTCCTCTGGTTTTCATCGAACATGGAGTCAAGGTAAACCAAGAGATGTAACGCCAAAAGATCCTAAACGATGCTTTGCTACCTTGGGCACGTAAGCACTTTGGTACGAATCGTTGAACATTCCAACAGGACTCGGCACCGTCACACAAAGTTCGAGTGCCACAGCAATTTTTACAAAATTGCGCCCCGCGGCTGATTTCATCGAAAGAATGGCCACCATATTCACCAGATTTTAATCCCATGGATTTCTCCATATGGTCCATTTTGGAGAGTAAGGTGTCCACTAAAAAATACGAAAGTGTTGATGCATTGAAGACAGCTCTTGTTCGAGAATGGAATAAAATACCGTAAGCCCACGTACGGTCAGCATGCAATGCTTTCTATGGAAGACTGCATCAAATAATCAGAGCCAAAGGAGGTTATATCGAGCAGTAACATGTTTTTCATAAAATATAATATGTTTTCAACATATTCCACGAAATTTAAAAATAAAAAATAATCAAAATTAAAAAAATTACAGCGTTTTCATTTGGTAACACTTGGTCTCAGCCACCCTGTATATATATATATATATATATATATATGTATATATATATATATATATATATATATATATATATATATACATATATACATATATACAGATATATATATATATATATATATATATATATATATATATATATATATATATATATATATATATATATATATATATATATAAGCCCGATTTATGCAACACTTGGTAATTGCAAATTTCGATATAAACAAAAAGTGCCATAAAATTCGAATTTGAAAAGTTGTTGATGAAAAGCTTTCAAAAAATATTCTGGCAGTTAATTCATTTGTCATAAAATTTTAACAAAAATTATTGAATCTTGATGTTACTCCCGACCAGATGCGGTGAAGGTAATTTGTTATGGAAGCTTTTATTAATTTTAATAGTACGGTAGTTCGAATAAATGAAAAAAAAACATCAGGACTGTTGACAAGAAATGATTCTTTCATTTTCCTATACATACGAACAGTTCTGCTAAAAACCCAGAGCGTTTAAGGAAAAATTATGTTACACCGAACGGAACTGTTTCACTATAATAACTGGATCAAAACGTCATTAATTTAAACAAAGCTCACTATAAATAAAGTTGATTGGCACACCTCATTGCACCTAATGAAATCAGTATACGAAATTTTGGCTAGTTTTGAGACAGTTTCAATGAAAACTAAATAACAATTGTTTGAAGTAATTTAATGCAAGCCACAATTCGTTGATTTAGATTCTGAGGACGAAATAACCCTCAATGAATTAGGCAATTATCAACAAATCATGTTAGGGTTAGAATTCCATTGGTTGGTCAGCTTTTGACATAAATTATTGTAGTTTGTTGTGGCAGAATCTATCTTCAAATCACTTAGAGATGTTATTAAAAGCTTCACTATATGCAAAATTTTGTATCAATACAAAATTATATCAATACTAATTTTGTATAATACCTTGATATATATATATATATATATATATATATATATATATATATATATATATATATATATATATATATATATATATATATATATATATATATATATATATGTATATATATATATCTTCCTCAAAAATTTATTTTATGAATAAAATAAATTTAATTTAATTTCCGTCAAAAAACCAATATCTACGTTAAAAAACCGGCTTCACTGGTTATATATAAATACGAGTTTATAAGAAAAAAGTATAAGTTAAGTGCTCTAACTCTTTGACGCATGTGTCAAAAATTTAAAATGTAATAAGGAAACTATGATAAAATTTAAGATCGTTGTTCGTCATAAAAAATGTCAATGTGAATATGTGTTTATGTACCGAACTATAAGCACGTGTAAACTAAAAGACTGGTTAATCTGTTTTACTTTAGTATTGTTACAACTATAAATTAAATAATATTTCAGCCAATGTTAAATGCGTAATTAAATTTAATGCCAAATAAATAGTACAGCATACATTTAATGTAAATAATGCAAAAATAATTATATGTTTAGTGATTAATTAGAAATAATCCCAATTCTAATAGTTTTGCGAAGTAATAAGAAATGCAGTCAGGAAAAAGGGCAAACTTCAAAGACATATTACTCATAATTTGATTTATTAATTCATTGGTGTGTTAGAATGCACTTTGTATGTTCAAAACTGAAAATTGTCTCTGAAAAATTAGAATTTATATGCAAATATAATACAACATGTCAGTACAATTTTTATTTTGTATTGGATCCTGCATTCTTAAAGTAATTTCAATATGTACCGACATCACATATTCATAAATTCAATCACGATGAAGTGATGATGATCAATAGTTGATACTGGTATGCCAAAACTGTCATTAGTGAATCTACCACTGCTTAAATAGGACTTGACCTATAAGATTATCAAATATGAACCATTATATTCAGTTGTAATTTTAGGTTTTTCATAATTTTTAAAATCCGGCAACAAATATTTATTGAGTTCGCAGTATACCGTTGCAGTATATATATATATATATATATATATATATATATATATATATATATATATATATATATATATATATATGTATATATATATATTTATATATAAATATATATATTATATATATATATATATATATATATATATATATATATATATATATATATACATATATATATATATATATATATATATATATATATATATATATATATGTATATATATATTTATATATAAATATATATATATATATATATATATTTATATATAAATATATATATATATATATATATATATATATATATATATATATATATACAGTGCTGGGAAAAAAAATTGGGCAAACAAATTTATTGCAAATTGGAGTCTTTTTTTGCTAAAACTACAAAACTTTTGAAAGCAATTTGTTTATTGTTTCATTTTAAATACATGTATGACGTAATTTTTTGAAAAAAAAAATAACCTGCAATTTAGGGTTAAAACCCCGAAAAATGCCAAAATATTCAAAATACGTTGAAGGGTGTTAAAGTAATGTAATAAATTAAACACTCTTTTATTATTTTTTTGTTTTTGTTTTATTGATTTATAAAAGTTCAATCTTTAATATTAATATTTTGTGGGACCGCCTTTTGCTTTTATTACAGCGATACACCTCCGTTTCATTGAATTTGATAAATTTTTCAAAGTCGCAGGAGATATGGTTTCCCAAATCATCATCAACAAACTTTTTAAAGCTTCAATCGATTCTGGGCGCTTCCTTGCTACTTCTAGCTTCATTATAGACCAAATATTTTCAATTAGATTTAAGTCTGGACTATACGGGGGCCAGCTCAACACATCGATACCTTTTTCTTCGAAGTACTTTTTCACCTTTAAATGAAGAGATAAGAAAAAAAAACAAGTTTTTAACAAAATATTTATGTTTATCAGAAAGCCAATTTGTCCATCTACAATTCAAAATTAATAACTCACAATTTTGGCGGTATGGCACGGAGCGTTGTCCTGTTGAAAAATACATTTGCAAGTCTCGCCAAAAAGCTTTAACACAGAAGGCTCAAATTCGTTCTGAAGGTCAATTTTTTTTTCAAAAAATTACGTCATACATGTATTTAAAATGAAACAATAAACAAATTACTTTCAAAAGTTTTGTAATTTTAGCAAAAAAAGACTCCAATTTGCAATAAATTTGTTTGCCCAATTTTTTTTCCCAGCACTGTATATACTTAGGGCTACGCCCGCTACGCTGCGGCCTGGAACATTTCGTTTTGCCATATATATTATTTCTATGGATTGTTTAGATAGAAAAAAAATGACTAACTTATTGATAGTATATGAGGATTCGGTATATGAGTGTTTATGACAATATTACTAAAAAACAATAATAGTCTTTTAATGCAACAGAGTGTACAATTCCCATCTTTAGCTAACACAAAAAACTGGATGGTTTGCCCACTCGAGAGCACGCCACGTATAATTGCTCGTGTGAAAAACATGATGTGCTCAAATCTAAACCACAGACAGAAATCGTTTGGCCTTGAGACTTATTGATAGTCATTGCAAATGCCAATCTAATTGGAAATTGAAGGCGTTTGAATTGAATTGGTACATCTGTGGGTATAAAAGGGATTCACGGTAGTAATATATTTTCATTTCGGAATTTCCCATTTAAAATGATGGGTTCAATAACATTTTTCATTAATTAACTAATCGCGTACCGTTGCACAACTGTGGTGGGTTCAAATTACGAAGCAAAATAACTGGAGATCCAACCTTCAGTTCTAAATTATATGTTGGCATGCCTGGTAAATCCAATGAGTTTCAAAACTCTGTTGGATAATTCACAGCTTCGGTGGTATCGCAAACTGTATCACTAGATTTGTATGACACCAAGTCTCTTGGCAATAAATTTTGTATCTTAAGATTCAATTCGTTGACGTCCACATTTTTTGCTGCTAAAATTGCTCTTTCTACCAGTCACTCATGATTTGTGTATTGTCTGCATCGGGAAAAATTTGGCCAATGAGAGCATCTTGCGAATCAATGATTGTGCAGAAATCGGTTGGTAATTTTATGCGTTCAGTTTCATCTGTAGTAACTTTTCCATCGCAGATATCTAATAGTTGTTTTTTTGAGAATGTTTCAGCAGATGGATCTTGAAGCATTTAAACGCGCATATTTACTTTCAGATTTTTCAATATTACGCCACAGTGGCGATGATTTTAAGCACGCGTGGATCTCATCAGCGTATGTTGAACGTATAATGATAGGAAGTGTTTGTCTGAAATCACCTGAAAGGAGTAACAAAGTTCCGCCAAATAGTTTATCGTTATTTTTTATATCTTTCAATGTCCTGTTCAACGCCTCAAGCGAATGTTTGTGCGCCATAGTACATTCATCTCAGATGATAATTTTACGCTGTTTCAGTACTGTGGCCATGGGAGATTGTTTTTTTATGTTGCACACTGCGTCTGGGTTATTTTGAATATTTAGTGGCAGCTGAAATACTGAAATTTGTTCTACCTCCATTCGCAATGTCAGATGATGCAACAGCCAATGCGATGGCATTATTTGATCGTATTTCGGCGAGAATTTACGAAATAAGGAATGTTTTGCCAGTTCCACCTGGTGCATCAAAGAAAAATAAACCACCTTGTTTTGCCGCAACTGCGACTATGATACGGTCGTAAATATCTCTTTGTTCGTCATTCATTAGTGGGACATTGCGACCAACAATTGCTGCCATTTCCGTAGTATTGTATTGTAGTTCACGATTCAATTCAGTGTTAATTAAATGAGATGCATTTCGATTTGGCGAATTCATACTGAAATGACTGAGAGGCAAGTTGGCAATAGATCCTAAATAGCAATCAATGCTTCATTGTACATATAGTGTCACTGAATACTATCGTTAGATCATTGCATCGTATACGATGTTGATGCAATATATCATCAGTCATTGAATCTTCGTTATTATCCCATAATGTCTCTGTCAACACTATAGCGAACAGTAGACGAATTTGTCTTGCTGTACAGTTCAAACCTGTTTCCATTTTTTTCTTGGTGCCCATGTAAAATAACGTGGTACTTCTGAATAGAGTAATGCTCGTGCAAAAGCACCAAAAGCATCCGCACAATTGCTGTCTCGCTCGTAAAATATACTTGCTTGCCGTTTTTAAGATGGATGGCTAAATGAATGACTGCTGGATCTCGTTCATGAATTGGGAAACCAAAGATACGCCAAACAGCTTCATTGAAACTGATGTACCGGCCAATTTGGTACGGCATTATTTCATCGTTGTTATTTACCGGAGGAGCATTCACATTGGTATTTTCAACGCGAAATACAGCCATATCACTGCCTTTATTCACATACTTGCAAATGTATTTGATGCTCTTCACGTAGCTTTTGTTGATAAAATCCCAAGTATCGTAGTCGTTCTCTCTCTATCTTCACATACATGTCGAAAAGACGTGATTCAATATTTTTTTGAGAACATCGGCAGTTTGATCAGTTTTAACCTTTAATTCATATTCAAACGTTATCAGTTTTAATTCAATCTACATATATCATTTTATCAGGAAAGAAATGCATCGCTTTATATAGGATTCAGATAAAGCAAACTCGCACATGGTTTTAATTGTTTCTATATGAAACTGTTATTTTTGATTGGAGTTAAATAGACGATCATCTGTAAATCGGTGCACTATCACTGATTTGACATTGAAAAATAAATGATTTGATCAAATGATATTTTAAATTATGTAAATTATATTGCTTTTCCGTATACGAAAATAGCAGTTTTAAAGTGTATGTTGCGTCTTAAAACAAAGTCATTTTGCATACAAGTTTTAATTCATTTATACATCCTCAAATAATTTTATTTGTAATTTATTAATTTAATAAAAAGACAAGTCGAACTTATTTGTATTTGTAATTTCTTAATTTTAGAAGAGGGGCACCCCGAACTTATATTAGTAGTATTTGTTATTAATTCATTTAAATAATGGATTATTGGGATTAGATTGAGATAAAACAAATTTCTTAAAAATAATTATCGTTCGATAATCTACAACATGCATTGTCTTAATTTCGCTTTTACGGTAATTGTATTAACTCTCGATTGTTCTAGGTAACTTTTTTACATTTTCATGAAGTTTGATTTTCCAATTTACTCTAATATAGCTTAAATTTAGTATTCATAAGCAATGCTATAAATATAAAATAAATCAATTATGAGCTCATATCTAGAAATTCTGGTATGTCAAGTGCATGATTTACAACTTGTTTCTTATATTTTATTAACTGCATTATGCAACAATCTTAAACTTCAAATTCTTTTATCGCATTAGAAATGATTTGGTTTCGTCTTGGTTGCACATATCTCTAGTATATAAAATGTCAAAATAAGATGTTTTTTGAAAGCTTGTCTAATAAAAGTCTTTCTAATATAAGCATTTCAAAATATCTTCACTGCCCTCTAAAAATTCAATTATTTTATTACCATATAAGTCTTGTGTTGACAAATGATCATCATAAGTCGTTCAACATGCATTGTTAAAAAATGCAGGGATATGATCACAAATGTTTTGTTAAGGTGGTTTTACACGATACTGGCAATGATTATTGTACTATTTATTTATTAAATTCTTATCATTTGTATTAACTTTAATTTGTAAACACATACATACTACATCTTTAGTAGAGAGTATTAATTTTTAACAGTAGTATAACGAACCTTTTTTATATTTAGCCGAATTTGAAAGAAAAATCAAGAAGTTCCCAAAAAACCAGAGTTAGAATTTTGCATTTAAAACAGGTTTTTTTAAACATTTTTTATGTCAATTAACCGCCCAGGTGGCGCAGTGGTTAAAGCTGCGGCAGTTGGAGCGGGAGATACCGAGTTCGAATCCCGATTCGGGGCAAGATGCAAATGGGTTTTTCACCTACGATCGTTTGGGTGGTGCGATCGGTGTGAAAAATGAACATATATCTGAATTCCCTGTCGTGTTGAGAATCCATGGGCTGACCCATCTTCGGAAACTCGGACCTATAGCAGTACATAGAGTGGTATCACAACGGACCAATCGCTGGTCTAAGTTTAACCTATGTAAATTATGTAGAAAACATTAAAAATTACATAAAACACAAATAACATGTAAAAAACGACAACACCATTCGCCGTACCAACTATTTTAAAATATTTAAATTTTCCGAGGGTCAAAATTCAATAAATTTAAAAGTGTAATTCTTTTTCGTGACAAAACCGATAAATTAGTCTTTAAGCTTTGTCATAAAAGTTTTGGTTATTATTGCCCATGATTATTTTGAGAATATGTCCCAAGAAGAAATATAAACCAAATATGAGCGTGTAGTCTATACTCCGTTGAATTTAGTATGAAAAAATAAAGTAAAATGAGGAACTTGAGAGGACTGTCGGGCATTAAATGACGTAATCATTCCAGATCGACATCTCGCATCAACTGTGTCCATCCCACGACTTTGCATATCAACTACATTGAATTTAGTATAAGCATAACAGATTCTAGTGATTCCATTTAACATTCCAAAAACAGTCATCGTGGCACCTTTCAAGTTGTTCGAGTTTTTTTGAATGAAATTTAGACTTATTAGGAATACGGCAAAATATTTTTCAGCGAATAATGCATAAAATGTAATTTGGATTACAATTCTATTTTATTATTTAGACGATATGTCAATCGATAGTATCTGCTTCATTTGAGCAGTGATACATCTTGAAACAATTTGTAAAAGGTTTTCGGCATTCGGTTTGGTCATTAACAATTAACAATATATGTAAAACTTGTTAGTTTTCTTGTCCACGATATTAGTGGGAAAGGGATTTTTTATTATCTTTACCTGTGCCAGTTAAGTTGATTTATAACGGAATTAACCTGCTAATAATTCTTATCTAAAAATAAAAAAATTATGTTGACATTCAGTATACAGTCGAAAAAAAATGTACATAGTTTATTATTTCACAAATTCTATTCGTAATAGATGGGTTGGCCCGTATTCTGCACTCCAACAGGGGAGGAGTGAGTCATATATGTGTTCGTTCACACTTAATCAGATGGTGAAAAATCTCTATGGCATCTTCCCCAATCGGAATTCGAACCCACACATAGGGAGCTTTACTGCACCATTTGGTCTGTAAAAAATAATTGTCTTTATTAACCTATTGATTGGGTTGTAATGTAGTTATTGTAATTAGTATATTCGGTAAAAGCAGTATCCATATAAGGAGTTCTCTGTTTTCGATTGAGCAAATATTATATTCATCTTGTTGAATTATGGTCATAGCATGTCACATGCTTATAATTTATTAAAACCAGCAAATATTTTTAACAGATAGTACCTTTCAATGCTTTTAACACTTGAGCTATTCACATCCTTCCTATGTCAGATATTTGTAATGCTTATTTCACTTGAGAACTGTTCGTTTGACCATTAAAACTATATACCAAAGGTTAATCCTTAATTACTATTGTCATGTACTCGTTAACCTTTAGTGAATTTAAAGTTATATGCTGTAGTTTATCGGATCCCGTTTATGGTAAACAAGATTGGTCACAACACTTATCAAGTCGAATATATTGAATCCAGTAGCGTCGCATGCACTTGATGTTGTTTAAATTCGTTTAGCACAGTATTAGTGAATTTAACTATCGCCTGGTGTTC
This sequence comes from Tipula lateralis, assembly GCA_963932295.1. Lineage (NCBI taxonomy): Eukaryota > Metazoa > Arthropoda > Insecta > Diptera > Tipulidae > Tipula > Tipula lateralis. The sequence continues at coordinate 68,467,222 of OZ010737.1, forward strand.
GAGATGTCGTTGTAGGTTGTTTTGGCCAGTATGTTAACCTATATTAAGTGTAAGTACTGTCTCATAAAATTTTTCAACATTTTATAGTTATATTTGATTTATTGTATGTGTGTTATTGCCACACAATGAGTAGTGTTAAATACAACATTTAAACATTTGTAATTAACATATTTTTAATTTTTACAATATCTTAGGGAATCAAGCCAATCTCAACTATTGTGTTAATGACATCATTTATATCAACATATTTTGTTTTGAAATACATCATGTCATTGAAGCAAGAGTTGCGAGTGTCTTTGTTCCCTAGCTGATTGTAAAAAACTACTACACTGAAAAAAATAATTATTCAAACTGACCAAAATTACATTCACATTGAAAAATTCCTTATCAATATACAACCGACAAAGATTCCTATCAATGAGATTTACAAACTTATCACTAGCTAAAAAGTTCACATAATATATTATCAATAAGAAAAGTGAATTTATCGATTGGAATATTTTATATTTTGATTTTAATAGATTTCTTAATTTATAATTCTGTTAAATTAATTTCATATGTTTCAGTATATGCACATGTTATAGCAATTTATGAATTTAATTTAAATACATAAAAATACATGCATAAAAACATATAATAAAAGAAAATGCTTTCCTAATTTGGAACATTTTTCCGGCAAAGAAACATCTATTTTGAACTTCTCCCTCTATAATTCTCCTCCCACCCAGTTATTATAATCAGTTCCTCATTTTGTTTTTAAGGCCGGTTTGGGAGTAGGGATTTTGGGTTTATTTCTAAGATCTCCTGGATGTTATTTTAATTTTTATTGTAAGGTTTCTTACAATTGCTTTGGCCGGATTCGGATTGTGTTGGATGATGTCATATTAAATAGCTGTGCGATCGAATAGATCAAATCCATCTCTTCACGCGTATGTTACCTGATTTGACGTACAATTATTGTATATAAACTTTCAGTACGTTCAGTAATAGCGAACAACAAAAATGTACGCGAAATATCGGCCATTTTCGCAAATTTCTATTTTCTTACCAATCTAGATTGATGTTCACTTTGATAGCAAACTGATCAGTTAGACCATTTAAAAAAACTGATAAATTTATCATATAGAATACATTTTTATCATAGTGATAAAATATTGTTAAAAATAATGTTCATTAAGAATAATAAAAAATATATTTTTGTTGAAAAATATAAATGAAGGTATAACTGTAATATTCTAATTCGAAATGAAAATAAATTATCAGAATGAAATAATTTTTTCAAAAAAACAATAAAAATACTGACAAATATTTATCAATTTTATTTGTCGCTAAAATTTGTTATATTGAGTGATACATTTGGTTCAGTGTAACCATTGTCACCCACAGCAACCTCTTTGCCTACCAAAAGGCGGCTCGTCCTTCAAAGTTCGTTGTACAATTCGGTTCGAATCAGCACGCAGAACGTGACCGAGCCAGCGTACTCGGTATGTGTCATCAACGTCGCGTTTTTGGGGCATATATTACACGCATGTTTCTTCTCTCGAATGTTAGAAGTCATCTTTGCTACTCATCCGTCTATGTCCAACTCTCACATCCGTACGTGACAATGAGTCTGACGTAGATGACATAAAGCCCGATTACCAGCTGCAAGGCGAACCTAGATATTCTCTCCCACACTATATTATCGTGAATAATGAAATACCCAAGATACTTGAATCTCATCACTCCTTCAAACGTGTTTTTTTTGTTGGGTGGCTACCGCACACTTAGACCTGGGATGGTCCGTTGTGATACCACTTTATGTACGTATAAGCGTTTATGGCTAGTAGGACCATCTGTGCATTGCTTAGCTCCATGTCAGCCTATATTACTGACATGGAAGATGGGTCGGCCGAGGGATTCTAAACTCGACAGGGGATCCAGATGTGTTCATTCACACCACCGAACGCACCGCCCAAACGATCGATCGTGAAAAACCCCGTTTTACATCTTGCACCGAATTGGGATTCGAACTCGGTACCTCCCAATCCAACTGCCGCAACTTTAACCACTGCGCCACCTGGGCGGTCTTAACGGCGGTTACCACTACTGAAATCAATTACGTCATGGTCGTTGATTTTGAGACTAACGGAAGCTGAACACTGTTCCAGTGGATCAAGTATCTCTTTTGTTGCGTTGCCATTTAATACAATCACACAGATACTATCGGCATATGCAAAAAGTTTAGTTTTACTTCACCGTGATATGCTGAGCAACATCGACAACCGGGGTCAATATCAATACCGTCAAATTTCAATACTGCTCAAACATTGTGCACTTCATCAGACTGGTAATAAGATCGTAAAATGCTATTGCTGACAAAATCTTGATATTTTCATTGTGTTTCTTCATTTATCACACCTTCACAGGAGAATCGCGTTTTACATTCCCCTGTCCTCCCTGACTTGATTGATTGATTGATAGGACTGTAGGACCAAGCGCTAGGCAAGGTTTCCGGATAATGCCGGGCGTTTACATAAAACGATAGGTAAGGATAGGAAGGTATATTAGTTAGGAAAGAGCGACCCGGTTACAGACACCATGACAGTCGGTACTAAACTACTATTATCACAAGACAATCACAATTCTAATTTACTAGTCTGCAATCGCCAATCAGCATTCTCCAGTCCGCAACACCTATCTGCTCTGCTGTATTTTGAATAAAATTAAAACTAGATTAAAACTAAAATCCTAAAATAAATTTATTAGTTAGTCGCTCAGGAATCTGTAACTTAATTAATTAATTTTATTATTTATTTCAACTCCCATCCGCACAACTAATCTAATTAAAACATAAGTACAGAACTCTGAAAGAAATTTTTTTTTAACTTATGGCTCAGGTATCTGAAACAATTAAATTAATATGATATGATAGTTTAAGCCATCCATTACGATAATGTTACCATAAGTCGTCTGTAACATGCTCATCAGAGAATCAAAATAGACTAGGGCGACAATCTTCAGCAGAACCATTTTACTGTTACATAATTAGTAAAATAATAAAATAATCTAATTTGTTAGTAAGATCTATATCATTTTCACATTATCATTGGTTATTATTTTTATTAGGATAGGAAGGACATTTCTAATTCCATCATATGTATTTGTGTTACCTCAACAGTTGAAACTGGAGTATTTAGGTTAATTATCCTGGGGTCTTCTCATCATATGCTGCATATAAAGTTGCGTCCTTATATTTCCAAATCCACCACTATGTAACGCGAGGGGCAATATTTATTTATTTTATGACCCGACAGCAACATTCCCCTGTCCTCCCTGACTTGTACAAAAATTAACTTGTACGAATCTTGTTAAAGACCGATACGATCTCACGCCTTGGATAATTTTTAAAATCAACACATGCTCAATTTGTCCCAAATAGATGTTTTATCTCCAAATAGATGTTTTTTCTCTATTTTCGGTCGAAGTCGGGAGTACATAAGTCGGACCTATATTATTACATAAGCCGGTCTGATTTCTGTCACCTCTAGCATTATAGTCACCAATGAATAATCCAACTTTCAAACGAGTTTCTTGAAGAGCTACGAGTTTCGACGATACTCTTTCATACATATCATAAGTCCGTCCAACGCACCAGGTTTTCTAAGAAAGCTTTTATTCAGATTTTCATCTAATTTTATCTAGGTGATATAATGTTTTTAAAAAAAAATTCCTATTACAAAAGACGATCACGTTAAATTTATAATTACTCAAAATAATAATTCAAACATTGTGATGAAGAAGGCTTAAGTAAGTATTATGAAGTGACTTTAATTACACACTTATATGAAGTTTCAACAAGTAATCATTTGAAATTGGAAGTGCATTTTATTTACATATATTTTATATCAATATCATCCCATACATAAAATTAATGTATGCATTTTTGTATGCACTCATTTATGTATGCATTGCAACAAGAAGAAATTTAAATTCTTGTTATCCTTGTAATTCTTGTAATGCCTGAGTTAATAATGTTCTTTTATATAAAATAAAATAATTTCGTATAAACATTTTTTTAAATAAATCTGTAATTTTCAGACAGTACAACATTGCTACTCAAGCTGTCCGTTGTGTTACACACTTAGTTTAACACAAAAAATATATACTTGTGTAAATTGTACAGTTAGTAAGAATAATAGTTAATTAGTATTCATAAAATCTAATGCTTTGCATATTAAATAGTTTTGTTTGTCTATAGTTAAGATGATTTTTAAAAATACCATTTATGACAAAAAAACTAAGTTTTTTACGATAAACCTACCTAATTTAAATAAATAAAAAAATTTGCATATAACATTTGAATAAAATTCATGATCAAGTGTAAATTACGGGTAAATATATTTACTTTGTATAGATATGTTGTTGTTTCGGTTTTATCTTCTCTTCTTTATTTTTTCCCGCGAAGATCAGTTTTAAATAAATTACACAAGATCGCATAAAGTAAAGTAAATTTTAAGTTGATAGTATTATTTGATGTTCATATGTCGAACAGTAAAGTTACTATATATTAACTGCCATAAATAGTTACTAAAATATTGTGAGTGATAAATTTAACAGTTTAAAATTTTTTTTAGTTTTAAATAAAATATGTTTTGTGATTTATGTAATTAATAACAAGTGATTTAGTACATATATTCAATATGATTTTTATTGATTGGAAAATTTGTGGCCTAGTTATTTTAACATTGTGTGGTGATATTCAAATTAGTGATGGGAATGGTCAGGTTACATTTTTGGATTCGCCAAAATTTCGACCATCATATCGGCTTTTGCGGGCTCTTGGATTAAATTTTATTGGACGCAGTGGAGAGAGTGCTTATGCTTTGAATGTTAATAAAAATTTAAATGTAGGCATTTTTTTTTAAAACATACATATATATACCTTGGTTAATTGAGTTTGTTGGTATTGATCTTGTTATAACATAATTATGTTAATTGGTTAATAGATTATGCAAATATTTTGTTTGTTTTTTTTATTTAAAAATTTGCATGTCTGCAAAATCAATATTATGTATGCACATTAGCGTTTTTGGCATGTTTACTAAACGGTATGAGTGTATATAATTGTGTTCAAGATCAGTGTGATAATTTACAATGTTGATTATCGTTGAGATAAGTGTTATTTGATTTGTTTAAGTTTTAAAAATCTTCCGCATATTTACCAGAATCTGAATGAGTTTTATTATATATATTTTTCGAAATTATGTTTGGTTAGAATTTAATAAAAAAAATTAGTATCTTTTTAATTTAGTTATTAATTTAATAGAATATGTAGAGACATTAAAGAAAATTCAAACTTAAGTTTAACTGAAGTACTATCGACAACATTGTAACTATAGATTTATTTACAATATTGCTAATATGTATATAAAGAAGAATTTCTTGAGTTCAGCAGCTGAGTTAACCGATTTTCAATATTTACAAAACCAAGTTTAATCATTTCAGATTACTGTGCAGGCAACCATTTTTTAACAGAAATTTAATTAATTACAATGAATTAGGTTTCGTCTCTCAAAATACTTTTGATTGAATTTTGACTAATACTATTTTCAATATTGTAAAACATAGTTCGAACGATTACACCATCGTAAATATGTAGTATTGTTCTTTGCTATTTATTTTCTAAACCAAATGTGTGGAAAAGTGCTTGCTGATGTATTCGATGTATTCTTATTTGACATTGCATTGTAAAAATTATGTAAACTTTAAAAAGTAAATGTGAATTAACAATAAAAATTTATATTTGACCACTAATCCTGAATGTAAAACTACACAACCACGTTTAACTATATGCACTCACGTTGTGATTTATTGAAGAATCTGTGTCTTTGTCAACCTAAAAATTCTTCAACTCTTTTTTTGTGGTAATTACCAAATAGATTTTAATTTACGTTGGGGTGACAGGACTAGTGCTTAAAATTTAGGATAGCATTTAAATTCATAGTGCAATGTTTATAATCCGACTTTTATACAAACTGGACCGTACTTTCAAGCAAGCTCAATAGAACATCCCTGATGAGATGAAGAATCAACAAATTATGCAATGACACAATGATGTCACACAACAGTACCGAGATTTCATTACATAATGCAAAGTTGTTCAAATAATTAATAAAAATATAATAAATCATCATAAAATCTTTAGATGTCGTGCCATGAGTTTCTTGCCAGGTGGATATTTTCACCAAAAATTTCAAAATTAATTTCTTTAATTTTTTTAATCAATGAACTGAACATTCACATTATGATTGAGATTATAAGCTCAAAATAAGATACGTGGTTTTGAACAATTTTAATCACAGAATAATTTAGAAATTTACTTCAATAATTGAAGATTACTAATAATATTCAATAGATTCAATTGAGAAAGTAAACGTAGAATTTATATAATTATTTTACATGTATTCGGAAATTAAATATATAGACAACAATATGACTCAGATGAGCATCTTATCTAAAGTTGGTAAAAGACATAAAATATCTCACTGAGTTGATTGATCATCAAGTTCGTTTCATATTTTCGCTAATGATCTTCAAACAATCAGTTCAATTTACGAAAAAATATTTTTCTATTTCTGTGGAGTTCATTTGGCTCACTTATTTTGTTTTCAAATATTGCCAAAAATCATATGCTAATGCAATAATTTCTTTTCAAAGATTCTAGAACTGTTCTTGGTTGTAGTTTACGTTAGGCTTCGAGTTTTTATCACAAAGAAAATTTTCAAACCCAACGGAAAAAATCTATTCAAAAATCTATATTGTTCACCTTGCTGACCACATTACAGAGACATTATTGTCGACCAACTATTGTTAGTTGAATGAACCATTTACTAAGTTTGTAGATATCACCAAGGAATATGGCTCGTCACTTGTTAACGATGCTTATTTTTAGGTTTTTCAATAGGTTCATATCTATTGAAATTATACAAACTACCAGAATTTATTATGATAAATCAAGAATTCAATTCAATTTTGAAACTCGATAGCAGTCTTTTCAATTTTCGATAAATTACCTAAGCTCTTAACACCTCTATGGTTTCATATGCCAATATTATAAAATAATGGTTTATTCAACTCAAAACTATATAAATACTATCACTACTTTCAATTAATCAACATTAATTTTATGTGAACATATAAATCATTTCTAAATATAAAAAATTTACTATAATTTTGTAGCAGCTCACGTGCAATTTGCATAAATTTGTTTTGACTAATTTAAAAATAATATTTATTAATTGACCAGCCCTTCATCATTTAATTAGTCATGCCTTTTATGGTTATTAATTATTCACATTCGATAACATAATAGTATGTATTATTTATTAAGAAAGGTCAATACTTATGTTAAAATGTTTTATTTTAATTAAGAAACTTTTACAAGAAATTGCCTTAACCCGAATTATATGTTTCACTACTTAAATATAGATGTCCCTAACATCGACTTATGGATAATTTAAATTTATGAATTTTTATAATTTTTCAGAAATTACAAAAACAATTTGGCCCCAATGAGAAATTCTTCTGTAATCCAAATGGGCCTGGGCGTCGAAGTTCAACACCACCAACTTCGGTTCATCAATTGAGGCCGGGTGATATCGATATTGTTGGTGCAATGGGTGATTCCTTAACTGCAGGAAATGGTGGCATGGCAATAAATTTATTCCAAGTAGCTACCGAAAATAAAGGTTTATCGTGGACGATCGGTGGCGATAAAACATGGCGTCAATATTTAACAATCCCAAATATACTTAAAGTGTATAATCCTAAATTGTATGGATATTCACGTGGAGATGGATTATCAATCGAAGAGAAGTCAAAGTAAGTGCTAACGAAATTGTACTGTACATACATTTTGATTATATAGAAACTAAAATATTTGTTTTATTTAGGTTTAATGCAGCTGAGCTCGGGGCCATGTCCGGTGATACGCCATACATGGCAAATGTTTTAATAAATCGTATGAAAAACGATCCAAAAGTGGACATTAAAAATCATTGGAAACTCATAAGTCTACTTATAGGCCCCAATGATTTTTGTTTGGAGATGTGCTATGTCAACCCACCCGAATTAATTATTGATCGACACGAAAAGGACTTAGTTACTGTTTTACGTCTGATTCGTGATAATTTACCACGTACAATGTTCAATATAATTCTATCACCAAGTATGATCGTTCTGTTAAAATTAAAAAATAAACCACAAGAATGTGTTTCCGGTCATCATTTCGAGTGTCCATGCTTTTTCGGATTGTCGTTCGAAAAATATCGAAAACGATATTTGAAAATAATACGACAGTGGCAACAGCGACAAATTGAAATTGCAAATCGTGAGGAATTTCAAAATCGTACCGATTTTACTGTCAACATGCAATTATTTACAAAAAATTTGATTGTGCCACTCAATAAGAAAGGTGTTACTGACTTTACATATATGTCGCTGGATTGTTTTCATTTCAGTCAAAAGGGGTATGCTTTAGGTATATATGCATATCATTTAAACTTTTACCGTAAATTTGATACACGAATCGTTTTTTTACAGCTTCTAATGCACTTTGGAATAATATGCTTGAGCCAGTGGGAAATAAATCATTGTCATGGGAAAAGGAATTCACGGTTTTTAAATGCCCGACAGAAGATCGACCATACCTTGCCACAAAAGCCAATAGTTAGTTTTTATTTTTAAGAAATAAAATCTGTGATATATAAATTAGGAAATATACGAGTAAAAATTGCTTTTTTTTGATAATTATTTATTATATAATTTTATATCGGTGTTGTTAACGAAATTTAAATCTAGGAGTGATCAAAAAGCTCCCGGAATTTATTCAGTAATCTATTTAATCTATATTGTCCACTTCAAAGTACGAGTAATTCCATCGGGCATCGACTACAACACACTTATGCCAGCGCTTGTTCCAATCGTCAAAACATTTTTTATATTCGGTTTTCAGTATGTCCATTTGCATTTCCATTATTTTCTCTCGGCTGTTGAAACGCATTCCCCCCAGTAATGGTTTTTTTAACTCGATTGAACAGAAAGAAATCACAGGGATTCAAATCAGGTGAATTCGGTGGCTGTTGCATGGCATTTGTTGCATTTTCTGCAAAACATTACGAACAATGATGGCACTGTGCGACGATGCGTTATCATGGCGCAAGATCTACGAGTTTTCTGCTTTCAATTCCAGTCTCATAATGCCCAAATAATAATCTTTGTTTACGGTCTGCACTTCTGGCAAAAATTCATGATGCACTACACCGTTGTAATCCATGAAAACCGTGAGCATTGCCTTCTTTTTTGACTGAAAGTGACGTGGTTTTTAGGTCTCGGCTCATTTGGTGAACACCATTCACTTGCCTGATGTCTGGTTTGCGTGTCGTACTCATAAACTCACGTCTCGTATCCAGATCCTTTTGATGAGTGTGGGATCATATCTTTTGCGACGTCAATACGGTCTCTTTTTTGCATGAAATTGAGGTCTTTTGGCACCAACTTTGCTCCGTTTTCTATCTGATGGTTAATTTGCGGTTATTGACAAACATTTCTTTTACTTTAACAATGTTTCCGTCGGTTTTCGATGTCGATGGTCTGCCATTGCATTCATCATCATTGATTGACTCACGACCACTTTTAAACCGCTCGGGCCACTGGTAAACGACCGTTCTATTTAGAGTTTTCGAAACACTTTTCCAACATTTCCAATGTTCCAACGTTTCCAACACTTTTCCAACATTTCCAACAGAATTCAAATCGGAAAGATTGGAGCGCACCACGGTGGTTATTCCGGAAGCTTTTTGATCAAGGTAATATGCTTGCTAGCACACAAACCTCCCATATGAACATACAATACGAAACCATATGAAGTCGGCCCAAATAACTGTCCAAAAGGGAAGCTATGTGATTTAATATGAACATTGAACCAATTAGCATCAACCCAGAATTCATCGAGATTGTTGTAAAATTCGTGTTACTTGGTTGTACTGTTTCCAAAACAGACATTAAATAAAAGATTAGTTAGCGACCAGTGCAACAAGTTAAATTATTTTTATACCTAGACTCCCGAAATCACAGTGATAGCTAGTATAGTACCAGTTAATGTCGGAGAGGCAACTAACGGAGTTTTATATTTTTGCATAAAGAGCGGCAGAGATCTGATTATTAAGCATTGACTTCCAATCCGCCTTTACTGGTTCATTTTGGGGCATTTATGCATTTTCATCAGTTTCTTAATTGTGTAGATATTTGAAAAAGCTATCCTTGTATCGTTAACAGAAAAAATCAATAAAAAAACTTTTGCTAATCGATAATAGGTGTTTGTTGGTTTTTATCTATGCAATCGGTTTGAAAGCTTATTTAAAGATATTTGCTAGTTTCTTTTTGTTGTGGTTACTGCCACCTATGAAATATTAGAATAAACAAGTAAAAGATTATTTTAAATCAACCTTTAAAAATGATAAGTTATAAGAGTTCTGTAAGGTTGTTTCAACCACATAATAATTAAATAATTCGTTTGTAACAAATATTAATTAAAACGAATGTTATTTTTAAAATTAAGTATTAGTCTGAAAGAATAGATGTCACAATGTGTACTAAAGATTTTGGAATGACATTTCTGTCAAAACAAACATACCACGTCCAAAAAACATAAATCGAATGTGAACCGACTGAATGTGACGTTAATCAGTTTCGTAATTGTATTCAAAAATAAAAAGCAAAATTCGATTAAAGATAATAAAATAAGCGTCTGGTTTTGAAACAAAAAACATGTTTTAATTTATTCCGTTTTTGTTAAACATAAAATTGTGCTTTTATTGAAATGACGAGTGGAAAATATATATCTTGGATAACCACGATAACCGTTTTTGTCGGTCTATTCTCGATTATTTATCAAGGATTTTTAGCCGCCAAAGATTTACAGGATTTAACACATATTTTACGAAATTTAATCATTCTTGAGAAAACGAATAGTAGTCGTATAGCACTTAAGCCGAAAATTGCCATTGGGTATGGTGCGTGTAGTGATTTATATGTGCACGCGCCCACTTTCCTCAATTACACCGAATGGGTTGAACAAAATGTTGATACGAAGTTCGATGGTGATATCAATTCAGAGGAAGAACTAATACTAAGCTTCGCATACTATTTTAAGCATGGAGCTGCAGCTGAGTAATTAATTTTTAATCTATAATAATTGATATAAATGTTTACTACATAATATATCAAATATAAACAAATAATTTTTTACAGGCGGTATACTACGAACTCCAAGATGTTTCAAAGCTTATTGAATCGGGCTAAGATGAATAAAAATAACATTCGATGGGCGATCGGTGGAAATGCACCGATTATGTCGTTGCGTTTCTTGAGAGAGGGTGCAGAAATACTACTGGCATCGGAATTGTCTAAAAAATTACGGGACACCTTGCCGAAAGAAATCAATCTGATCGGTGATCCAGTCGCTTTTGATGATGTACATATTATTTTAGAATATAAGGCACATGAGAAATGGGGACCACTCGAAGCTCCCAGAGCGAATCGGTAATTTATACATAGGTAATATTGATTATAGTGATTATTTATCACATCTAACATTGTTTTCAGGTATATAATCCATAATGATCAAAACAATCCCGTACTCAAGACCATTGAACCGTTTGCTACCAGACTTATTGATTTCGATCCCCGTCTGCTAGTCGTTAGCGGAATTCAAATGATGGATAATTATCCATTCGCAGAAGGAATTCGTGAAGAACGTCTCCAAAGGTTACAAGATCAAATCACCTCAGTCAAGCCATCCACTCTAGTCCACTTTGAAATGGCGAGTTTCGTCGAAATCGAACTACTGCATTTGATCAACAAAAATATTTTGCCGTACGTAAATTCAGTCGGTATGAATGAACAAGAACTTGATAATTTGGAACAGGTACTGAAGTACGGTAAAATCAGTATGGTTGCGGATTCAAATCCTAAAGTATCAATGGCGTTAGCACAAATGCGTAGCATATTCCGACAACTGAATAAAAATTATCACAACGACGTCAAAGATGACAAAAAACGCCGGCTAATATCGCGAATTCATGTGCATACATTAGCATATCAAGCATTTTTAATCGTACAGGATAAACAATATAACGAGGCCGAATGGAAAAATACAAAAAATGCAGCCGCAAAATCAGCACTAACCGCATATCGTCATGTATGCGGTAGTGATGTTGTAAATCCAGAATCATCATATCTTGTATTGGACGATAGCTTTTCGACTGCCTCAAATGATCCACATGCTCCAAAGCGTATTAATTTTAATCAAATGGATCCAGTTTCGTGCTGGAACGAAAAAGTCACTGTCAACGAAAATACCTCATACAATGTTGAAATATGTTTAGCACCGGTGCTAGTATGTCGAGTCGCAAAACAAACCGCTGGCGCTGGTGATAATATTTCAGCAGCCGGGTTAATACTACAAGTGTAGCCCTTATAAATCTGTATTGACATTTATGTTTTTATTATTTGTTTATTTGTTACCGTATAACATTCCGGACATCCGGTTATTCTTAGGATTAATATTATCTAGTACTTTGAAACGACAAGGACTGATTTTTTTAGTTTTAAATTCAAGCAATATTAAATTGAACAAAATTATTGTTAAATTTTTAAGTAAAAACAAAAAAAAAATATTTGTACATTCCAATTGGTGTATTATGTTATTTGTATATTATTATGTAATCATTTTATCTAATTAATAAATTAATAATTTTTATTAAAATTAGTGAATTTGTACGAAAATAATGTGGTGTTAATTCATTGGGTGCAAATGAAATCGAATAAAAATTTATATATTCGCCACTTATACAATATTAATATACCAACAAATAAATCAAAAAGATAAACTTAATTATTTAGAATTGTATGAAACCGCTTGCACTTGCTGTTATCATAATTACGAATACATTAAATAATAATATAATCAACGATCTTGAAATTATTTAAACACGTTTTCGATTCGCCTTAATTTATGTTATGCAAATACATTTAAAACATTTGTAAAGTTTTGCGAAATATATAATTAGATTCAAATTAACTTTTCCATGGATGTTAGTAATTTTCCAATAAAACCCGATACAATCATGTTGTTGCGTATGTTTAACTTGGCGAAATATCCATAGCAGATCACTCTTACAAAAAGAACTGATGTTACTGGATTTTGTAACCTTAGGAAAAGTGGACTTTATATGTCTAACAGGTATGGCCAGAATATAAGCAGACTATTTTTACAAAATGGTGAATATTACTCAGACAATAATTTATATTTGCTTATAATTTTTGAACATTGAATATGTGAATATATATTTTTGGTAAAGTTACAACCGTACCGACCAAATAGCGCAGTGGTTAATGGTTCGGTAGTTGAAGTGGAAGGTACCGATAAAGGTAGTGTAAAAGGGATTTTTCATAATCTCACTGTGATTGGTAGTATGAATGAATACGTTTATGTGCGCAGAAAACGGAACTCCCTGACTTAAAAAAAACCTTCAAGTAAATCAGAATTTATTGCTAATTATAGTTTTCACCTCGAGCTTAGAAACATTCGATAAGAGAAAATAATATTTTTTGTGGAACAATGTTTTGTCTGTCAATGTATGAATGGCACAAACAGCATTTGTTTAGGTTATAAATTAAATTTTGAATGAACTAAATGATAATTAAGAAATATAACAACTCTGCATTATTGAGAAATTATTGAGAAATGAAAGTCTGATACAATCTCATAATGTAAGAGTTAATTCTCATAATGTAAGAGTTTATTGAGAACTTTAATTAATTGATACTTAGAGCCGTAATCTGAATTGTACAAAAAGTAAGACTACGTTTTTATTTTAAAGTGGTTTATTGAAAAAAAAGTTGTACAAAAAAGAGAACACGAGAAAAATTTGTTAAAAGAATAAGCTTACTCTAGTGAAACAACATCTCCACCTGGAACATCAAAAGCCGGAAATTAATATCGAAATAGATAAGTTTTTAAATAAATAAAATCATTCGACCTTCATTTAGCCCATGGTATTCGGTTATTTGCAGAAGAAGCCAGATCCAAATGGAAACAAAAAATGAAGATTATTTATCAATTTTAGACAACAAAATGCTTAAACCATCGATGGCAAATATTCTCTACCTAATATAGAGGATATACTTATGGAAATCAATAAATTTGGCTGCCGGGCTTTCATCAAATGGAAATAAAGGACTCAGATATTTCTTTTTGGACAATGTCCTCGGTGACTTGCAAGGCAAAATCGTTTTGTGCTATATGGATGATATTATTATCTGCAGCACCAGCTTGCAAGAACATTTTCTTAACTTGAAACAAGTTTTACGGAAACCCATTGGTCTCTTGGGGAATATTATAATTCCAGAGGAATAAAACTCGATCCCAAAAAGATTAATCCAATAAAACAGTTCAAAACACCATTAGACAAAAAAAGATATCAAATCTTTTCTTGGTCTTATGGGTTACTTGGTATTATGGGCAAACAGATGGCGGCTAACATAGCCACAAGACTAACGGCCGTGTCTCAGTGGAAACACCTTCAGGCAGGTCACTCGACAATAATTGGTTCGCTAAAGAAGGAAATGGCGAAACTTGATTATATTACACCGATATTATGCTTCGAAAAAGGTTTTCAAACCTTAATCCCTTCAAGAGAATTCTGGGGGAATAAGCTAGCACTAAAAACCGAAGCTATACACAATTCTGATCACTGCAGCGCGTACCAGGCGGAGATAATAGCGATTGAGGAATCCAAGAGGGATATCATGATTTATGTGGACAGTCAGGCGGCTATCAAGTCGCTTGAAGCAGTGCTGTTGAAGTATAGGGTTGCCACTCGTCTCTTAACGAGATGAGTGAGCATTTCAATATTCAGATTATCTGGCTCCCTGGCCACTCTGACGTCGAGGGTAACTGCAGAGCAGACGAACTAGCTAGGCAAGGTACAAATCTTCAGCTGAAGCCTCAAAGGGCCAATGTGGAGAGGCCTAAAGCGGAGCTTAGACTGGCTCTGAGGAAAAGGGCAGAAGCTTTAGCACTGAAGATGTGGTCTAACACCCTCACATGCGAGAGAGCGAGACAAATGTGGCCAAGGCTGGATTTGAATCGCTCCAGGACCTTAATCTCTCTGGAGAGGAGAGATCTAAGAAGGATAGTAGGAATATTAACGGGACACTGCCTTTTTGGTGAACATGCGAGAAGGCTGGGTCTAGAAACAAATGACTTTTGTAGAAGCTGTATGGACGAGGAGGAGGAAGAGACACTTGTTCACTTTCTGTGCTCTTGTCCTGCACTGGCACTAAGAAAGCATTTACACTTGGGTAGGTATGTAATGCACAACCTTTCAGATCTTGTAGATATTAAGGTGCGGGACATTTTACGCTACCTTAGTAGCTCAGGATGGTTCCAATAGAGTGTTAGGGGTATTAGGGAACTAAGATCCTGTGATATCACAACGGATCGGCAACGGTCTAAGTGTTCGTTAGCAGCCTCTCTAACCTAAGCTAACTTATGGGTTACTATAGAAAATGCAGCAAAGATTTTTCCAAACCATTAACATCTTGTTTATCTAAAAACTCAGTGACTTATACCATGGTTAAATTTTTTTTAATTAAAACACTTTTTAACATCTGAACCAATATTGCGGTATCCAGATTTCACTTAAGAGTTAACGTTAAACAATATACGCTTCTAACTATGCATTAGGAGAGGCATATGCAAGTAGAACAATCGTCTACTTGCATATGCCTCTCATTCATTATCTAAAACAGTGTGGAATCATTCGACAATTGAGAAAGAATAGTCTGGGTACGTGTAAAACTTTGACTCAAATTTATATAGTAAAAGCTCTATATCATCACTGATCATAAACTCCTTTGGCTTTTAAAGGCCACAGATCCAACTTCAAAGCTTTACAAATGGAGACTGATACTCGAAGAATACGATTACACTATTTCTTATAAAAAGGCTCTGCCAACACCTATGCAGACGCCTAGAAATTAATAGGCAAATGAAAAGTAAAAAATGTACGTACAGTAAAAATCCGATTGTTCCTGAAATAAATAAACTGGAGGACCTGTAGATAACTCAAGGTAACAAAATAAAACATGATAGCGCATGCTACAAGTATATATATATGCTATATATATATATATATATATATATATATATATATATATATATATATATATATATATATATATTTATTTATTATTTTTTTTAATTTATTTTTTATTTTTTACCGGTTCTTGCAGGCTTGTTCCTTATCTCCAATTTGACTCCATCTTTTTGAATACGAACCAACTCTTCATATTGTTTTAAACAATTAGAAGTTGCTAGATTGCTCAAACGTCAGATATATCACGTACACACATAATTCTTCTCTCGAATGAAAACATCTTTCGATCCATTAAGATCCAACTCTCACATCAATATACGACAGTGGCTCTAATTAACATTCAGTACAATTTCAGCTTATCACACTTTTCAAGATTTTTGATTTCAGAAGTGCTTTATATCCTAAAGCCCGATTGCTAGCGGTATAGTGAACCTTGATATCCTCTCCCACCCTATTATCGTGACTAATGAGTGATACTTGAATCTCATCACTCTTTCAAACGTGTGGTTACTTACCACTACTAAAATCAGATCAAGTACCTCCTTCACTATGTTGGGGCATATGACAAAATTTGATTGGATTGTCGGAATTAAATATTGTCTAGATTTGTTGCACTTTTACGAAGGATGTATTCCAACATGAGATTAAAAAGCATCGGGGGCGGCGCATCTCCTTGTCAAACACCCGAACTAATTACAAAAATAGTTCTGTTCTCAACTTTGACACAGTATTGTGACTGCGTTTCTGTCATTTTTCAAAGATGTACGTATTTGTTTGGTATTCCTAAATATTCAAGCGCATACCATAGTCTGCCGATTGATCGAGTCATATAGTCATGCTTGAAATCGAGGAATAGCTGTACCTTGCGTAATATTCATAGTACTTGGAAAGAATCAGTCTTAGCCAAAAAACTTGATCAGTGATTGACCGATTTAGACGGAATCTTCCTTGGTAGTCACCGATAATTTCCTCCACCAGAGGAGTAATTCTTCCCAAGATAATGTATGACAGTAGCTTGTATGCGGTGAAAAGGAGAGCTATACCGTGAAAATTCTCGCATTTCAAGCGATAACCCTTTTTTTTAATATTGGGCATAACGCGGCCACTTTCCAAACTTCATTTCACCATATTAGTCGAACAAGGTTGAAAAGACAGTTCCACAAAGTTAGCCCTTCGTATATCAAGAGCTCTGAATTAATGCAATCAACTCCTAGGGAATGATTTTTCTTTAGTCTCTGCATGGCCATGGTGAATTCATCATGTTCACGCCATGTATCGAGTACCGCATCGACGTTAACACAGAGGTTTCCATCCTGATACCTCGAATGGCAGTTGACCGAGATCTTAAGGTATATGGTGCAATTCTGCGATTCCTGTAAATACCACGCGAATTGCGCTCATTGGTGAGTTGTTGTACTCTTAAGACCTAAGCCAAATGCTTTTAGCTCTCCTCCTAGCAAGAACTGCTTTATTTCTTCTTGCAATTGTAGGCCGAGTCTTATCTTCACTGATGGCTATAATTCGTTGCTCAACAGCAAGACGACACTCTTCATCAAATCAATCATTTTTGGGTCTAGTTTTCACTATACCGAGAATGTGCTGAGTAGCATCGACAACCGAGGTTTTCAATACTACCCAAACACTGTACACTTCATCGCTAATTGCTATTGCTGGCCAAATCTTGATATTTTTCTATAGTTTATCAGACCTCAACAGGATAATCGCGTTCTTATTTCCCTATCCTCCTTCACTTGTACGAACATTTTCATCGTAGCTTTGCAGTGACCAGATATTGGCGCATACTACTGTTAACATTATTTTGATTCATTTTTTCTATAAAACTATGAATAAGCCTATGCTGATTTAAAAAATTTTAAAGGAAAGAGCATCATGTGCTTAACGAAAATAGGGGTGATCATATTATTATAGGTCAAGATATAGTGTTACCACATATACATTAAGAACTTATATAAAATTGACGGTTTCCACGGTAACAATAAAAACAACAAACAAAAATATTTGTTTGATAAATGTCATTTTTTTATTTATAACTTCGGGTGTACAATTGAATAATGTATAAATCAGGTTCAAGTGATTCTAGTTCCGCGTATTCAAAAAAATCACGTAAGTCGATACCAATAATCGAAACAGTTGATGTGCATACTACATATGTTTCGGAAATTAATGTCGAGAAGACGGCAGAAGAATCATCCCCTCGACAAAAGCCACCACCTGTCCCACTACCACGAAGAAATATCACACAATCGCCTAACGAGAATTTACATTTGGACACACTTCAAACCTCTAAAAAATCGAAAGAAGAGAAAAATGAAACAATGAAACTTCAAGCTTCGATTGAAAGTGTTTCGGTCGAAATATCGCAATCGACACTGTCATCATCCCGTTCACAAATACCGTCAACAGCACGACAAAAGCTTTTCTTTGCCGAATGCAAAAATGATACCATTGTGAGTAACACAATTCCAGATGAGATGATATCAACAGAAAAAGATCGAACATCGCGACGAACGAGTAATTCATCGCCTGATGAGGATGAGTCTAGTGAAAAAATAAGTGTTAAAAAGATTCGCCGTAAATCAAAATCAAGATATATAACACCACCAAAGGGAAGTTCAACGTCTCCGTCACATGTTGAATCAATTATTTCAACTAATACTGAGATTTCGACTTCTATATCGGTAAAACGGAAGCGTAAACCAAAAATTAAAAAATCGACGAATGAGACAAATAATACGAAGAAATATTTGTACGAAAATTTGATCGGGATCTTTTTACACAATACAAGCGAACTAAAGTTGGACGAACTAGTTAAGGAACCGCGAATCAAGATTTCATGTTGTGATTTGACGAGTAAAACTTTTCTATCAAAAAGTAACTGTAATCGCAGTGTTGTAACGTTACAAGAACCAGAAGCTCTCGATTATATTCAACCAGTTATCAGTAAAGGTGGAAAGATTAAAAATTTTTGGTAAGCTACTCGATTATATAACGTGTGTTCAGAATAACGAACAGTTTTTTGTTTTCAGTTCACTGATTGCCGAGTGGGAAGAATTGATTCTTCTTAATGAAGACATTAATTATATTCAAAACGACAATGTTATATTTTTTTTTGAACTGATCGATATTATTCCTATTTCATCGAGACTCTTCAATTCGTCTTCGATAAGCAACCAAAATGGTTGGTATCATATATGTTGGGCATTTTTAAAAGTTTACCCCGATAAGAAATACTCCAATTTGGAGCAACGTTTACAACTTCAGTTTTATAAATACCAGAAAATATCTCGCAATAAAAAAGCTCCCAAATTGAATCCATTGCCAATATTCGATCAATATTTAAATGTTACAAAGTTAAAAAAATATCCTGCTATTTTGGAGATGACTATAAAAGGGCTCAAACTTGTAGAAGAAAAACCACAACCAAAACGTTGTAGTAGACCTCAAAATGCACTACAACCAGAAATGTCTGCCGAAATACATTCGAGTGCTTCATTATGTACAGAGCCTGAAGAGTTATGTAACAAAACGGAGAATGTTCTTGTTTCGACCAATGCGTTGTGGACAGTTAAAAATCGATGGAAAAAGTTACCCGGCCAAGCATGTAAATGTCCGAATCGAGTTATGAAGAAAATTATCGAACATAAAAACGGCAGTTTGATAGCAAAATTCAATAAATCGGGCGATTTTCTCGCTTACACATACGTAACGGTTGAAAAATGCTATAACATTAATGTGATCGCATTTCCAAATTTTGAACAGTCTATAATTTTATCCGGTCATTCGAATAATATTTACGATATCGATTGGATGAATTACAATAATGGTAATCCAATAGTAGCAGCAGAGAAAATTGGCAGTAATAACCGTTATAATAATAATAAATCATTTGTTAATAATTTTCCAATTCATCTTGTAACATCATCTTCCGATAGAACATCAATATTTTGGACAATATACAATTCGAATCAATATTTTTATAAAATTTTACCACATCCATCATTTGTGTATCTATCAAAATTTCTATATTTTTCAAACACTAAAACGAATTCAATTGATGATATTAATGGTGATGGTACGAGTACCATACGGATAATGACGGGCGGAAGGGATGGTATATTGCGAATATGGAAATATGATTTAAACGTTGTGGATGATATAAAAAATTACGATAAAATATTTCATTTGGAGAACGAATTAAAGTATCACAATCACAGCAATAGTTATGTAACCGGTATAATTTGTCCGGAGAAGCGGGATAAATTTTATTCGTGTGATTCGAGTGGCGAAATTATTGAATGGCAATTGAAATTGAAACATCATCAGCTATACGGATTAGTGGCGAGGTAGGTGGAATATAATTTAAATTTATTGTTTGAATAATCAAGATAATTCTGGAAATGAATTCACTGACTGGTCTCTAACTTTTGTCTGTCTCCATACTCTTTAAGAAGGACCTAAATAAACGGTTCGTTTCTTTACGTCCTACTTTACGCCATTTCACAGCCAAATCGAGAACGTACGGTTATAGGTCCTATTTGCTTAAAGCCATGTGCACATTGCTTAGCTTCATGCCAGCCTTAGTTAGTCCGTTTTGGTGTAGCTAACTTTTTTTGTGAGACCTGAGCCCGCTGTAGGAGGGACGTTATTATCTCTTAGAAGAAATATCGACTGTTAATTTGATGGTCTTTACCAGAAGACACCGCCAAGGTGGCGCAGTGGTTAAAGCTGTGGCAATTGGAGCGGGAGGTACCGGGTTCGAATACCGATCCGGGGCAAGATGCAAAATGGGGGTTTCACCATCGATGTTTGGGTGGTGCGATCGGTGGTGTAAAAATGAACATATCTGGATCTCCTGTCGTGTTAGTATCCTTGAGCCTACCCATCGTCCATGTCAATACTGTAGGCTGACATGGTGCTATGCAATGCGCAGATGGTTTTACGAAAATCGGAACTATAGCCGTATATAGAGTGGTATCACAATGGACCAAACGCCGGTCTAAGTGTGCGATAGCAGCCATATCAACATAATATAACATACCAGAAGAGATGAATAGTATATTTAAGATGGGTTCGCCCATGAACTCTGCACTCCAACAAATGGTCATAGATGTGTTCATTCACTCCTTCGATCGTAATCAGATGGTAAAAAATTCGGTACCTCCCGCTCCAATTGACGCAGTTTTAACCACTGCCGCATTTGGTCGGTTGGTCTCTATCTTAACTAGAGCTTTAGTATGAAGTTTAAGAACTGTTAGGATAATAAAACAATAGGAATTGACAAATTTTATATCTCAGTGGGTATTGGTATTTAGTTAGCCCACTGTCGCTTTCTTTACCATCTGTCTATTATCTAAATTGCTAGATCATTATTTTACTTTAGTAAGGTTCTGAAGCAAAGAAGTTTTTTTCTTTATGCAGTACAGTGTATGGGGATAGTATGAAGAACAGGCGCAGAATAAGTGCTTAACAGTTTCTTGTTTTCCTCCCACACACTGTTCACACTGTTTCAGGGGACAATGTCCCGTGGGAATACCTAGAAAAATCGTCAAAGTACTCATAATTCAAGAAGGACTGGAATCTTTGCTGATGTATTGTTCAACAGAAGAGTTTGGATAGACGACAAAAGATTAGAATTTCCTATTTATTGAACCTAACGTAAGTGTTTGTGGGGCACTCGAGTAATCTATGATTATTCGGAGTAGGTCGCCACAGCACTCCCTGGAAGTACATCCCCCCGGGTTATGAAGGAAAGGAAAAGCGAAAAATAGGACGTTTTATGGATTTTAGGAATAGCCTGTTAAAGTTGGAAACGGACTGATTTCTTTGATACTGTCTGGTTAGTTTGATTTGGTAACCTGAGAATATCATATGCCGGATTTAATCTGTCAGGGGAAACATTAATATTTCGATCGATTTGATCTAAAATGAAATGTTTCTTCAAACGACGAATGACTCTGTACGGTCTTTCGTAAGGTGATGATAGGTCGGTTCGTACTCTATCGATACGAACAAAAACTTACTCTCAACTTTTTTGTTTTGGGAGACTTGCGAGTGTCAACTGGAATTAATTTGTGGATGTTCTCGTGAAATTTGCTTTCAAAGTCTGTTCGATCGGAATTTGAATACTGTGAACTAGACACGAACAATTCTACTGGAAGGGTTTCGGCCATAACTAGTTTTGCTGAGGAACACTTCAGTTCATCTTTGACTGTTGCTCGTATTCCAAAAAAAATAATGGCTCAGTACTCCAATGGATAACATTTCCACGAGCTTAAAGCGATGCTTTTAGTTGTCTGTGCATCGTAGGCAGTGGTACGAATCCTAAATGGGCGCCTAGTTAACGCGCCCAATTTGTTACGTCAGTATTCCTGTTCGGAATATTCCCTGTTTAGCCACATCCATGCTTGGATGAGATAGACTATTTAGTGCGCTGAAAACTCGGATAGGATGGTAAGTTCCAGTTTAATTTAGAACTCGCGGGGCGCGTTGAATACTCGAAAAGTTCTTTCAATTCACCATCAGACTTGAGCTTTGGCTAAATCATTAAAATTTAGCCTAGAAGTTTTGTCTATTCGTCAAAGTGATCACACGGTAGTGACAAAGTGTCTGCGACAACGTTATGCTTGCCTGCTATGTGTTGTACGTCTGTCGTAAACTCAGCTGTAACGTCTAGTCTGTCGTGAAATCATATCACTCAGGGAGTTTATTGCCGTGGTAAGAGGCTTTTTATCTGTGTAGATGGTAATTTGCCTACCTTCTACAAAATATCTAAAATGTTTTATTGCTAAATGAATATCGAGTATTTCTCTGTCAAAGGTTGAATATTTAATTTCTGTTGTCAATGATTTTCGTGAAAAGAATCGTAAAGGGGGCCAACATCCGTATTTATTTGTTGCAACACTGCGCCAACGACAATATTTGGCGCATATGTGGTGATACAGAATCTGGTGTTACTCAGAAGATGGGATTATATTGAGTGGACGATTAATCACATTCGTCAGACCACGAGAACTTTTTGTTGTTCTTTGGCATCTTATTAAGACATGCCAAGTGTGCATGAATAGGGGACAGCTATCCGGCTAACTTTGGAATGAATCTATGATAATAATTGACCATTCCGCAAATCGTTAAATTTGTTTAATTGATGTTGGAGCAGAAAATTAATTTATGGCTTCAACTCGCCTTGGCGAGGGTATTATGTCATTTGCAGATAAGTGGTGGCTGAGGAACTCTAGAGCCAATATTCCGACTGAACATTTTGAAATTTGGATATTTATTCCAAATTTGACTAGCCTCTTAATCAACTGTTTGTGCTGTTGCTCGTTTCTACTTGCCACAAGAATGTCGGCTATGTAGACGAATACAAAATTTAGGATCGCATTCTTCAAGGTGCATCGAAAAGTTTTGGATATGTGGAATAGGATATCGATCCGTTTCAGTAACGGCATTTAGGCCTCGATAATCTCCATATAAAGAGGTGATGATGCAGCACAAGATAAAGGTCGTCATATGCCAAGTTTAACCATGCTCAAACTCGGCAAGCGCTGTCTTATGTCTGACAGGGTCCATACGGCGTGGTTTCGAAAAAGGCAAACGGATTTTTGTATAAATATGATGAACCACACTGTCTTTTGTTGGACGATTATAATTGGGTTGTTCAGTAAGCGATGGATACATCTTTAAAAGTTCACCATAACCATTTACGACATGTTAGGAGAGTTGGTGTAGGTTTATTGACCTTAGCAATCCTTGCATTGACAGCTAGATTTGGTGTGGGATCAATTAATTGTTTTCTACGTAGGTCGACAAGAAGAACATATTCCACCAAGAAGTTAATCTCTTAACATCACCTCAATAGCAGTTGTAGGTCCCACATAAGAGGAAGCTGCACCAAAACGGGCCAATTTATCAGCCAATACGTTTTCTTAATAACTATAGTTTGAATGAAACATAATTGGAGTCAATCGCCGTTAGAGGTGCCTGGCTGTCAGAAAGGATGTAGATAAGACAATTTCTGCGATTCGTCTCCTTTGTATAAAGTTCAGCATGCTGATCGATCAGTAGATCATCTTACCGTCACCGGAGATATAGGCTGGTCTATTGTAGTCCTATTTGTGCTTTTCGGTAATAATTACACGAAATAATTTTTCAAAAACGTGTTTCGATACCATAGTGTGTGTGTGCGTCAAAGACTCAAAATGACTGTTAAATAATACTTATGAAACGATGCTGACGTTGGCGGAAATGTCCATCGGAAATGAAAGATAATAACGAACTTACTTTAGAGAAATGTATTAATTAACAATTGGTGAATTATTTTGATATTAATAAAATAATTTTATATAAACAATATGGCTTCCACGAAAGCCGCTTCACAACCGATCTTTTGACGTATGTTGTAAACAAATGGAATCTTGCCCTTGAGCACCACGGAGAAGCCTTTGCAATCGCTTTAAATATATTCAAGGCTTTCGACAAGGTTTGGCATGAGAATCTTATTTGTAAACTTGTAGCATAAGGCTTGGATTCGATGACCATCAAGTGGATAAAAATCTTTCTCACGGGTTGTGACTCAATTCGTCTGCTTGGTGTTCAGATTAGCAACAATTTAAAATGGAATGAACACATTATCGCATTGGCCAAATCAGTTTCACGTAAACTCGGTTTCTTCAATAGATGCAGACGGTTTTTTAAATCGCATCAGGTTCTCCAGATATATAAAACCTTTATTAGACCGTGTATAGAATATTGCTGACAGGTTTAGAGTGGAGCATATGGCATTGCTCTCAAGTTGCTGGATAGAGATCAGCGGCGTGCCATCCGAATTATATACGAAACTCCAGACTTACGACAAATCTAGACAGCCTACAGCACCGCAGAGATGTTGCAAATCTGCGTGTTCTATAGAATAATAAATGGTAAATACTCTGCAGATTTAAAGGAGAAAATTCCACTGTTTGTTACGCCAGGACGGGTAACACGAGGAACGGTTAATGCGCATAGGTTTACGATGAAGCGATGAATTAAAATAAACTGAATGGTTGTTCGACTATAATAGTTGAAATAAACCTTGTAGATTGATTTAACCACTATGAAGCTGATCGAGTCATGTTTCTCGATCGTCGAAGACGAACAGCCTGTTGTATCGACATTAATGTATACTTTTAAGCTTCAGTTGAAGTTAATTTTCAGAATGCCACATCTATTAGAATTTAAAAATTATTGTGCTTTGACATGAACTCGTATAGTGACTTTACAAAACCTGTTAAGCTTTGAATCAAATTTAATTGTTTCTGATATAGGATAACCCAAACTAATCTAAAAGCTATTGATTAAATGTATCTATCTAAATTCACATATATAATAAATTATCTCTCATCTATTACAGAAAATTTCAGTTAAACACTGATCCGATAACCATGATGCAACTACATCCGCGTGGCCGTAAAATATTTTTCAATTCTCATCCCGTCAAAAATCACATTTATGTATTCGACATCGAATCATTTCAAATAATAAAATCGTTTCAGGAAAATCTATCAACGATAGCCGCATCAAAATTTACAATATCAACGTGTGGTAATTACCTTTATCAATCGCACCAAACGGGTGATATACAGATTTACAATTTGAATAAAATCAAGGACAGCAGCCAAAAGAGCATCGTTATTATAAAATCGATATTTCGAATGGGTTGCAAGAATTTTATTAGTTCCATCGATTTCCATCCGAAGGACTCGTTCCTATGCTATTCGGTATACGGTGCTAATGGTGGGGTTGCGGTATATGAATATGGCAATGGAAATGATGATGTGGCAATGGTAACAGATAAGACACATGCTAATGATAATAAACGAGATAATAATAAACAAATTCAATCAATTAATTATAATTACAAAAATATAAATAATGATAATTTATTCAAAAGTAATTTAATTGATATTATTCATCGTATCGATAAGGTGTTCTTAAATACCGCAAAACAACCAACAACAAAAATTATGGAAACATCAGCAACAAAATCAAATGTTAATAATAATTTAATTAAAGAAAATAATTTGATTAATGTTAGATGTGCAGAAAGTAAATCAGACAATGTGATTGATCAGATAGTCGAAAATCCAATTGGTGATAATTTTTTGAATAGGTCACATATAAATATTCAGGACGAACATGTGAATGAAGATGTGATGGACAATAGTTATACAGATAATGAAAGTAATCATACATTCACATTACCCAATGATTATGGGGCGGATGAAATACAAAATTCAACATATTTTCATTCGATTTCTATAGCGACTAGTGGTGATATTGGAGTTTGTACCAAAAACGAAAACGATTATAATCAGAAGACGAATGATGAGGTTGAGGAGGAAATTAATGATCGAACGTTTAGTATTTCAAAATCAAAATCAATAAAAAATCAAACATTTAGTATTGAAAAATCAAAAGTAGGTGAAAATGGGAAAGATAGTAGTAATAATAATAATGATGATGATGATGATGATGATGGTACAAGTATATCAGAAACATTAGATTAAAAATGAAAAATGGTTTTCTATTGTATAAATATATGAAATATATACAAACATAAATATACATATATATATATATATATATATATATATATATATATATATATATATATATATATATATATATATAAATATATATATATATATATATATATATATATATATATATATATATACATATATATTGTAGGTGTATGTAGACTGAATATTCAATAAAATTTCTTCATATAGACATATGACCATTTAATATCAATTTTGTTATTTCTGAACAGATATCTGTTATATAAATATTACATATTTTATGCCAACAAAATGTAACAAAAGACCTTCTATCAACGGTCATTCTTAATCGCTACACATAATTATATATATAGTAGCTACATATATAGTGATAACGATTGTAATCAATACGAACATCAGAGTTATATCCTTATACCAATTAGATACTGATTTTCATTGAATTGGACAACGTTTGATTTCAACTCAACAGAGTGGCGATGATGAAATTCTGCACATGTCTCATATTGTCGGATTTGGACCAATTTTGCTCAATCAAGTGTATCGTGAATTTTTTTTACACGGTAAGTTATCACCGCAATTATCATATGAGTCATATGAGTCATTATCATATGAGTCAGAGATGACTGTGATTGAGGGTGAGGAAAGCAGTTGTGAATTCCACAGTTGTAAACTATACTGGAGACGGGAAAATTTAAATCTCTTTACCTTCTCGATGACTTTAGTGTGTCTTTCATATTGAACAATAAAGGAAGCTATAGTAAAGGGTGGTACCCGGCTCGAATCCCGATAAGGGCAGGATGCAAAAGGGATTTTTCACCATGAGATTACGATCTGTGGTGTGAGAACACAAGTATGACCGCCTGTTGGAGTTCAGAGCTCAAGGGCCGACCCATCTTCCATGTCAGCATTATAGTCTGTAATGGAGCTATGCAATGTTCAGATAGTTAGGACAATCGGACATATAGTCGTACGTCTTCGAATTGGCTGTAATGGCGTTAAAGTAAGGAAGTAAATTAGCGAACCGCGAACAAGTAGAGTGTGCCTTGAGCCCCAAAACAGATTAAAGATAAAAAAAAAAAATATCTGCATAAACGTCATTTGAGTGAAGAAAATGTGTGTGATACTTGTATGGTTGTGGAGAATATTTTTTTCTAAAGTGCACCCCAAATATGGTCAGAATAAAATAAACTTCGATGTCCTCAGGAGTGCAAGGAGTGTGAGAGAAATATTAAAAAATAGGTATAAGGCTATATGTATGAACAATTTAAAATTTGTAGAAAACGGGCAATAAATTGGTGTCAGTAATTTAAAGAACATCAGTCAACCCAAAAAACATCCCACTGATTGGTTAATATTCATTGGCAATCTAATCATTTTAAATTTATTGATTTTGTTGTTGTTATCACTTAACTAGCTTCACTTAACTTGATTATGTTATAGTTTAAGACTATATACATGTATCATTTTTATTTAAGGTGAAGTGTGTAAGCTTTTGCTGTAATGTAAATTTGAATGTATGTGTAAAGTAAATCTGAGTTTTTCCTTGTATCTTGTAAGTCCACTAGGCCGGTTTCAATCTGATGATGTTGACGTCATTGAATGACCGTGTGATCGAAAAGATCAAATCCATCTCATCATATGCTACCGGACTTGATGTTCATACTTTGCGATTCTTATATATATGTTTAGTTGTGTCGCGACAGTACTAGTGAATTACAAGAACTTAACTCGAAATATTTTTATTAATTAATTGTGGCGTGAGATAATTTAATTGTATTTGTTGCTCAAGAACGCCACAAAGGTAAGCAAATGTCTTCTGTTAACATTATTATGTATCTGCCGTGATTCTGGTAGTTCGAGTTTTATTTAAAATCAAACATTTATAATTTTTGAGACCAATAGAATACTTCCACAGTATCCAAGGCTTGTCGTAGGAGGCGACTAAATCTGGTTGGACCGCTGGGCTGACGACCCGCATTCGTAAAAAACCAAAAATGTTAAAAATGTCAACAATAAAAAAAATCATATATCGCCAAAAAAAATGACCCAGAAACGAGATTGAGGATCGGTACGTGGACGTGCAGTCACTAAGAAAACCTGGCGCGTTTGACGGCCTTATCACATGTATGAAAGAGTATCGGTTAGAACTTGTAGCGCTCCAAGAAACTCATTGGCCTAAAAGTGGAGACCATGTGTCCCAAATACATTGCTACATAGTGGAAATGACCTTGGAAATCTTGGAGTTGGATTTTTCATTGAGCCACAGGTAAAAAAGGCTGAACTGAACTTTCAGGCAGTCGATTCGCCAACTTGTCATTTATCTGTGTACATGCGCCCACTGATGTAAGCCAGCTCCAAGATAAAGGCTCATTTTACAATAATTTGGATAATCTGATGGGCTCTATACCTGAGCACGATATCAGATTGGTGATTGGTGACTTTAATGCTAGAGCTGGCAGAAATCAGACCGACTTATGCAATAATATAGGTTCGTACTCCCGACACAGGGAGTACGGACCTATATTATTGCATAAGTCGAAAAGGGGCGAGCGAAATGGGGAAAGAATGATGTTCTTTGCGATCGCTCATCATCTCAAAGTAGCAAGTACCTTCTTTCCTCATATAAAAACATCTATTTGGAAACATCGATAAATCCACGTAAAACATCCCATGACAATGTGTTGATTTCTAAAGGGTGGGCTCGGGTTGTCCAAGAAGTGAGATCGTATCGGTCGTCAACCAAATTCGTATGGGCAGTGACCATTATCAAACACGATTAGGACCTATATATATATTTAGAATTTTAAAATATGTCGCTTTGAACATTTTCTCACACGTTTTAATTTAATTTCAAAGGTGCACTTGGCTTAATCCACCTTGTATGTGCCAACACAAATGTTATAGTTTAACTTGGGCAGATATTTTTGGCAAAATAAAATTTATTTTAGTTCGATTTACTTAGTTCAACGTTTTTTGTTCCCTTCCGAATAATACGATTTTTCCAACACTGAAATAGTTATAAGGCGCTAAGTCTGTAAAATATGACGGATGTGGAAACAATTCGAATAGATTAATTTTAGAAATGGCAACTACACACGTGTGCATTACATTTTTTGTTCGCCATATGCAGTCGTATTTCTTTCAAAACGTCGTTGAAGCGGTTCAATAAGTTGCAGTAATATGTATTCGCTGTTGACTGTTCCCCCTTTTTGAAGGTAATCGATGTGGATTACGTCGCGTGCATCACAAAATAACTTATGCCCTTGTTGACCGATAAGACCACCTTAACCTTCTACGTCACAGATTCGTCAGTATAGCAATCCACTATTTAGACGGTTCTTTGGTCTCCAATGCATATTGATGGATCCATGTTTCATCCAGAGTTAAGCAAACGTGACACGTTCGTGTTATGTATTGCGAATACGTTCATCTGAGATGCCTATACTATCTTAACTACCTCGTCCACGTTTACTCTGCAGTCTTGCAATACCGTATCATGGATTTCGTCAACCATTTTTGGAGTGGTGAGTTTATTTGGGCGTTCTGACATTCGGCATCATTTATGCTTGTACGACTACAATGAAAATCAGTAAACCACTTGTGAATCATTTTAATCGATGGTTTGCTTAGCAGGTTTTCCATACAAGTAATTATGTTTGATTAACACACGAAATTTACACACGAAAAAACAATGAGTTGTTTGTTTTCAATGGCGATCAAACTGAACTAAATGATAAATTTATTTAAAATTTTTAATTGCCTATTATCTAATGGTATTGACACATGGCATCTGGGATTTGCGATTATGGTGCCCTCTGTTGCAATATTACCATACTTCTCACTCCACTCTTGTATCAATATCCAGTATTTTAGCTGACGATGAATGAATAATTAAAATCCATCTAGTCCCAGAATTTAAGAAACCTATACAAATATATTAAAAACCTCGCCTAAGGTTTGTTCACAAGAAATAGTATCTTTTCATTACTAATAGAGATGTCATAATGCTCGCTGCTCACAACCGTTGAATCGTTCGTCATGATTAAACGCCGGTAAAGACTGGCCACGCCGGTAAAGCCTTAATCACAAATTAAATGCCTATGAGACAAACAATCACATCCAATTTAAACTGTGTGCAGTTTCTATCACATCCAGCGTTTCGTTTGATCCTAAACGGTCAGAAGAACCCAAGTTTTAGAAGACTTTCATTCCTTGTGTCTAATATTGACGAATGATTCATTCTATCTATAAAAGAATCACAACTGACAATTGGTCAACCTGGTTTACATAAATCGGACCCATAGCGGTACATCCCCGATTTGACTATGTAAAGGCATAAAATAGGACGATAGGGAGAGTTTTGAGTCCCAAAACAATTTGCAAAGATAGAAACAGATAGACAGAGATATAAAGCAGTGCCGTATTCCAGTATATAAAAAAATATTTGTAAAAATGAATAAAACTCTACAGAAATCGCATGATTAATGAAGTATTCAAAAGGAAGAAGCTTTGCCTTTCAGAGTAATTCAAATAATTCGCAAATACATTATCATTACACCACAATCAATAAATTAATAAAAATCGATATGTCCATAAGTTCTTGTAATTCGCTAGCACTGTCACGTCACGTCACGACTGAACGTACAAATACGAGAAAATCAAGTCCACTAGCATATGCCTGATGAGATGGATTTGATCTTTTCGATCACACAGTCATTCAATGGCGGCATCATCAGATCGAAACTGCCTAACGAATTACTATATACATTATAAGCAATCTGACTCATTTCAAATACTACAACAAAAGTATAAGCTTTATATTGGTGACCCTGACGGCCCTGTTTTTAAGGATTAGGAAACAACAACGTTTACACGTCAATATATTCGGATACAACCTGTCAAAAAAAATTCATCTTACTCTCCTACTGCCTAATTAACACAAAAAAAATTAACTTCTCACAACGGGATTTGTCTGCCTGTCACCTCTCAACCAAAGTGGTTGTGTGGTGGTCTGTTTCGCGCTGCTCAAAGCTCAGATATTTCCAGGAAGTTTGTGTCTCATGCTGCAACAAAGCCAAAGCAACAAAGACTAAGGTTGAGGTGGGCGAACGCGGGCACACAGCATGCAGTCAGTCAGGGTTCGTTTCATGTCGCAACAAGCCTAATCACTAAGCGGGTGAAATCAGGCACCCCAACAAATTACGGGATAGAATAATAATTATCAAAAAACGGAGAGGAGTATTCAATTTTTGGGGGGAGTAATGTTGGCTGGCAACATTTATTCAGAAATAACTCAATTAATTCGCAAACACATTATCGTGGCGTGGTGATCAATCAATTAATAAAAATCGATAGTTCGAGTTTATCCTTGTAATTCACTAGCACTGTCGCGTCACGACTGAACATACTATATAGAGGGTGGGGCAAAACTCCTGGAACCATTTTGATTGCCTGTAACTTTGTTCAAAGAAAAGATAAGTAGGTTTGGTTTTCATAAAAAGTTAATTTGATCTTTACTTTTTTTTTCGTGATGATTGGAAAATTATATCGGCTAAATGGTGACCGCGATTCACTATGCAACTTTCGGCTCTTTTTAAGGCATTTTTCATGACATCCTGCTCAATTTCTTCTATTTCGTGACGAATATTCTCTTTAAGACTTAATAAGATGCTAAAAATGAATTGCCGTAATGAATATTACTGGAATATAGATGATTTCAAAACCAATCATAATTTTCACTCAAAAATATCTAATGTAAAACAGTTGAGTGTTTTACAAATTAATATTTGTAGTATGAATAATTTAAATAAATTTGATGGTATTCTAGAATTTATTGACTCGTTAATTATGACGTTCATATTATAGCAATTTCTGAAACTTGGATTCAGAGTAGAAATGTATTGGCGTATAATATCAATAACTACACTAGTATTTTTTCCTGTAGAGATGAAAGGGTAGGTGGTGGTCTTGCATTATATATTCGAAATGATATTATTTATAGATTAGTAAATGTTGATAATGGTCAGTATTCTTTTCAATTTATTAGGATTGAGCTTCCTAAATTTGCAGGTACCAAACTTTTGGCAGTGTATCACCCTCCGGACTCTAGTCTTGACTACTTCACTAACTTTTTGGAAACT
This sequence comes from Tipula lateralis, assembly GCA_963932295.1. Lineage (NCBI taxonomy): Eukaryota > Metazoa > Arthropoda > Insecta > Diptera > Tipulidae > Tipula > Tipula lateralis. The sequence goes on from OZ010737.1 coordinate 68,500,147, forward strand.
CAATTCGAAGGAGATAATAAACATGATAATATCATTGGTGATATTAATATCCCAGCCAATAAAAAAGAAGATTTTGTGATATATTATAAAAACACATTAATGAGTTTTGGCGTGATTGTTACAAACACGAATGTTACCCGAACTGCCAGTGGTAATATTCTTGATCACGTGGGATCCAGTTTTGTTAACATCGATAGTGTATCAACATCAACTATTTACTCTAATTTAAGTGATCATAACTTTCTTTTTTCAAATTTTCGTTTTGCATTGAAATATACAAGAAGAACCCTTGAAAAAAAAAAATCACTGACTACAAAAAAGTAAATGACCATTTTGATAATTTTTTACATACAATACCATTTAATGATATGGATCCCAATGAAGTATTAACATCCATAATTCAAAAATATAATGAGTTAATTAATAAATTCACCAGAACTATTGTAGCCAAACTGAAAAATACTTTATGTACATGGATTACATATGACATATGGCTTTTGATTCGTAAAAAAAATCAAATTCTCAAAAAACACAAATTGAATAGAAACAATGAATGTTTAAAAGAACGACTTGCTACTATTAGCAAACAATTAAACTTATCCAAGCACTTAGGCCCTGTCCGATTTCTGTAATAATGAAATAATTTTGACATAAGCGAAATAATTTGCTCTTCCATATTTTGATGTAAGTTCGTTTGCTGTCCGAATTCTGTGATAATATTGACTTGTTAATTTTGAAATTTCAAACTACAAAACGTTTTAAAAAGTGTGTACAAATTAATATTAAAGTGAATATTAAAATAGTTTATAACTAATAAGTCATAATTATGATTGAAGTAGAGTTTGACCCTAATATAGTGTTATTTATCTTAATAACATACTATATGCTCATACAAATTATTGCATATGAAAATTATTAACATACATGCGAGTATGTAATATATAAAATTACTTTCAAGAATTTAAAATATTCTTATTGCCCGACATTGTTGTTGTGTTAAAATTATTACAGAGATGTCAAAATTATAACACGCAGTTGCTGTAATAATTTGGTTGCATACATATATTATTTCGCTTATGTCAAAATTATTTCATTATTATAGAAATCGGACAGGGCCTTAGTAAAAAAACAGTACTTCAATAGAATGTTTGTTGATTCAAATCAAAAAGATTTATAGAAAAATATAAATTTCTTTTTAAACAAAAATCATACGATCAAATCCATGCAGATTAATTCCATCATCTATGAAGGCTGCTCTTTCAGTAATACTGTGGATATTGCTAATGTATTCAATAAATATTATGTACAAGTCGGTAGCTCTATAGGGGACTCGATAAGTTCTGACAAAAATATACACAAACATAATACGATCCATCAAATATCAAACAGCATTTACTTTTCGTCAGTAACACCAGTAGAAATATTCAATATTATTTGTTCTCTTGAAAATTTTAATGGGGGAGGTCCTGATAATGTGAGTAATAGTGTTATAAAAAATAGAGCTTATTTTTTCTCAAATGTTTTGTCTGGTGTATTTGATAATATATTAAAAACTGGGATTTATCCAAATTGTTTAAAAATAGCTAAAGTTATTCCAGTTTTTAAAAGTGGTGATTATGAAATAGTCACGAATTACAGACCAATCTCCACTTTATCTGTATTTGATAAGATATTTGAAAAAATTATTGCCACTCGTTTATTAGACTTTTTAAACCAACATAAATTTTTCTATTCTTTCCAATATGGTTTCAGGAAAGGATTAAGTACGGAACTTGCTCTTGTGGAAATTGCTAGTATGATCTATTCTGCCTTTGATAGACAAAAATCAGTTGGAGCATTATTCTTAGATCTGCAAAAAGCATTTGATTGCATCGACCATGATCTTCTTCTAGATAAATTATATAGTTACGGTATTCGTGGTGTCATATTTAACTTGCTTAAAAGTTATTTAGAAACCTTGCTTAAAAGTCATATCTACCGCTGATTGGTCAAATTATTGTAGAATATTTGCAGATACTGCTTTGTTTTACGAAAAAGAAAATCCTTTTGGCATTGTGGATGACATTAAGCATGATTTTGATGTGCTTTTAGAGTATTTTAAATCCAACATGATTTCACTGAATGTGGCTAAAACTAAATTTATTGTGTTTCACTCTCCGCATAAATCAGTTAGCGGTATGCCTCCACTGCAAGTCTGTGATATTGGTATTGAAAGAGTAAACTCTGTGAAATACCTCGGAGTAATATTAGATGAACGTATGTCGTGGCAGGAGCACATTAATACTACTTGTAATAAAATTGCTCCACTTGTTGGCCTCATCAGGAAATTATCATGGTTTCTTCCTACGTATGTTCTGCTAAAAATTTATTTTTCATTTATTCACTCAAGGATTAATTATGGCATTCTTGTATATGGAACTGCTTATGCGTCAAGGATTAAGCAACTACAAATCATGCAAAATAAAAATTTGAAAGCAGTTTTTAAACTGCCTATTTTATTTTCTACTAAAGAACTATATACTAGAGAAGATCATTTAGTTTTGCCCATTATCATTTTACATGAATTTCAAATTGCTATTTATATGTATAAAATTCTTAATGGAATGTCATTGTCTAATATTAAGTTTATTTACAGTAATCACAATTATCTAACTAGACACTCCGACAAGCTTAGTATTCATCATATAAAAACAGAATATGGGAGAAAATCTATTACATTCCTTGGTCCATTAGTTTTTAATAAAATACCAGATAAAATAAAGAAATCAGAGTAATTTTTAAAGTTTAAGTTCAATTTAAAAAATTATTTAAAATCATTAGTTTCTATGCACTTTTAAAGTAAAATTGTCACAATATAAGTACGAATATATATTTTATGTCACATAAGTAATGATGAGTATAATATTGTTTTTGTATAAAGGTAAAAATAATTATAGATGAATTATATGTTTTTATATAAAAATTATAATGTATCACTGATTAACCTTTAAAGGGTTCCTGTCCACTTGATAATCAGTGATACAATGAAGAATAAATAAATAAAAAAAAAAAAAAAAAAAAAAAAAGATGTTGAATCGTTTGGGGCTTATTCACATAAACTTTTATTTTAAAAGAACCCCATAAATTCGACTCGGTAAATTCGGAGATCTGGCTGGCCATGCTATATCACCATTTCGCGAAATTAGTCTTCGTGGAAAAATCTCATTAAATAATTTAATTGTTGAACGGGATGTGTGTGTTGTGGTCCCATTTTGCTGAAACCACATGTCCTCAAGTCCTTGCTCTTCCATTTCAGGCACCGGCAAATAACGAATCAAGTTTTGATATCGTTCAGCAGTAACAGTAACTTCAACACCTTGGTCATTTTCAAAAAATAGGGACCAATGATGTTTCCAGTATGAATATCACACCATACAGTTGTTTTAAGTGGATGCAATGCTGTTTGATGAATTAATTGAGGATTCTGTGTTCCCCAAAACCGACTTTTAATTGACGTGGCCACTGAGATAAAAATGAGCTTCATCGGTCATTATCAATTTAGCCGAAAAATCTTCCATTTCACCAGACAGCCTTACGATTGCATTGCTGTACTAAACTATATTGTCACTACTTCTGCTCGTTCTTGTGGCGTATATTTATTCATTATAAAATTGAGGCGTATATATAACACAATGGTTAAAGCGGGTTACACAATACAATGGTTAGAGCTTAACGACACATAACCAAGATGGCGCGCACATAAAATGGTAGCGGGACTTTCGCCCCATCATGTACTATATTACGTAACATAAACGAATCGCACAGTATGAACATATCATGTCCGAAATCGCATATATATATATATATATATATATATATATATATATATATATATATATATATATATATATATATATATATATATATATATATATATATATATATATATATATTTTTTTTTGCCTGATGAGTTAGATCTGGTCTTTTCGATAACACAGTCATTTAATTTCGTCATCATCAGATCGAAACCGTCCTAGCGAATTACAACATACGAAGCAAAACTCGAATTACAACACACACTTAAAAATACTATTGAAAATTATATAAAGCTATACTTACACGCTTTACAAAGATTGGCTGACCGATCAAACGGCGCATGTAGAGTAGATATCGCTAAAACACAGATCACGATCGGCTCAGTCTATTCCGCCATAAATTTGAATGAACTCAACCAACTAATCTCCACACTCCCAAATCCAATGATCCTGCTAGGGGATTTTAATGCTCATAATACATAAGAAGACCGTAGAGGAAAAACTATGAAAGAGTTCATCAATCACAACGCTCTAGTGTGCATCAATAACGGTTCTCCTACATACTTTCATCCCAACGGATCCCAAACACATATTGACCTAGCTATACGCTCTCGGGAGCTAGCATTAAAATGGACATTTAAGGTCATAGAAGACCTGCATGGAAGCGATCATTTTCCAGTTTCACTATCCTCTAGTACATTCTCACCTCCTAACATCAGACGACAGAGGTGGAATGAAAAATACGCCGACTGGAGTATGTTTTCCGAGTTGGCAAATCTTTCGGTTATATCATTATACCAGGATGTTGACCACCTAATCCATCAATTTACATCTGTAGTAACACAAGCCGCTGCATCGAGTATCCCACTAACTACAGACAAACCCTTCAAGACCGTAGTTCCTTGGTGGTCCTCCGAAATCAGTGCGGCCATCAAGGACAGAAAGAAAAAATTTAAACTCTTTAAAAGATTCCCATCCACGGAAAATCTAATAGCCTTCAACAGAGCCCGTTCTCACGCCAAAGGAGTTATGGGGCAAGATCAGGGCCATAACAGGCAAAGGCAATATAAGGCAAACAACTATAATCCAACAAAATAACATCACATATACAGACTAAACATCGATAGCTAATATATTAGCATTAAGCTTCTTCAATAATTCATCGTCAACAAATTATTCGAGTGTCCTAATCCCTCATAAAGATTTACTAGAGCACCAATTCAACACATTCGAGTTCAAAACAGCACTCAAAAGAACTAAGAGTAAAGCTCCCGCGGAGAACTTAGTCACCAAGAACATGCTGAGTCACTTAACCATCACAGAACACCTGCTGAATATATTCAACAAAATATGAACCACCCACTCCTATCCTTCACAATGGAAAAAGGGACTTGTCGTACGGTCAACAAAAGGTTAATGTGGTTCTTAGAAACAAACCATCTGCTTTCCAGGGATCAATACGGGTTAAGAGCAAATGGAAGCCGTAAAGACGCAATACAAATCCTATAAACGAGGCTATATCCGAGGAACTAGAAAATTCGTCTCATATTACATGTATATTTTTCGACATCGAAAAAGCTTACGAAAGAGTTTGGAGGCTACGAATAATTCAACAAATGGAAAAATGGAATATCAAAGACACATACTACACTTTATATGGAATTATCTAAGAGACTGCACTTTAGTAGGAAACGTTAGGTCGCAAACTTTTGTCTAGGAGAATGGAGCGACAACTGGTACGTGTCTGGCAGTTACTTTATTTCTGATCGCAATAAATTCCATTAGGTTTATATTCCACCAGTCTAAAGTAAGATTCGTTTTATATGCTGATGACCTAACAATATTTTATAGCGGACAAGACTTATCAAAACACAACCAAGAGATTTCCCGCATAATAGGCAAATTGAATCTTTGGGGTAAAGAAACCGGGTTCACGTTTGCACCATCCAAAACAAAACTAATGCACTTCTGCAGGAAGCGTAGATGTACCCCTCTAAAAATTTCTCTTAATGGAAACATACTCGAGAAGGTTGAATCACCCTAGATACTAGAAAGAGTTGGAAGCCACATATAGAGAATATTAAGCAAGAATGCCATAAAACAGTCAATGCACTGAAATGCTTGAAAGGAATTTATTGTGGGAGTAATAGAACCACATTATTGCATGTACTACACAATACCGTTATAGCCAAATTAGACTCGGGCAGCGAGTTCTATCAAAACGCGGCCAAATCGACACTCGAGCATTTTAGCTACCGGAATTTTAAATCTAGCCGAGAGAAGGGATTAAGCCCTTCTGAAGCTCTTTATCAAGCAAAAAGCCAATCTGGACTCGCCGTACTACACTTATCCCAACTATTCAGCACGCAGTTTAAGAATCAAGGGATCAGAACTGTGTGATCGTTACAATATTTCCACAAACGTGTTAAGCTCACGAGCCACCACCCAACATCCTCTTTGGAAAAATGTAAACATAAACATAAACACAAAGCTCCACCAGTTCCCGAAAGTCAATACCACACCGGCAGAGTTAAAAACTGAAAGTATCAACCTGATCTCAAAACTACCCTCCAACACACATATCCAGTATACGGACGGCTCAAAAATACGAAATAGAGCCGGATTCGCTATTATTAACACGAAAACATCTCCAATAAAAAAACGAACGTCAAACGATTGGAGTTCACTAAGTTTGGAGGCAGCAGCGCTAGGTGAAGCGGTGAAACTCGCCTTTGACCACCCGTTCGAAATCCAGGCAATATGCACTGATTCCTTGGCAATACTCCAGGGTCTTGTAACCAAACGAAATCGAAATCCCCTTCTCCGTGATACACGAGAGAAGATTCTCAACTCTTCTAGATCTGGATACCTGGCCACGTGGGAATACCCGGAAAAAGAAGGCAGATTCCGAAACCAAATCCGCAGTCCAAGCAAACGAAATAGACATAGAATACACACCGATGCAAGACCTAGTGAATCAAGCAGCAACAGCCATTTGGCAAGCCAGAAATAGTCACTGGTTGACTATGCACCCACAAAATCATCTGGCAGCAATCAAAGATCGACCAATAGCATGGAAATCTCAAGACGAGACAGCAGTGTTATATGCCGGCTACGAATAGGACACACCAACATCACGCATATCCACCACATTCTCAAAACGGAGGTACCCATATGCAATCTATGCAACACACAGCTCACAGTAAAACATTTCTTGATCGATTGCCCACATTGACCAACCCAAGGCAGAAGCATCAAATTCCAAACTCAATTAAACTGGCACTAGCGGATGACCGAGACACATTAATCAGAGTGCAAAATTACTGAGGGAGACTAAAATATATGACAAAATTTAGAAATTTATAAACCTTAAATACCTTAACCCTAACTTAACTGTAATCTATATACCAAAAGCGTAAATGGCTTAGTGGTCGATCGCTTATAAATTAAAGAAAAAATGGCGCAGTCGTTAAAGCTGCGGCAGTTGGATTGGGAGGTACCGGGTTCGAATCCCGATAGAGGCGGGGGATGTAAAAGTGATTTTTCGCCATCTGATTACGATTTATGCTGGCATGGAACTATGCAGGTGCTTCTACGTAAATCGGACAAATAGCCAGTCATACGTCCTCGGTTTGGTTGTAATGGCGTAAGGTAGGACGTAAATAAGCGAACCGTGAAAGAGTTGGGAGTGTCTTGAGATTCAAAAAAACAAACAAAGATTAGATTGAAGTGAAGTATTTATTCATTCGCTCATCCAATAGTGTAATCAAAGCTTTAGATTCAAATGTTTGGAAATATTGTTATAAAAGCAAGTATGATGTCATATTTTGGCCTCGGATTTTGACGATAATAATGACATGATGATTTACGAACTGTAGTCTTCAAGATGTTTTACATGTGTCGATAAAACTAATTTGTATTAAAATCCCGAAGTAATAAAATCTTAGATCGTTTATGACTGTTCGATTAAAATTCTAGCTCACAGGAACCTATCCAAAACAATAAACATTAAACATTTTTTTTTCTGTTGTTCAAATCATCTTTTTAATTTTTCTATCCAATTTTTTTTTATTTTAATAAATTTTTTTTCTATTCAAGCTAATTTAAAATGTCTATTAAGCAAGTGCCACCCGCAATCGAACAAATAACTCGAATTCCAGGCTGTTCCGACCGCAAGAAAACCGAATTTGATGCTGAAACACGTAAAGCGATTTTACAAAGTCGAAGTGACCGAACACGATGCGGTACCTCGCCGTTAATAATTCCACCTGTGGTCTGTCGACGTTGGCGACCCGAGGCATGGAAAGTAATACCAACGTCACCACATATAATGCAATCATCGTATCAAGCGCCACTACCGATCGAGGCGTCCCGTACATGGAATTATTTTAAATTGATCGATTCGACAAAAATGATTCTTCGTGGGACGTATTCATTGTCATCGCGTCGATATGGATTGATGAGTTGCGGGAAGCAAAGTGCAGCTATTGCTATTGTAACATTAGGATTTAAGAAAATATTTCCCGTCTCGAAATGGATTTCTTCCGATATGGATCGTATACTTGACGAGGGTACAAAATTATATAAACGAACAATAATCCATTCGAAAATTAAACGTGGCTCGATTTTAAAGCCGAACGAAGTGTTTTGCAATTTCTACATCGACAATAGTAAAATAATTGCCAATGCTGGTAAGGATGTGTTCGAGAATTTATTTGAAAACGACCAACTGCAACCGGATGTGGATAATTTTTTGAAACTATACAAATCGTGTATATTTTGTGCGGGCGATAAATGTTTCCCACTTTGGAAAACATCAGACAATTCGTTTTATATTTTGAATGCGTACGATACTGACGAAAACGGAAATATGGTGCCGATGACAAAAGGTGGATGCTGCTGTTTACGATTATTGTCGTTGTCATTAGTGATCGACTATTTTAATTCAATATTGAAACAAACTCATGGTAAATATGAGCTCTTCTCGGTTGACATTTTGAAAATTGAGAAATTACTGGATTCGGCAAAAACTTTTGATGGAATGGATGCTGTTCTACCCACGGGTGACCAGCTTCTTTCACGCAAAGAATCTAAATTATATACTCGACCGGTAACTGTGCCGATGATTAAAGAAGCTCGACTACCCATGTTTACATTTTCCGACGATTTCGAGAGAATTGACGAAAATAAAGGAATACTGCGTGCTTCAAAATTTATTGACGCGACGATGAAAGTTCCGGCTGTAAATTTAGCCGCTCTCATAATGCTGCGCAACTTTAGAACATTGACTTGGGATACAGACAAAATGGATGAAATCCTAGATATGGGTCTACAACTGTACGATAAAAGTGTCGAAAATTCGAATGTGGTGGCGTTTGGTGATCAAAAGTATTCGATCGATTCAACACAGATTGTCATTGGAGAGATTGTCTCATCGAAAGCAAATATTTGCGATTTAATTACGGGGCTAAGACAGTTTTTCAAACTCTATGACACAGGATTGGTCCAGGGACCGCAGAACATTGGGATCTGGCAAGAAGCTGGCTATTATTTTTTGTTTGATCCCAAGGAGCGAAATAAAATGGGTGAAAAATTTGTCAAGAATCCGACAGTCACTGGCAACGAGGAGTTTGGTAAAGCATGCTTATTGTGGTTTATAAAATTGACCGACTTAGTAGAGTGCTACATAAAAAATGTGCCGCACAAATATCGTTTCGATCCGTATCGTTTAACCAAAATCGAAATCGAAGAAGTTAAAACAAAGTCAGAGGATTGGTATGACTGGCGTAGTTTTGACTTCAATAAATGGATAATTCGTGGTCAATTCTCGCAGAATAATAAACGTTACTGTGAAGAGAATCGAAATAAACAATCTACCTGTATGGCTGCTATAGCTTTAGTATTTCAAAAGATTCATCCATTGTCTAGTTGGAATACAAAGGTTTTAGAAAACATTATGGATGTTGGTGATGGGCTGTACACAAAAAGCTTGCAAGCATTACGAGATGCTGAGAAGTTTAACTCTTTCCAATTAAGTTGTAATGAAATTTCAAAATTTTTCGCTTTCGAATCGTATCGAATGGAATTTAAAATCGACGATTGCGTCATAAATGGTTTTCTAGGTAAAGTAGAACAATTGCCGGATGAAGACTCATTCGCATCTTTATTAGAAGGATTACGAGAATTTTTCAAAATATATGACAAAGCTGTACTCACTGGATGTGGTATTTCATTGGCAATTTGGCGCAGTGGTGAGTATTACTACTGTTTTGATTCACACCCACGGGATTGCGAAGGTAAAAATTCGGTCACATGTTCAAATGCCACTGGATGTTTTGGAACATGTTGTGCAATGCGCTTCTTCAGTTTAACCCAATTAGCCGATCACATTGAAGGTAATATGGAGTTTGTTGAACTTACTGCTCCGTACAATTTAAGCCGCATTGAATTTGTCATAATAGAGGAAAAATTACGACCGGAACTAAACTATTATCAAAGCTTGGGAGAACAAGGCGCTATATTACGACCGATTGAACGAGGTTTGCACGAAGGAAATCGCAATTTGTTTGATATTCGATCAAATCGACAAACACTTTGCAATCTAGTTGTTGGTTTGGCATTGGCCAATATAAGCCGGTCTATGAAATGGAGTGCGCAATACATAAACGATATATTATCGATTGGTGATAAGATGTTTTGTCGCATTGTAAAGCGATTGGGCTCGGATATTGATGATAATTTTGTTCTTACATGGAATGAGTTGGATAAAGAGGTCGAGATAGGACTTAACCAGTTTACATTTGATTTTCAAATATTACGCAAAGGTATTATCGAAGAAGAACCATCGATTGTTTCAGTCCAGAGTTCGTTAAGCTCAAAAGGAAGTTCAAAGGAATCAGACACACTTACCGCTGATTTGGAGAACGAAGGTGACCTAGACAATGATCCAAATAAACCTGGCCAAGCGGAAGATACAGCTGCGTCAAAAAATAAAGATAAAAATGCCAAAGATGACGGAAAACCATCGACAGGAAAATCAAAGAAATCTGCTAATGATGACCCTGTAGTCAAACCTACTGATCAATTATTACCAGCCGATCCACCTGCAGCGCAACAGATAGCAGTCGAGGCAGCTATTCCAATCGATTTAGTGGAAACAGCATCAGCACGTGGCTCTCAAAGAAGCAACCGATCACGTTTAGAACGATTGTCGTCAAGCCACTCGAAACCATCATCGGAAGTTGAACGCAAAAGAATTATCGCTAAGTTAAAAGCACATGATATTTCTGGACTGTCAAATGTGTCACACATTTATAATCTTCGTTCTATATTTGCCGAATGGGAATCCGTCATCACCCTATATACAATACTACAAACCGAGGCCTTATTGTGTGCGGTATGGAAACAGGACAATCTATATTTTATATTCGATCCCAAGGGTACAGACGATGAAATAAAATTTCTGCCCGAACGAATTGAAGAGGTACGCCGCAAAATTGCCGAAAAATACGAGAATGAAAATAAATCGAAAACGGATATAAAATCTCAAAGTGGTACACTGACTATTAAAGATGAAACTCGAGCGTACGTTGCTTGGTTTACGACTCACGAGGATTTGATCGATCACATTTTATCGGTGATACCCGAAGAATTTGCCTATCGTATATTTACGCTGTACAAAATCGATTTCCAAACCACGTTGAAGGAACAACCAAATCAGGAGGAAAGGACGATACTCAATTTCTCCTACATCGATGACGATGTGTCCGTTATACGGGGCTCAATGTCGCAAAATTATAAAATATTTGCAAAAATTCCCAATCGTAATAATCAGGATGCGACGAATTGTGTAACAGCGATTGCATTTTCACTGTTTTGTGATTCAATCGACTGGAAAACTACTTTGTTGGATGTTGTGTTGAAGTATGGTGATCGGTTGTATACGCAAAGTTTCAAATTTATGAAAAATCTCGATCCGAACATGAATTTTTTTAAGGATCCAAAACTCAAGTTGCACCATTTGGCCACACCATTTCTGATTACGAATATGAAGTTTTATGTGACGACCAACGCGTTGGAGTGTGATACGAAAGAGATTGACGATAAGTTGGGGCCACTTTTGCTCGAACATAATAGTTTAGTGTTGGAATGTCGCAATTATTATGTCGCTCTATGGAATGAAAAGGCTGCCAATAGTGCTGGTGGAGATTCTGGGAATATTGCACATTATATGTTTGATCCGCATGACATTGGACCTAACGGTTTAAAACGGATCAATGGAGCTGCGGCCTTATATCGATCAGAGAATATTTCATCGTTAATATCGTATTTTTGTCGTAATTGTGATGCTGATAAGACTAAAGATGATATAAAAGTGTATCGGGTAAGTAATAACCTAACAAGTCTAAATCAGCTGCGTTTAAATAAAATATTTTATCTGTAGGTTCAAATTATAATGAAACTCTTACCGGGACGCGTTAAACTGTGTATCGACGAAGAAATTTACGATCACGACGAGTTTGATGTTCAGGAAGGTAATCTAGACTATGAAACCACCGATCATTTACCAGCTGAATATTCGTCGTTCAAACAAAACGGTCAACATTCGAAAATTTTAACGGGAACCATATTACCCGATCGAATGTTGGTGCAAAGTTCAATGTCGTGCTACATTCTTGCGGCTATTATAACATCACAGGTGATTGCGCCAGACTATTGGACCGAGATCACAATGAATGAGGTAATGAAATTGGGCGATCGACTACATCGCGAAGAATCGGTCAGTGATTTGAATGATGACGACAAAATTTTGCAACATTTTTCAAAACTCGATATCCTCATTGATAAGGTCGAATTGACTGATGAGATTATTGACGAAAATCTGCCAATCATAATGGAGCACTTCTTCGATGATCATACAATTGGTGTTTATCTGCTAGCGGACGTTATATATGCGGTGTGGAAAAATACTAGTCGATACTATATTTATACGCCACCATCGACGGCAGGAGCGGCACATCTCTACAAAACATATTCGATCAAATGTTTTGGCAAATTGTTGCTCGAGTTGTCGACAGGGAATACAATCTTTACATTAAAAAAATGTGATATTTTATTCAAAATTAAAAAATAATATTTATTTAAATAATTTAATCAAATTTTTATTTATTTTTTTATTTTAATTGCAAATAAATGTTTTGGAACGGAGTTAGGATCGGCATCTTCGTTGTCCTTACTATTTCGTACCGTCGTGGTATGTTCGAGTGGTTCAAGTATTACTTTATTCGGCCCACGTGTGTTCACATTATTATTATTACTATTATTACTATTATTATTATTATTATTATTGTTATTTGTTATAAGGAATGGGTTGTGTTGTAGAACGGTTGACTTATCTGAAATCGGTTCAGGCGGTTTTCGTACATTTCCGTTACTACTATCATTACTCTCGCTTCTATTTAAGGGAGTATTTTTGGTAAAACATTCGTGATCAGGAGATATCATAGTCGTTGTCATTTCAATTTCGTTTGGCGGCGACGCTGAATTTGAATGTGAATTGAAATTTGAATTTTCCAGCGACGGATGCCCTGAATCTGACTGCTCAATAATGTTCGATTCGTTGATTTTATTTGTTTCGATTATTTCGGGAAATTCAGCTTCATCCGAAGTTTGTTGCCTTAGCTGCACTCCACCGTTATCCAGATCGATTGGAACATGTTGGTTCGGGAACGATATATGACTAATTGGTGTCGATGCCGAATTGTAAAATTCACGTTCTCGTATGTATTGATTGTAAACACCGCTCAATAGTTGTTCAGTGTGTCGTGACAATGGAATCACAATATTTGGATCTTGCGCCATTGTAGTCGGAGCATACGGATGTCGTGGATAATCTAGTCCATCATCGTTGGCTGCAATGCCAACGTGATTTGTGCGCACATGATAGGGAAAACTTTTATTAGCTCGCGACGGCCATGTTAACCAAAGAAAAGCTGCATGTCCACCGAACGCTATTGCTGCATGTGAACCACACATAACACTTTCGCGAACCCATGGATCGAGAACACCAACCCCAATAAATGTTAGTATCGACCCACCGAGCAGCCACAACGAACCGAGCAGCCCAAATGGATAGTAAAAAGTATTTTTTTCTGGATACTTTTTTAAAGTGGTTGCGATTGCTATCAAAAAGGCACACCACGCACCACATCGTAATCCAGTTAGACCAAATCCGGCAGGCGACTCATATAAATTTAAAACTTCACCCGGATCAAACGCTTCTGCTTGATAGATGTACAGCGATATGTATGCAACAATGTAAATATTTACAAAAACTGTTAGTTTAACTGTGGTACACGATGATAAGCGTGCTCTTGTAATTGTGTAACCCTTTGCCATCAACAACATTAGTGTTATAAATGAAATTTCACTGGCACCCATAAAAACACCTCCAAGCACAGTATTTGGTCCCAATCCGGTTATAGCATATTTTGACCATGCCACTGCATTCGCTAGAACACCAACCCAGTGAATAAATGCACTAAAGGCGAACAGTCGATATGTGCAGTGAAATAAATGCCTGGTTTTTAATTCGATGGCGCATAAAAATATTGCCAGCAGTAAAATTGAGTACACCAGACTTTCAGTGAGCAGTATCGGAGGAATATCTGAAAACGTAACAAAATTGTTTTTATAGAATAAATTTATGTCACACATTTATGCGAATACTTACACATCTCATCGGCGGAAAAATGTTCATGCCAAAAATCTCCCGGTGGCCCATTTGTCATTCGAAATTTGTACTTAATATCGAGTCCTTTTTGACTGCCACAATTGGCAACCGCAATATACCACCATCGTTCACGCGAACTTATAAAACCGCCAATATTATGACAGCTTACAATAATCTTAGATTTCTTCGTGTGCGACATAAATACTGGCGGCAGTGCCTCACGAGGTACTCTCGTTAAATTATAAACATCTGTCAATTTTTCAAATAGCTCTTCGACATCATTTTCGTATGTCGAACCATTATCCATTTTGTTGCGATAACTAAATCCGGTATCAATTGCATTTTTGTACGTCTCGTCGGCATGCGTTAAATTCAACAGTTCCGATTCATTGAATAGCATTCGATTTGAATCGTATGATTCGAAAAAAATTGTTGCGTTGTCATCGAATTCTGTTGGCTCGGTCGATGTCACTAAAAATTGATCATAATAGCTTGAGTCGTTTTCGTCGTTGATGGGCGGCTGCAATGTGGGTATAAAATTGTTGGGGTTAGGTTTTGGTTTATGCTGCCCAACCGGTTCATTATTTTCATCGACTTTTTGGATTTGGCAACCCGAATCCATACTGTACGGCGGACGTGCCGATAATACAACAATTTGTTTGCCGGCCGTATTTAGTACGGATAGTTTTTGAATGCAGGTCTAAATAGGAAATCGTTATTTGATTTGAATGACAGAATGTTTTATGCATTTTAGAATGTCTTACCTTGCCCGATTTATATACAGCCGGCCATTGGGTTATATCATCATAGTAGAGTAGTAGTTTGGGTTCTCCGTAACGTTTCTCAAATTCAATTTCATATTCGTAACGGCCGCGACCTGATAAAAAACAAAATCGTGCCAAGAATGACCAATCCTTGAAGAGAAAATAAAACAAAATTGAATGTTTAGTAATCATGCTTGATGTTATGTACATTTGCGTATTGTATGGTATGTCGAAGGCCATGACATATAGAAGTAAAAAAATGGTTTTAATGCCAAAATTTACATTAACATTATTTTTATATGTAAAAACCATTCTCGAACTCTAAGTGAAAATAGCTATTATCTGACCTTCTACATAATCTTTCTAGAGTCTAGATCTAGAATCTAGATCAATAGCAATATGCATCAATATGCTTAGGTCAAGGAGAGCAGACTTAGATAGTGATACCACGACGGTGACTGCCTGAAAGGGATGTCCTCAGGGGGATTCTGTCTCCGCCAGGGTTATGCTGATGATATCGCCATAATACTGGTAGGGAAATATACGGATGTAATATGTGATCGCATGCAAACTGCGATTAACATAGTTGTAGCCTGGTGTAGTGACCAGGGTCTATCAGTCAATCTTAGGAAAACTGAGATGGTCATTTTCACTAGACCCAGGAGTATTGGAAACTTTAGTCTTCCATAAATTGGGGCTCACAAGATCCCACTGGAAATGCAAACAATCATTTGGTAAATCATGGGGCCTGAAACCTAGACGCGTGTACTGGCTATACGTTTTGGTGATCAGACCCATAGTCTCGTTTGTCGCATTCATTTGGTGGCCTAGAACAATGCGTGGGATTGGAGGAAACCTCTAAACCATATGGTAGGTATAGTAGGAGCTATGCACACCACACCTACTGCAGCTCTTGAGATGGCTGTGGATCTGCTGCCGCTTGATCTTTGGATCAGAAGTTGTGCAGCGCAAACAGCCACTCGCTTACAATGCAAAGACAATATATTTGGCCCTTCCGGGCACTGTCAAATATGGAGGGAGGTGGGCCGGCACACAACTGCCCACATGCCCCCAGACATTATGGCGACGAAGCACGTCTTCGGGAAATTATTTATAGCTGGTGCCGGGTTATACATACAAAATCCTAAGGTTGAATTATCTATCCCGCTTGGTAGGTACACTACTGTTTTTCAGGCAGCAATTGCTGCAATTTTGAAAGCAGCATTCATGTAAAAGGGATAAATTGCAGAGATCGTCGTATCTGCATTCTTTCTGACAGCCAGGCTACCCTAAAGGCGATTGGTTCCAATACTGTTTCATCGAAACTTGCGACATCCACATTTGTGGGACTTGACCCCGCTCTAGGAGTGACGTGACTTTCTCTTAAACAAGAAATTGATTATCACTTTGGAGATCTGCACCAAAAGAGATGGGATAATCTCATCTCTTGCCGTTTATCCAAAATTTTCTTTCGATCAGTAAACCAGCAAAGATACCGCAGTCTTTCTTAAATTATGATAGGCGCACTTTAAGGATCTTGCACGTCATATGTTTCAAATGAGAATTCGAAACATCTCATACTGCAAACCGTGTAGGGACGGGGAGGAAGATACTGTAGAGCACTTTTTGTGCAACTGTTTTCCTATAGATTGCATTGTTTCGGCTCACAATTCCTATTTGAGGACCAATTGGCGACTTTGAGGATACCGGATATCTTGGACTTCATTAGAAACAGATTCCGGGACTGAGAGTGTACGCCTGGGAAGGAATGTCACAATGGGCCAATTGAGTGACTGGGAAAAATTATATACATGTACGTACAAAATATGAAATCGACAATAATTTAACACTACGAGAAACAATTCAATATTCCTGGGGTTGGGGGATTTGTATTTGGTGTGATTTCGCATTCAGCGTATCATTTACAAATCCATACGTGTACCGTGTTGTTTGTGTTTCTTTCAGTCCACATACATAATATATGAAATAACAATTATTTATAAATTAACGATTTGAATATACTCGTACACTTATATGTGATCGATATTGATACGTTAGATGTTAATTTAGGTGCCGTAATGTATTGTAATTCTTAACGATTGGTATATACACAGGTAAATCATTTTAGTCCAATGAAGTGAACGAAAATGGAAGTGCCAATTGATACCTTTAAACGAAAAGTTTTGATTTAAACATCTCGGCAGATCTCAAACTCGTAATAAACTGACGAATTTAAAGACCTCGAAAAATTTCAAGCAGGGAGCAATCGAAGATTGGCGTAATTCGACCTGCTAAATTATAACTTTTTGAATAAATAATTTGGTTCTATAGTTTTGAGTTGCTTCCTAATAAAAACGAATATCTTAAACTCATAAAAACTAGTTATACTACATGTATGTGAAAATAGCCCAGAATCCCAGAAAAGAGGGATGTTAACACTTATGTCAACTATCATGACACTATTTACTCTCAGCCACGAAAAAATCAACTATCATGATAGTTTTTGTATACTCAACACAGAAAAATTAACTATCATGATAGCTTAGATTAGCTCAGCCCAAAAAATGACTTCGAATATATCCGAAGTGAAAAAACATCGAAATGGAGTTCTTTCTGTGAGGAAGTGACGGCAACCACTAAACTCAAGAAAAATCTCTGTGGTAACATGAAGGTAACTATCGGAACTCTATAGAAACCTGATGGAACTCATACGGGTACATATCAGGAAGCTTTAGATGTTCTAAAGAAAACTCATTTTCCCGAAAGTGAGAATTCTAATGTAGTAGATGGCAATCAAGTTCCACACCAAGTTTTATAAATTAGAACTTGGTGACGAAGGTGGTGACAAAAGATCGAAACCGCTGGAGCATCGGTTCTTTCTCAAAATTTAAACGCCTGGTCCATGCGGGATATTCCCTGGTTTCCAACAGGAAGGAAAGGAAATTATCCAAGACCACCTTGAATATATCTTCAGAGTCCGTTGGCCGTCGGATACATTCCAAGATTATGGAGAAAAGTCAGGAAGGTGTTCATCCCGAGGAATAGGAAGCCTAGATATAACCCGGCAAAAAGTTTTCGACTTATCAGCCTGTCTTCTTTTTTACTTAAATGTTGGTTGATGGGCACTAATGCTCTTTTAACAAATCACATTCATTCCAAACAACACGCACACCAGAAAGGCAGATCTGTTGAAATTGTACTCCATGAAGTCTTTGGACGAATTGAAAAATCGCTGGACAACAAAGAGTTTGTCTTGGGAGCGCTTCTAGAACTACTGCGGACTTAGCTAAAATGTCTAACAACATTCTTAGGTAGAATGTGATGAGACGTCGGCGACCGCCCGAAAGGGATGTCCTTAGGGTGGTGTTCTGTCTCCGTTCTAGTAAAATTAGGGCTCAGACGATCTCGTTCTCTTCGAAGTCAAGTATCTGGGGGATCTGGTTAGATCGGATGATTACTTGGCAAAAACATAAAGAAGGGAAATGCAACAAAGTATTTAACATTTACTGGAAATGCAAACAGTCATTTGGTAGATCATGAGGCCTGAAACCCAGACATATATATGGCTATACGATTTGGTGACTTGTTTGTCTGAGTATTGTAGGAGCTATGCACAACACACCCAAAGCTGCTCTTGAGATTGCTATGGTATTCCTACCGTTTGATCTTTGAATCAGAAGGCGTGCAGCGCTGTCAAATATGAAGGGAGGTGGACCGGCAAACAACTGTCCACATGCTCTCGGACAGTATGGTGACGAAATTATTTTTGGTCACTATTACCGGACGCTAAGTGTACGTAGGCTTCTAGCTTAATGGTTAAGAGAGTTTCTCATCACACCGCGGTCTCGAGTTCAGTTCCCGCTGTCGAACCAAAAATTAACATGCAACCGGATGACATAAAAACGCGTTTGTGTGTAAAAACATTCGGCTTGACCACCTACAATGTGCATCAATCTTTAAAACTGGTTCGTAAGATCTCAGTTAGGACGCGGTAAGGACGGTTTATGGCCTTTAAATCATAGATTATTTCTATAAAGGTATACGCTACTGTCTTTCAGCAGCACTCTTTGCAAAGGTGATGAAGCAAAGCTGCTCTAAAGGCGATTATTTCCAATACTTGTTTTGGAGACGATAATTTCCTTAAATCGCCTATAGGCAGTCTGAATAATGAAGTAAGACTTCACTGGACATCAAAGGAAATATATGGCCTGATAAATTGGCTCGTTTGGGTGAAGCCTCCACTTTTGTGGGACCTGAGCCCACTTTAGGGGAGACGTCACTATCTCTTAAACGAGAAATTAACTATTACTTTATATAGTCGATAAAGGTAATAGTTAATTTCCTGGTGATATGACAGCCTCATCTCTTGTCGACTATCCACAATCTACTTCTGACCAATAAATCAGCAAAGAAATACACTTTAAGGATCTTGCTGGGCATTCGAAACCCTGAATATAATATTAACATCGCAAACTACAGACAGTGCGTCGCGGGAGGAGAAGAAAAAACTGTTGAGCACTTCTTGTGTTCAATGGCTTGATAAACATTATCCAAACTCTGTTCCATCGAGACAAATGGTAGATAAGTGGTTTACTGAATTTAAATCGTATCAGCACAAATGATGCTGAGCGCAGTGGACGCCCAAATAAGGCTGTTTTTCCAGAAAACATAAAAAAATCCACAAATTAGTAATAAAATTGAAGGTGCAGGAGCTAGCTGACATTGTAAAGATATCAGATGGAAGTGTTTTTACCATTTTACACGATTATTTTGGTATGCGAAAGCTCTGTGCAGAGGGTGTAGCGTGAACCCACTGTCGACCAAAAACAACAACGTATCGTTGCTTCAGAGGAGTGTTTGGCGCTGTTAAACCGCAATAAATTGGAATTCTATCGTCAATATGTGACAATGAATGAGACATGAGGTGTATTTTGGGATGAGAACTGGAAAAATATTCATCGACTATCTTCGAAAAGGAACCGTCATCAACAGCGACTATTACTGTGCTCTTTTGGATCGATTAAAGGTTAAAACCGCAAGGAAGCGGCCACATTTGCAAAAGAAAAAAGTGTTGTTTCACCAAGACAATGCACCGGGTCATAGATCGATGAAAACGATGGCAAAATGGAATGAATTGGGGTTCGAATTGATTACCCACCCAAGGAGAAATCGTACTGTAAATGGTATCGAAAAGTTGGAAAATCGCTATACTCGTTGTATCGCCCTCGATACAACTATGTTGAATAATAAAATCGAGTTCTGTCAAAATTTTGACTTTTTCTTACTTATCCTATGGATTTGTTGAATGACCTGTTAAGAGATTTTCGGAAGTGAATTTAATTATTTTATTGGTTGTTTGGATACGTGTTAAAACAAACGTGCTTGGTTATAAAAATTATTTTTTTGAAGTGGTTTAGGAAATGAAAGGGCAAACCGCCGAGGT
Organism: Tipula lateralis; assembly: GCA_963932295.1. Lineage (NCBI taxonomy): Eukaryota > Metazoa > Arthropoda > Insecta > Diptera > Tipulidae > Tipula > Tipula lateralis. Next base: position 68,520,880 of record OZ010737.1, read on the forward strand.
AAATTGAAACAAAACAAGCAGGACCAAAATTTCGAACACGGTAAAAATTATAATTTATAACTCAATTTTAAAAAAAACGTTAAATAATTTGTTTAGTGTGTATACCATCTAGCTTCAAGGTTTCTAGTTTGTGTGGGATTGGCGAAATTAAACAGTGCACTTATTTAGAAAATAATGAAAACATTGTTCAGTCAGATGAAAATTTTAATGTTCTAAATTCAAATAGTTCGAGTTCTTCTGCTGACGGGGGCTTGGCGAAAATTGCATCTATAAGAGAAAGCAATCTCTCTTCTAATGTATAGATTATATAGATCATCGCACTCTTATCCAGTTTCTTTAACAAAATACAATGAAAGTTTTAGAGGTAAAACAACTATTCCTCTAATTGTCAAAGTACAATACAGACAAACCCCGTTTAATGATTCCTCGAATAACGATTTCTTGATTTAACGATCATCACAAATTGATCTGAAACCTCGATCAACAGTTAAAAAACCTCAAAATTTGATAAAACCCAGAGCAGACTTACATTTTTGGAAAAGAAAAGTATTTTCCAGGGTTTAAGGCATCAATAGAGAGAATTACACTTGTTCTTGAGGATAGTGCAACGGGTGACTTTAAATTAAAGTCATATCTTATACGAAGACCCCAAATTCCAGGCTCTAAATAATATTTGTAAAACAACCTTGTTTGTATATTACAAATTAAATACCAAGGCTTTACAAATTTACAAATTAAAACACACAAATAAATTTTGATAATAAAGCATTATTGCTTCTTGATAATACTCCCGGACATCCACAATCTCTCCGAGAAATTAGTGAAGATATAAAAATTGTTTTTTTTTACCACCAAATACAACGAGTCCTATCCAACCCATGGATCAAAGGACTATAGCGACTCTTAAGGCATACTATCTTCGTTTGGAAGAAATACAACCTTTTAAAAGTCTATTGAAAACATAGGATTAGTTTGGTCTGGTACAAAAATTCCGAACCATGAATCCCATGTGGCGAAAAAAATTACCAAAAGTAGTAGCAAATTCAGAAAATGTCAACATTGGAAATGTTACAGAAATAATAGTTTCGATGGTAACAAATGCTGGAATAGAAGACAACGTTCGGGAAGGTATTTCACAAGTTGTAAATTTTTTATTTCTTCATCAATCCATTTAACATTAAGGTCGTTGTGCAATTCCTCGTTGGTTACGTAGCCGTAAGCATTTGTTATTGCCCGTAGAAATTTGTTTTGGCTGCGTTGAATAATTAAATGATTTGATTGTTTAGTGCATCCCCAGAGTTGGATGCCATACGTCCAAATTGGTTTAAATATCGATTCGTTGATGAGGCGTTTACAGTACAGGCTTAGCTTAGAATGTCTTCCTATCAGCCAGTACATCTCGCGTTGTTTTATTTTAATTTGCTCTGCTTTTAATTTAACGTGGTATTTCCAGTTCAATCTTGAATCAAGATGCAATTCGAGATATTTAGCAGATTCAGTTTGGGGTATTTGTATCCAGTTGAAAAATGTATGGAGGTTGCTATTTTTGTGCCGCAACGTGTATGTAACCTGTACTGATTTTAGCTCGTTAAGCTTTATTTTCCAATCCCTGGTCTATTGGCTGATTTTATCGAGTGCTTGCTGTAAGTATTTAACTGCTTGATTCAGTGATTCACTTGATACCAAAACTGCTGTATCATCAGCAAAAGTTCCAATGAAGGTTGTTTTCGTTGTCGGTATATTTCGGAAGTGTAAATTATATATAAGATGGGCCCTAATACGCTACCCTGGGCACCCTTGCTATGGCTGGGTAAAAGTTGGAGTACGTTTCTTCATGAGATACTCTAAATTTTCGTTTGGAAAGATACGACTCGAGCAATTGGCAGTAATTTTGGGGCACTATTTTACTTATCTTGTAGATAAGACCCTCGTGCCATACTCTATCGAAAGCCTGAGATACATCTAGAAATACGGCAGGACAATATTTCTTCTCTTCAAATGTTTGTTCAATCTTTACAGTCACGCGATGAACTTGATCAATTGTCGAGTTTTTATTTCTGAATCCAAACTGGAAGTCAGGTATAATGATCATTGGTTTTAGTCGTTTTAATAACAACTTCTCGAACAACTTTGAAATAGTTGGTAACAAAGAGATCGGCCTGTATGATGCAATTTGCTCTGCTGGTTTGTCTGGTTTTTTTTATCATGATAATTTGTGCAACCTTGAAACACTCAGGCACATATGCAAGTCGAAAGCAAGCATTATATATATATATATATATATATATATATATATATATATATATATATATATATATATATATATATATATATATATATATATATATATATATATATATATATATTACAATACATACACAAAAACTCTAAAGCAGTTATTTTTTTTATTTTTTATTCTATGCTATCTTTTTTGGGGCTCAAGGCTCTCCCAGCTTAGTTATTTGTTTCAATTATGACAAATTTAAAATGCTTATTTCTATGGCTAAACCAGAAGATGATAAAAATAATGTCATTATTCAACAGTCAAGCTACCATAAAGATGCCGATTGTGCTTATTACACGAAGAAAGCCAGAAGAAAAGCTTTGCAAAAAATAATTTATAAATGAAAGTTTACGCTTTCGATATTCCTGCATATGACGATGGACCAAATCTATTTTGCTGTATTCCGTGTTAACCTTTCCTCGTCTGACGCTCTACCACTGGAATCGTTCGAAAACTTCCTCAATGTCATTAAAAACATAAGGTAATTTCTATTTTCGTTTGAATTTTTAACGTCGTTACGGAGTGTTACCAATTTGGTAAGTTTTATTGAGTGCATTCCTGGGGAGTAATACACTCTTAATGACATGATCCATTATCTTCTTTGTGTAGCCTTCTGAAGATACGTTGATCTGTATTTTCTGTGGTTGGGTATCAGAGGTATCCTCGTCCCTTACTGTGCAATACGAATTCGTACAGTTTTTATACGATTATGACGGACTATCGGCCCGATTCCCTTAGTCGTGTCACTTGTCACTTGAAGCGACAGACAAATATTGGTATTCTCTTAGTCGATTTGTTCGTCAATTATTAATTGAAGTGACAAACTTTTTATTCTAATAGTCGTTTAAAACTTTTCTTGTCACTTGGAACGACATTTAAAGGTGCGTGAAAACTTCAGTCGACATATTCGGTTGAAATTATTACTATTCCTTCAATAATTCAGCGATTGACGTTCGTTGCATCAGGTCACTTCAATCGACTAGCAGAATACAAATTTGTAGATGACGTGACACAATAACTGTCCCGGCGAATTAAGTGATACGACTAAGGGAATCGGGGTGTATATGTTCGTTGTGTATTTAGTTATCGAAAGGATGCAAAATAAAAATTATTATATTGAAATATGTAAGTAATTTATTATTAATAGTATTAATTATTATAATAGTAGTATTAATATGAATTATTTTGTGATATTACTTCGAACGACCATTTAAAATGATTAATAGGAATGCAATCTAATACAAGAATGGGTACTTCACCAATGATCTTAATGGATAATGTAATGCGGATTCAATTGCCATCACGTCTCCTAGCGGCATATAATTTGCAGAGAAAAGATAACAGCTATCAGATCTAGCTAACGATGTTTGTTTCAAGATAAACACCAGAAAAACAAAGACGATGAGACAACACAAATATAATCACACCAATGCACATCAACAATGTACAAATTGATGTAAATACATTTGAATACCTTGGCTAAAGTTAGAAAGAAATTACAGGTGTTCGCAAACAGGTATCTTCGATGAATACTGAAATGTTTCTGGCCGAACAGCATTACTAATATTGAACTGCATAGAAAAACATATCAGATAGATATAGAAACCGAAATAAAGGGGTGAAAGTGAAAATGGATTGGCCAAACACTGAGGAAATCACCAAGTGATATAAGCAGGATATCATTGGATTGGAACTCACAAGGAAAAAGGAAAGTAAGAGTACCAGCGAAGGCATGGAAGAGAACAATGCTATAGTAGAAGCTAAACAACTTGATAAATCATGGAAAGATATGAAAGATGTAGTTCTCCTCAGAGTAAGATGGCCCTGCCTATACAGTAAACACTTTATGCTACTAAAATAGGAGAAACAGAATAAAATAGAGGCATCTCCATCAATCAATGAAATTTATAAATGTTTTTGTACTATGATTTTATAAATTATGGTTTTTTTTAATTGGCATACCAATATAAAATTATTATTATTATCGGTTGCATTCATGGAGGAGTACCCCGCTTTAGCTAGAAGTTATAAAGCAACGGCGGAAGCCCGAGTATCATCAAAATCATAATGGGTTGAAATAACCAGTCGGTTAAATACAAATAGACCGCCAGTTAGAAATTCAGACCTCTAGAGGAAAGTATGGTCTGATTTCAAATTCCATATTATAAAAAGACTTAAATTGAGTAAAATTATTATTAATAATATTAAATATTATTATATTAAAATATATTATATTATTAATATAAAAAAAATAAAGAAACATCCCACCGCGATTGATTTGTTTACCGAAACTAAATGTCAAGAAGTGATTTTGAAGAAATCAGCAAACCAATTCCGAAAATTTGTAATTTAATTTCTTATAAAATCCTTAATTTTTTCTCAAATTATTTATAATTCTAGATCAACGTACATTTGTAACTTTACTTTATAGCTATAAATAGGAAACGCGATTCCGTATTTTGGTACTTTGGGAGGAGCGTTTTGACCTAGATCCGTACCACAGTTAAAAATTTTACACACACATATAAATCAACATTTCCAATAACAATAATACCAATCCTTTCGAAAGGTCGTCGTTTTGGATACATAATACGAATTTCTTCTTATAATTATAATCCTTAGTCTTACGTAGGTTATAGAATATTAGAATTTTTACTAGAAATTACACAAACACTTATATACATTAAAATAAAATAATTAAAATTATATTAAAATAAAAATCAATATTTTATTATTAAATTAAATTTAAAAAAAAATATTTTTCACATTTTTATATTTAATATAATCATATTAAATAATAATATATTTCGTACATTAAATATTTTACATTATAGATTCAACTCACATCCAATGTTTTCAAATGCCCTTCCAAATATTTTGAATTTGATATATTAATTAATGAATTGATTATAATTAAATATAAAAAATATTTCCATATCATATTTAGTAAGTTTTATTTAAAACAAAAAATTAAATTATATTATAAATATAAATAATTAACAAAAAAAATAACACTATTTAATCACTCGTTATCGTAACTAAAAAATATGAATTTGGTTTTTATTTTATTCGTCCGGTTGCACAACAAAATAAATCGAAAAGGCACAAATCACTTGTAATTATTATTAATTTTATAAATTTTTTTTGTTATTTAATTTACATTTTCAAAAATAATATTTTTAAATATTATTATTTGTTTAAAATAAAAAGAAATATGTTTTGTATCGTTGAGTTTTAACTCGTTGCTGGTAGTACCGAATGTTTGATTCTAATCGATTTATGTTGTTGTGCAGTTGATATGTAATAGAGTTTTGTATGTATTGTATGGTCTCTAGTAGCAACTGCCATTAGTAAACAAAAATACATTGTTGGATGGCCGAACAGTTTTACGATTTAGCGAATGGTATATATATATATATATATATATATATATATATATATATATATATATATATATATATATATATATATATATATATATATATATATATATATACATATATATATATATATAAATATATATATATATATAAATATATATATATATATATATATATATATATATATATATGTATATATATATGTATGTATATATATATACATATATATATATATATATATATATATATATATATATATATATATATATATATATCGGGCGGCATACCTCCACCCGATTGTCCAATTTTTCGATGAGGCTTAGGCATAATTGAGGTTCTATGCCGTTAATGTGCCGAATTATCTCATCCTTTAGCTCTTGAATTGTTGCTTACTTATCGACGTACACCTTTTCTTTCAAATAACCCCAAAGAAAGAGTCCAACGGTGTCAAATCATATGATCTTGTCGGCCAATTGACATCGCCACCACGTGAGATAACATATATCATCCACATCCATATCTTCCAATTCGGACCATAAAAAGTTTGTTAGCATCTCACGATAGCAAACACCATTCACAGTAACTGCCTGACCAGCCTCATTTTAGAAAAGTACGGCCTGATGATGTCAATCACTCTTGGATTATGATTCGCCCAAATGGTGCAATTCTGCTTATTGACGAATCCACTGAGGTGAAAATGTGCCTCATCACTGAAGATGATTTTTTTCGAAAATTGATCATCCACTGTTGCCATTTCTTGTCACCATTATGACCATTTACGGCGTTTGGAATGGTCAAGAGGCTTTAGTTCTTGAGCCAATTACACCTTATAAGCGTGTAAATGCAAGTCCTTATGCATAATGATCATCAACGACGAGCGTAGGAGGTGCAATTGTTGGGCACGACGACGAGTTGAGGTGGACTACTATCGCAAACAGCAGCAATATTTTCTGCAGTACGAGCTGTACGAGCATGCACTCGAGTTTTAAAATCTCCTACAGACCCGGTTTGCTCAAATTTTTGCACAATTTTTCCGATTGTACGCACATTTGGACGAAGTGCACGATATGCATTATGATTTGAATGCCCATTTCAATGGTTCAAATTGAGTTAGTATGAAATTGAGAAATGCCAAATTAAATGCAGAAAAAAACTTAACATTTAGGTGTGGTTCATATTCAACGTCGGCCCTTAAAATTTAACCATAGCCATACCCTTTGTATATAAAGTATGTTGGCTTAGATTCGTCTAATTAATTTACAATAACCTTAGCATTAGCAATAAAAGATGCTGTTAATAATTTTCGTTTATTCTCCAAAATTTTATTTACTGTCTATGACTTCTTTTGTTTTTATCTCTACAATCTGTTTCGGGGCTCGAGGCACTTCCAACTCTTTCGCGGTTCGCTTATTTACGTCCTTACCGTAACCTTACGCCATTCGAGCCAAATCGAGGACGTACGACTATAGATCCGATTAACGTAGAACCATCTGCGCATTGCATAGCTCCATGACAGCCTTTAGTACTGACATGGAAGATGGGTTGGCCTATGAATTCTTCACTCCAACAGGGGATCATAAATGTTCATTCACATCACCGATCTGCCCCAATCGTGATTCGAACCCGGTACCTCCCGCTCCAACTGCCGCAGTTTTAACCACTGCGTCACACGCGGTCAAACGTTTATTCATGAATCATTCCCACTTAACAAGATGTAATCAAAACTTAAAGCTAATTTATTTAATAAGACTTAACCTATGCTAGTTCTTGATATTAATATGCAATCGTTAATCTCTGAACTACCTAGCTAGACCATAGGATTGTTTTAGTCGACTAGACCTTGGCCTATTTAATCTTTCCCTGGCTAATTCGTTGGGGTGACAAAATATTTTTAACTGTACTGATGCATTGTATCGGTTACAGTTTCGATGAGTAAATCTCAACGTAGGTTTGTTTGCATTGCGTACATCACATTTGAGCAAATCATTTTTAATAATTTTACAGAAACTTGTTAGTAATCTGATTTCAGATACGAATAGATACGAACTTGTTCCACGGTTCCACGGTTCCACGGTTCCGTGTTTTTTTTTAAATCCAAATTGACGATCCGAAATGATTTTTTTCTCGTCTAATTGAAGTACTATATATCACAATACACTACATAAACAAGGATCTCATTATCCGACGATGGTTGTGGTCCTGACCAAATACCTGCTTCTTTTCTGAAAGATTCCACCAGTTTGGAACTACCTTTTTGCATGCTGTTCAATCAGTCACTGAGATTGGGATAGTTTCCTAAAAAATGGAAGGTAACTAGAATGAACCCTCTATTCAAAACGCGATAGATGTGATGGATCTATCATGTTATAGAGGTATAACGTCAATTTCATCCATACCTAACTTATTGGAACTCGTTATATGCAATTAATTCAAAAAAGTGTTGCATCTACAGTTTCACCGTACTGACATGGATTGATGCCAAAGAGATCAACATATACAAACTTTATTGAATTCACCAGCAACACAATCAAAGTAATAAAAAAAACAAGTAGTACACTGACGTTGCCAAAGCGTTTGAACAAGTGACCGTGTGTAAAAGAATTTGTTGGGCTAACCACCTATACAATGTAATGTGAACCAAGTTAAAATGGTTCGTAAGGTCTTAGTTGAGACGCGATTAATACAAAGGCTGAGTGAGTAAAATTTGTAACAGAAGGCACTACAAACGCAAATCCTAGAAGTCATGAGTCAATACCATCTGTCATTAAACAAAATTAAAATTTTCAGACAGATTTGTCATTTTATTCATTGACAGCCATTGAAAAAAGACAACCCATTGTTTTTTGCAAACATGGAAAAAAAGTAGTTTCGTGTGTTAATTAAATATTTTTTAATTACGTAAACCAAAACAAAGCTCGATAAAAATTATGGGGACTTCGCACCATCAATTAAAATGCTTCATAAGTAGTATACTGATTTTCGTTGTGGTCATACAACTACAACTTATGCTAAACGTTCAAGACACCCAAATGAGGTAACCACACCAAAATAATTTACAAGATCCATGATACGGTATTGCAAAACCACAGAGTAATAGTAGTGATGGGATTGAAGGCATCTCAGATGAACGTGAGCGCAATAAATAACACAAAAATTGTGGGTTGCGTTTGCTTACAGTCGATCAAAAACCCCGGGAGACAACTTCAGAGGCAAGTTTTGCATCAGAGTTTTTGCATCGTTTCATAACTGTGGATGGACATGGACCCATCACAATAGACCGGAGACCATAGAAATGTCGAAACAATGGATTTCTACTGGCGGATATCTGCGCCGAAAATGGCTTAGGTGGTTATCTTCAAAAGGCGAAAACAGTCCACTGCGAGTATTGCTGTAATTTATCAAACTGTTTCAAGGACGAAAAAAACAAGACTAATAAGGGTGCACACGTGTGCAGTTGCCAAGGCCAAATAATTACTACGGCCAAATCTATGAATTACGCTTTCTATTGCTCCAACTTCTGCCATATTCTCCAGACTTAGCAGCCTGCGACTATTTCCTGTTTACGAACTACGAGAAATGGCTCGGTGAAAAAAGATTCGGTTCTATAATGAGGAGATTATTGATGCACCAAACGCCTACTTATAAGGGTTGGAGAAATCGTATTACTCAGTAAGAGATCGAAAAATTGAAAAATGAAACTAAACCGCGACTACGTGAAAAAAATATTTCATGTTTCATTTTAACCAGATTGTTAACTTCGTCTTCGTATTTGCTATAGGAACTAGACACCTATATCACAGTTGGGATTTTACATGTAAAAACGTTTTAAAATTTTTTATGTGAATTATGTAAAAAAACAGCGTAAATTACATTAAACGTAAATTACATGTAAAAAATGAAGACAACATTCCAAATTCAATGAATTTTAAAGCGTTCGTTATGTAGGCCAAGTATGAGCGCGCAATCTACACTCCGTTGAACTTGGAATTACTAAAGAACGTAGAATGGTGACCTCGAGGGGATTGCCGCAAGGGCTTTACAGTTGACATTAAAAAATTGCCAAGTAACACCTACAGGTTGGTCGAGTTTTTTGAATGACATTTGTACTCAGGAGTGTAGTTCGGATTACAATTCGTTTTTATTATGGTTGATGGTTCACTTCAGACGTTTAACTATATTGGTAGCAGTTCGGCCGGTAAATTATGCGGTGGATTGATGAACGATAAGTTGAATCTAGTTGCGTGTTTGTAAAATGATTCATTCCTCTTTTAGACCACACTCATATTTTTCCCTTTGTTCTCTGTACTAATTTTGGATTCCTGAAGTAAATTTTAGTGAGGCCACAATGTCCTCAATATTAACTAAAAAGCATTTAATCCGCGTCACTATCTATCTTCTATAGCATTTTTGTTATGCAGCTTCGACACAACAGCAACAACTATAAGGCAGGAGTCAAACTGGCATATCAAAAAGTTCATGAAATAATCAGAAACAATAAAAGTTTTGTGAACTAAAGAACCAGTTCAGTTTTAGGCTTCATGAGATGTTCGAGCCAAGATTAGCTTATGTTGAAATAGATATAAATAAATTCGACTTATTGAATCAGATCTTTTCAATGCGTTGATTTTGGCATTTTGAAGATGACCTTTTAAAGTTTTACGGACCCTATCCACTGCCGAACACACATATATTAACTGATGGATGCTTTGAAGTTGGCAGATTCCACATGATGGTTCAACATCTCATTTATATCAAACCCAGAAAGCAAAGAGTTCCTTAACTCAATTCGTACAATACAGATAATGAACAATTTGTTACTGAGTGAAAAAATGCTCTCCAAATCATAACGAGGTGGGCCATCAGATGTGAACTGGCAATTAGCTCGTCCAAAACTGAACTGGTAATATTTACCAGGAAACATAAAATTCCGGTATCCACCTCTCTTAAATGGCAGGAGACTAGCTATCTTGGACTTTCTAGTCGTAATCTTGAACAGTAAGCTAAGTTGGAAGCTTAAAATTTTGGAAAGAATAAACAAGGCTAATATAGCGATGTATTGTGCAGGAATGCCATCGGAAAGAGATGGGGCCTGAAGCGGGAGCTGAACACTGGCTACTTTCATAGTAAGACCTGTACTTATGTATGAGGTGAGCGTGTGGTGGCCAGCCCTTGATAAAGTAAGGTACAAAAAAGGGAACGAGAAGGTGCAAAGAACAGCCTGCATGCTTATTAGAGAGGTGTTGAGGTCAACACCTACACTTGCTTTGGAGGTCATGTTTCACCTTCTCCCCGTCGGTATTTATTAGAGGAAATGTCTTCAGACAGGACACTCGACCATAATTAGATCACTAAAGAAAGGACTGGCGAATATAGACTACATTACACAGATTTTGTGTTTCGATGAAAGATTCTGAACTACCTGTCCCTCAAGAGAATCTTAAAGGAGCGGGTCGTTTGCGAAAACGGAAGCACTAGAGTTCTTCATAGTTGGCTCCAGTCTACACGGTAAAGAAGGAGCTGGAGTCTTCTGTGATAAATTGAAAGTAAACACATCAGTTCGTCTCCCTGATCACTGCAGCGTGTACCCGACCAAGGTGATAGTGATTGACGAGGTCCTGAATGGATTGAGACATAATGTGGTATCCTCGACTGATATTGCAATCTATGTAGATAGTCAGGCGGCAATCAAACATTTTCCAATTGCTACCGGAAAGGGAAAAATTGGGGAGGGCTATTAAGGCACTCAAGACGGTACTTAACAAAGAGGCAATAGACTCAGTTAATGAAAGGTGGACGAACACCCTCTCATGTAGAGTAGTAAGGCAAGTCCGGCCAAAGCTGGACTTGAAACGCTCAAAGACACTGATCTTCCTACCAAGACATGAATTAGCCTACTTGGAAAACATGCGAGGAGGTTAGGACTAGTAGCAAATTACTTTTGCAGAAGCTGTATGGACGAGGAGGAGGAGGAAGAGACGGTAGTGCACCTCCTATGCTCAAGCCCGACTTTGGCACAGAAAAGACATGAATATTTGGGTAAGTTCTTAATGGACTGCCTTTCTGATCTCGAAAACACTAAGGTGCGAAATTTATCACACTACATAGTAGCTCAAACTGGTTCTCATAAAGGTAATAGGAAAGTAAGATCCTGTGGTATCACAACAAAACGTAGCCGGTCTAGGTGTGTGCAGCCACACAACCTAACCTAACCTACTAAGTAAAAATGAGCCACCTGCAAAATGGAAGGCTCTGAAGAGGACAGGAAAGGAAACTGAAAGCAATGAAATATTATTACGGACTAGAATTTTTAAAACTTTTTAATGCAGATGTAAAAATCACAATGAAAAATACTACCTAGTAGTCTAACGGAATTCTGAAATAATCTTGACCGTCTACTTTCAAGAGCTGCATAACTCGTCGAGGTCATGAGACTCACTAGAGTTTTCGGACAGTACTTCTCGCTTAAAACACTTAAGTGCTGACTTCCGACTGTGCACAACTAAATATGAGCATCTTTCGATCACAATTAGGATTTTACAGGTAAGTTGCGTATAAAAAACTATTCGCAGTGCCATCTGTTATAAAATGTCAGAAATCTACCGACTTTCGATTTGGTCATTAACATAGAGAAATTAGTATTTAAAAAATCAATTAGTTTCTTGTCTACGTAATTAGTTGGAAAGGGTTATCTTTTACCCTTGCCTGAGCCAGTTAAGGTGATTTTTAACGGAATTAACCAGTTTATAATTCTAAATTGGTAATATTCTTCTATGGAATGGAATATCAAAACCAAAACACAATTCCTTCAAAGTAACTATCCAAAGTTGTTTACTGTTTTGTTGGCAACTTTTGTTTAACAGTTCAATTAATGTGTCTATCAAACAAAACGAAAGATGAAACTTAATTAAAAAAGTTCAAATCAAAAAATTCTTTACATAATATTGTATTCTCTAATGAATAATTTACCATGTTGTTTACATGTCTGCACAATCATCAGAAATTAAAAAAAAAAAAAAAAAAAAAAAATTATCTTAGACAAGCGGGCACCACAGTACGGAAATCGTAATCTTTTTGCCAGACAATGCCAAAAATCATAATTTATTTGCTTTCTTATAGATGATTGGTAAACAATAAGATAACTCACGTTTGTGTTGTGTAGGTTCGACGAATTTGTGAAAACTAAATGCATTAATAAAAATAAGAAACATATCTTCGATGGTCATGGTTGAAAAGATACGAATTTTTACTCAGTTGTAAAAGTTTTTCTATACACCGAGAAATTTATTACGGATGTTTATTGAAATGAGAAATGATTATTGTTTGAAGCATTTCAACATTTCACTTTCACCATATTTTCATAATTTTTTCTAATGACTAATGGTGAACATGAATTATTAATATTTTCATTACGTATGTGTGTACATATATCAATTATAACACAAGATGCAATTATAATCACCATTCGGTTCGCCCCTTGTGACATGTGCATTAATCAAATACAGGACATATGGATAAGTGTTTGGAATGTATAGAAAAAATCGTGTGTCAATAATTATAGTTGTAAGAACAGTTAGGGGGTGTGTGTTTAATATATTGACATATGTGGCAACATTATCTTTCTAAAGAGTAACAAAACCATAACAATTTTAACTGTAATACAATTATTTATTACCTTGGTTTCATGCTGGTCAAATATGTCAAACAAATGAGTATTGTAACGATGTTATTGAGTTAGTTTAGTGATTCAAATATGAGATTTCTCAAAGACAGCCTCATGTAGCTTATTCTGCAGCAAAGATCTATGTTTCGTGTCGCTGATAGGACTTTCGTATATTATCATTATAGAGCTTCATTACACTTGTATACGTAAAGAGTGATCCAATAGGAGGTATACTTTTTCCAATTGGGACTACTGTGTGAAAACTGTCACGTTGATCTGGAATTGATATTCAGTATTCATTGACATTTCACCATGAATAGACTTACGTGAGAACAACGTTTACAAATTGTGAAAATTTATTTCTAAAATCAGTGTTCAGTGCAGTTCTTTGACCATTTTATAATGCTCTTAACCATTTTTCAATAGATTTTCACTATTGGATATTCATCACTTGATTAGAGTGCGTAAAAATCGATCTAATGTGAATATTACTGATGCAGTTGAAAATGTACCTGAAGACAGCAATCAATCAATTCGTCGCCGTTCTCAAACTCTGGGTCTCTCATATTTCATATTGTGGAATATATTTAAAAAGGGAGATCTTGGTTTGAGGGCATACAAAATACAGCTTATTCAAGAATTGAAGCCGGTTCCTTTGCGCCATCGATTTGGTTTAAATGGACTGATGAATAACCAGAAAGTTTGAAGAGTGCGTCATGAAAAATGCGGTTTATGGACAGGTGGCATCATCGTACCATATTACTCTGACAATGCGGAAGGACAGTGTGTAAACATCAATGGCGCAAACTACAGAGCGATGATCAATAAATATTTATTGCCAAAAATTCAAGAAATTGGCGTAGTCGATTTGTGGTTTCAATAGGATGGTGCAACGTGCAACACAGCATGCCAAACCATTGATTTGTTGAAAGAAAATTTTTCAACAAATCAGTGGTTAAAGCTGTGGCAGTTGGAGCGGGAGGTACCGGGTTCGAATCCCGATAGGGCGGAATGAAAAAGAAATTTTTAACCATGAGATTGGTGGTGTAAATGAACCCAACTATGACCCCCTGTTGGAGTGCAAACTCCATGGGCCGACCCATCTTCATGTCAGTACTATAGGCTAGCATGGAGCTGTGCAATGTGCAAATGGTTAGGTAAATCGGACCTACAGCCATACGTATAGCCTCGATTTGACAGCAAAGCGTTAGGTAAGGACGTAAATAAGCGAACCGCGAAAGAGTTGGGATAGTAATAGAATATAAAAAAAAAATAAAATAAAACATCATATTAAGAAAATAGACCTCTAAGTTCTTGTGCTCTAACTCTGTTATATATATATATATATATATATATATATATATATATATATATATATATATATATATATATATATATATATATATATATATATATATATATATATATATATATATATATATATATATATATATATATATATATATAGAGGTATTATATACAAAGAGGTAGTGACGTACTATTCAGCCATATTATTATCTCCGTCTATAAACGTCTCCCGAAGACCTGTACTATTCGTGGGCTTTTACAGTTGCACAACTTGTATTGTCTAATGACTATAAGGAACATAGTCACCGAAGCCATATAATCGTGATACAAATACCCTTGGTGCAATCAAGAGACTATCTGCTCTATGATACCATTCCTGCCCCAATTTTGCTTCATGATTCACGACTAAAAAAAGTTCATCACACAGTATATACTTGTTGATCCGTACCGAGAACGCTTTGGATCCATCCTGGTTCAGGAAATAACCAGGTGCAAGAAACTACCTGACGGTTTGTTTGTGACTTTGTCTACTCAACCAATGTAAAATATCCTTGTTTCTCAAGGCAATTGTTCCACATCCAAGCTGTAGGATTAAAGTCCTTCGAGCCGGATTCGAAAGCAACCTTGTCCGACCATTACGAAAAAACAATACTTTTGATAAAAAGCAAGTTAACGTAAGTTTTAAAAAATGAGATACGAAACATAACTGTATAAAAACCCATAAACAGACTTTATGAGTTGGTCCCACGTACTCACCTGTGTTGAAGTTAGAACCTTATCTGCTCTTGATAAACATACCCGAACTCAACATTAAAATGATGTTTGAAATTTTTTTTTAAGACTTCCTTCAGATCACGTTCGGTTAATAGTTTGACGAACGCATAATATTGTACTTTGACACCCTTTATAAAACAAAAATTTCAAGAGATTAAAATGACCTCCCAGGTGGCGCAGTGGTTAAAGCTGCGGCAGTTGGAGCGGGAGGTACCAGGTTCGAATCCCGATAATAGGTACAGGATGCAAAACGGATTTTTCACCATACGATTACAATTTTGCTAATTGATGAATCGTTGTTGGATTAGCCATGATTAGACTTTATAAAATTCAGGTTTAGGTTAGGTTAGGTTGTTGTGGCTGCTATCGCACTTTTTTTTTTAAATTAAAGAAGGCGGAGATAGTTCCAGAACGCAATGCAATTGAGGTCACTAGAGGCCCACGGTTCAACCCATATACACATACAGATTAAAAACACCCAATTGTGATAGATGAATCGTCACCACCCCGGGAATCGAACCCGAAACCTCCGAAGAACGAAATACGGTCGCAAATGCTGCAATTTTTTCCAGCATTTGCGACCGTATTTCGCCAATAACTCTTCGAAATTTGGTTTCCAGGTGTTCAATTGTCTCTGGTTTATCAACGTAGACAAGTGAATTTACATAACCTCAAAGATAATAATCCAATAAGATTAAATTACACGATCTTGGTGGCCAACCATTAGTCGAAATTATTATTTTTTTTTGTGGCATGTGGTTCCGTCCTGTTGGAACCACATTTCACAAGATTAATGACAACTAATCGAGATATGAAACAATTTCTAATCATGGCCCTATAACGCTCATCATTGACAATAACATTCAGAGTCAGACCATAGCACACTAAACAGTAGTTTTTGTGGAAGTAAGTCTGCTGCATTGGCGGCGCATACGATGGACGTTTGGCTATTATTCCTGCACAACTTGATTCTTGAAAGCTTTTAAGCCAAGATATTTTCGTAAATTCTTCCATAAAGACACAACCCCAGTTGCTGAGAACGGCGACGAATTGATTGATTGGGAAGTTCTACACGGCTTTCCTGTACAGCGGCTACATCTACTTCAGTGCGCATTGCTCAAGGGCTCACAGGATGCACATTCACATTACGAGTTTTTCAAACTAGTTTTGATTATGTATGCTATAAAATGGACGAATTGCACGATAAGTTTGATGAATAGAAATATTATTTTGCTAAAAAAATTTCAACAATTTGCAAGCGTTGCTGTGATGTAAGTCTATCTATAGTGAAATGCCACACCAAACTAAATAAAAAGCAACTATCAGCTGTTAAATGGGTTGTTAAATAAAGCAGTGCACAAAGTTGTGAACCTCTTTATTATAGTCAAACACTCTTTATTATAAAAAAACACTCTTTACTATAGTGTGCTTATTCTACTGAAAGCTGAAACCTGATGACAGTATACAGAATTTACAATGTACAATGTTTACCAATTTTTAAAATATCATTTTTACGAAAGTATAGCCTTATTGAAACTAGCTTTACTGTTTCTTATATACTATGGTCTTCTAACTTAGTTTATATTTCAAGGTATGACCTTGGCAATCGAATTCCGTTGTTATACAGATACCGCTATTCAACATAGCAACTCTAGAAAATATACGTGAGCTTTTAAAATATTCGTTTGTTGGTAACATTTAATTGGGTCACATCAAAGCCCTCTTGATATATAAAGCCGGAATGCATACTGTTTTTGAAATGAGCTTTATTTAGTGTATCAACACTTTTCGTTTTATCAAGAAACTCATACGAAACGTACAAATTTGTTTTTCAGTTTTAAGCTAGTGCAAGTTAGAGCTTTTGAGTGTAACTAGATCTGAACATATATTATTTTTTTCAAATCAAATTAAATCACGATCAAAATTAATTATAAATTGATCTATATTTTTACTAATTTTGTGCTTTTTATTTCAATATAAACGATATCCTCTAAAATATATTTTCCTCGCTCTTATTCTCTCTTGGTCGTACGACGAAAGTCAAACTCATTTCTAAATAAATTTAGAAAAATAATATTGACGAAAATATACATAATTTTAAAAAATTAATTATTAATTTGTTTAAATGAAATAATGTAATCGAAAAATTAACTAAATCCGAATTTATAAACATAAATCTAAAAAGATATTTTCAACATGCAGTGGTCAATAAATAATATTATCAGCTGATCAATGTTTACTCTTCAAAATGAACACATAACCTAATTACAATTTCTATTTTGCACCCATTTATTCACAATCATAGCACAGCACTACACTATATTCTCAATCCTGAAATCAAAGATTCTCTGAAACAGGTTTATTTATGCTGTATCAACATAAGAATAATATTTATTTGCATAATTATGCAATAAATACAAAACCAATTGTCATAATGACATAAATGTCATAACAATGCGGGAGAGAGAGAATATTTTTTATATTGAATGACAGTTTGATGAAACGTCACTACTAGCAAAATCTCCTATATAACAAGTCGTCAGAGATTAATACATTAAAATTTTTCTGCCAGACACGAGGTAGTATTGGCGTATATATATACGCCAAAATAAAATGACGTAATTTTGTATAATATAAAAACTGTATAAAAACTAACCAACACAAATAAAAGTTTGGCAGGGGAAATAATATAAAAAGTACAAAAACTAACCAACACAAATAAAAGTATGGCAGGAGAAAAAGTATAAAATGTACGATGCAAATCCGAATACGTAAATTTTCTGTCTGATTTGCACGACGCAATCGAAACAACAACAACAATCGAAGATTTGAAGAGGAATGACATTACAATAACAAAAATATAAAATATTCAAATATTCAACGGTTTTGACTTGTGCCGGTGCGGTTTAGGTTTGGTGTTATGTCCGAGATAATAATTTACTATCCGAAAAATAATAAATAAAATATTTTTTATACACACATTATAAAGGTACATTATTTGTATTATAATTATTGTCAAATTATAAATTCAGATTAATACAAATTTCGTTTCCTAAATTAAAAGATTGCATATTCAAAATACGTGCTCCTGCGTTTACCTACTATAAATAACTAAATGCAAATAAACAAAACAAAGTATGTAGAACCAGCAGAACAACCATTTATTAAGCGAGAACTATACTTGGAATAAGAGAATTAAAAAAATTAGCGTAAGAGAGCGAGAAAAGGAATATGTATGAATGCGACCATACTCAGAATAAAAAACTTAAAAATTCTTCGTTCAGTTGTATGTGTCACTTAAAAAAATTAACGAGTGCGAAAATTTTCGTACTGAATTAAGAAAAAGCAACAACAATGTATCTTGTTCACATTGTTTGACGCAATTTCTGTTTGTTTGTTTGTTTGTTGAAAAAAATTAAAAAAAGGAAATATATTTATTTTATTAAAATTTATTTTGAATTCTTTTTGCTTTTTGTTGGTCGATAAACTTAAAGTTTAATTTATATTTTTAGAATAGATACATTTTTATTCATTCTGGTACGAATAAAAAATTGTCCTGGGTCCAAATCCTTAATTTTTAAAAATGTCACCTTATAATAACCGTGTACATTTATGGTTCGGTTTATTAATCGCACACTACATGACCGCATTTGCCGATGACTTTCTTATATCCTTTAATAGCTGTAAATGCTCAAGGAGCTTATTTAACTTCTTAAGTTTTGCCAACTTTATTTCGTTGTTCATTTTTGATTATATTAAAATTGATTTGATTTAAATTATCTAATTAACCCTTCCTCTAATAAAAATATAAGATTATTAACCTAAATCTAAATAATTAACTCCACGTTTTAACTACTTAAAAATTATAAAAACACTAACCAAAAACGCTAACCTAACATAACCTATTAAAACTAAAACATAATATCAAATATAATAAAAACAAATTAAAACAAAAAAACTATTCCTACGATATTAACTATTTATTTATATGCTATTTAATTAATATTTTTAAGTACGACTTTATCTAAATTAATGTTTTTAAAATAATCAAAAAATCGCACAAAAATTTTATTTCGCTGTCAACTTAGAAACTCTTAAGTAGCTATGGGCGAAATGTCAAAATGAAATAACAAATGGCAGATTTCGTTCAGTTTCTTATTTCTGTTAATTCTCTTATTCCAATTATAGTTCCACCTTTAGTGTGTGTTTCGTGATTTGAAATTGATTTCGACGAAAGCAAACGAGCAAAATCATTTTTAATTTTTTTTTCTTAAATTTACATTGCATTGTTGCTGTAACTAACATTATGAAATGTCTGCCAAATCTATTATGGTATTTGTGATTTAAAAAGTTTGGGCGGCTTTTAGTGAAGGGGGTTTTGCTACTAGTGTTGTAATCATTAAATCTAGTTAAATGTGTATATGAGATTTTTTGCATTGGTATTGTTCATTTTATACATGAAAGCAAAACACAAACCGCAATACAACTTAAAATTTAATGAAATTGATTTGGCTTGGTTTAGTTAGTGGGGGACCCGAATTAAAAAAGACTGACTTAAAAAAGTGTTGTTTTTGGACTTAAAATGAGTGTTTTTATTTCATTTTAAAAATGACATAAAATCTGTATGAAAATGAAATAATAAAAGCTGACTTTATAAATGCATATCATAAGTCATTTTGAAATTGAACTAAGAATTGTGTTTAAAACTCACATAAAATGTGTATTTCTTAATTCATTTTGAATATGAATTAAGATATGTATTTATAACTGAACCAAAATGTTCCTTTTTCATATTGAAAATGAATTAAAATTCATTAATGAAAGCATTACTTGAGAATTTCGAATGGCTTTAATTTTCTAAAAAGTTGTAATTGTCTGTTGCAAATTTTCATTAATGAAAACATGTATTTATTTTCAACCTCTTATAATTTAAGAGAAACAAAAAATTTTAAAATAAGATTAGTGTTCCAGAAATTTGCAGTTTATTGTGAATTAAAATATGCACTTTTTATGTCATTTTGAAAATGAATTAAGATAAGGGTTTCTAAAATGACATAAAATATGCCTAATGACATAATTTTTAAATTAAATTTGTTTTTGTAAAATACATTTTTTAAGTCACAAAATTTAAACACTTTTTTTAAGTCAGCCTTTTTAAATTCAGCCTTTTTTAATTCAAGGAGCCGGTGTAGTGTCATTTTTATTTATTCTCTTTTTGAGCATACTTGATATAAAATGTAGTTCTCGTAGTTCTCGCAAATAGAGACAGATACATAGTTAGGTATGTATCTGTCTCTATTTGCGTTTTAAGTTATTAAAATACCATATTTTCATTGAATGAATAAAGGAAAATGGAAAAATACATCGGAAAATGATCAATTTCAGGATGAATACTGAAATTTTTGTTTTCAATTGAGTATAACCTAAGTTAAATTTGAACTACTTTTCATTCAAATATTTACTATATAGTAAAGCCTTACCTTTCATATATTTTGTATGAAAGGTATGGCTTCAAACATTCCTACTTGAATCAATCAAGATTGATTTGGTCACATTGAGGCACCATCAATAATTTTCAAATTAAAGTACCCTGTAGACACCTAAGCAGAAATGAGCAAGTTGTTGTACATAGAAAAAGCTATGGTTGTAATGAACCGATTAACATGATGTGTAAAAGCTTTAATCAGATAAATCATCTGTTCGATTTTACTTCAAGTGAGGATAGTGTGGCTTTCTTGAGCAACTCCAACAAATACAATTTACATTAAATAAAGCAATACGCTTTCTTCATTGGTGACCCCAACGGCCCTGTTTAGGGCATGACACGTCAAGATCTTCTGACACAACAACACCCGATAATTTTCATTCAACCTCCTGCCTAACCTAACACGGCAAAAGTTTAACTTCCCACAATGGAATTTCCCGGCCTTCTGTTTCAATACGTGGTAGTACCGTTTCACGCTTCAAGGCATAGATATTTCCAGGAAGTTCGTTACATGCTGCAACAAAGCCAAATTCAATAAGATGGGCGAATGTGGGCACCCACAAATACAGCATGCAGTCAGGTTCGTTTCATGTCGTAACACAAGCCTAGACTTACTAAGCGGGCGAATTAAAGGCACCCCAACCATTTACAACACTGATACTCAATACTCATCTTTCGGAGGGGGGAATTCACTTTCGGGGGAGTTATGTGGCGTTTTTGAGCAACTCCAACAAATACAATTAAATTATCTCACGCCACAATTAATTAATAAAATATTTCGATAAGAAAGTATATATACGAATCGCACAGTATGAACATCAAGTCCGGTCAAATCCATATGCTATGCCTGATGAGATGGATTTAAACTTTTCGATCACACAGTCATTCAATGACGTCATCATCAGATCGAAACCGACCTAGTGGATTACAAGATACAAGCAACAACTCGGAAGAACAACATATTCAAATTTAAAAGCAAGCTACACTCTTTCTTCAATACCTTAAAATGAAGATTGAAGCAACATTTTGCTTTTTCCTGAATAATGCTGGAAACACATGGTCAGAGGTGAATGTCGATATAATACATGATTCTGATAAACCAAAATAGATTGGATTTACATAAAATTTTTACTCTATTAATACTTTCATGGTGAGATTTTTTTATCACCCTATAGTTCATACCCTATAGTTTATTATAAATCGTTTTGACTAGCTCACAAATAGTTTTGTGGACTAAAAAATCATTGTTTGCTGATAAACTGCCTGTAGTTTAGTTTTCAAGCGTTCTTTATCTAAATGAATGTCATTTGACTATTGTATTTAGCAGCTAGTAAGAAGAGTTTAAAGCATAAAGCTTAATCTTTGTGTAACCTAAAAGAACTAATAACTAAATATTCTGCGTTGCTAAATCTATCGTTAACAAGCTCTCATATTTCGTCATACGCTTCTTTTAAAATTCGTTTTAAATGTATTTATTTTGCTGCCCGCGATCTATTATCTCCATTCACATACAATATACTATAAAGAGTCAAATAAACTTCATCTCGAATTTGTTAATAAAATCATTTAATTGTTTAATGGCCTGAACGAGTGATACGAACACAAATCGTATAACTCGTTCGTTTTTACAGGATGTTATATAAAATGTCAAATTGAGGCACAACACGACAAAAAAAACTTTAAAACGTAATAAACTTTAAATCGTTTAATAATAAAATAAAACCACTCGCTTCGCGAATCGTTCTTATATCCGAAGTTGTGCCATTCTGAATGGCTGCCATGCATTTATCTCTTCTACTTTTTCATATACACTACGTTAATTGTACGACTGGAAATTCCATCTCGTGTAATTTGATCGTGGTAGCATTTTGTCACAGATTTGCAATAACTTACTTATTTTTTAAGAGATACAGAAAAAAATGATGATATCCCATATAAATTGGCCAAAAATACGCAGTTCTGATATTTGTTTGGCGCACACGGCCTGAACTACTAAATTTGAATCATAATAGTAGACAAAATATACGTTAAGAAAATCGTGTTTTAATATGGTTTGCACTCCACCTTTATTTCCACTCATAACTGTAACACCGTCGTAAGTTTGAGCAGTAATTTTGTCACTGGTAATATTCTATTTTTACAGCTTATCCATAAGCTTAACCATCGTTCAGATCTTAAATAAATCTTTCGACGACTTCTCCTGTTCCAATACGATCTTTAGAAACTAATCAAAATATAAACACAAATAAACTTTTGTTTGAGACATCAGTAGTTTTTGCTTGAATGGAATTGTAAAGAACATCTTGAATTTCTGCATAAACGTAGTCATTATATAAGGCATTGATACATTTGAGAACATCATTTTGAATGTGGTTGAAAGTTCCGTTAAAAACTGGAGTAGTAGAATATTATGCTTTTAAAGTAACCTCATTTTTGCAAAATGATACGAATATGGCTCTGAACACTCCCGGTCGATCTGAATCAGTTTTTTCATTATGGCCACATAAGGTCAGTTCGCAACTGCCACAAATTTTAACTACTAACCGATATATCATATTTAAAATCTATAATTATATAAAATCACGTAAGTTAAGAGAATCTGGTTTTATTTAAAACAAACTCAACAACAAAAACCAAATCAAAAAACATTTGTTCGATTTCATCTCACCTTAAAATTAGTTCTTATGTTAAAAAGGAGAGAGAGACAAAATTATACCACCAAGTGATTTTCGTCATTTGCCCACAATTCTTGTATAAAACCAAAATAAGAGACGATATTACCATGGTATTTGGTTTAATAAAATCTCAAAGCTGAGAGCGAAATAATGCATATTAATACTCAAATATGTAGCACTTTGCGATTTGCCCAATGATAGTTTTTATAATTATAGACAAATTCAAAATATAAAATGCAAATGCATATATGTATATTTTTGAAATAAATAGCTAGGGATGAAATGAATCATTTTACTTTATGTACGAGTATATGTGCGTATTAGATATGCATGTATTACGAATATTTTACTTTAGAACGTTTTAACATGATTTTTTAACAGGTTACACACAACATGCGCGTAAATTTAGAACGAATCTTGTGAATCTATGATACTTAAACTATTATTTGTTTGATCTTGATCGAAGTCTAGTAAATGGTAAAGGTGGGCATTGGCCCACCTTGCCCATTGTTACGGACCGCGTCTGGTTCATACTTAATATAATTATATCAATTGATGCAATGTTGTATAAACTCCCATCCAGTCTCATCAAAGACTTACCTTTCACCATTCACTACATAATGAGGTTCCTTTGGATTTGATAACAACAAAACAAAAACCAGAATTATTTATAATATTAATTTAAATAATAATTTTTATTAAATTAATATTTATTTTTTGTCATTTTTTATATAAGAAATTTTTTTAAATTAATTTTTTTTTTCATCTTGTTTTAAATAATTATAACAATTTTTTTTTCATTTTATTTAAATAATTTTTTTTTAATTTAATATTATAATAATATAATTTTTGTTTTTAATTTTTTTTATAATTATTTATTTAACTTAATTTGTTTTTTTTTAATAGCGAGATATGGCAGAGATAAGAATATATGTTTTATTTATAATATAATATTTTGGTTTTGTATTAAAAATAAAAATTGAAAACTAAAATAATTTAAAGGTAAATAAAAATTTAATTAAATAAAAATAATTTTAAAAAAATGTTTATATTTTATATGGTAGTGTTTGTAGGCTTGTTTTTTTGTTTTGGTTGTAGTTTTTGGAAGTATGTGTTAGGATAGATAGAAATTTGTAGTTTTTTTTGTTTTAAAAATATTAAATATAATTTAATTTTAATTGTTTACATTTTTCAATTTAAATAATAAATATATTTCGTTTTGTTGGTAATTAAATTATATTAGATAATTTGTGCTAATGATATGTAAATTATCATTTTGTATATATAATTTGTATTATTTGTCTTTTTTGGAAACAAGAAAAAATTAAATAATAAATTGTTGAAATATAAAAATTTGAAATAATTTGTTTAGCAGTTTTATAATTATTATATTTTGTAATAAATATAATTTATTTATTAGATTTCTACGTATATTTGTTGCTGACTAATATATTATTACAATATACAATTTTATTAGTTTATAATAGTTTTTTTTTAAAGCAGAGAAATTTTATTCTATTTTAGAGTATTACAGTATAAATATAAATAATAAATTATATTGTAATTAAACAAGAACAATAATATTATTAGCAAACAAAATGACAATCTTTATAGTTTTCGACTGTTTGTTTAATGAAACGATTTCTTTTATGTTTTTTGTTTAAATCTATTTTGTTGTTTTATGAATCCTAAAATTTAAATTATTTTATTCGAATATTTTCTAATTTGTTTTTTTTTATTATTTATTTTAAATATAATATATTTTTAATTTTTACATTTTTTTTTAAATTATTTATATATACAATAAATTTGTTGTTTTTACAAAATACATTAAATAATAAAATAAAATCAATAAATAAAATAAAACAATAGAAAAAATATTATAAAAATAGTTATGGCAATAATTCAGTGGGAGATTAAATTTTATTTATTATAGACTATTATTATTTAGTAATATTTTTTTTTTATAAATAATTAAATAGAAGCGAATTTTGTTAGGTTTATAATTAGGTATATATAATATAATTTATATTTATAAAAAAAACTAAATTAATATAATATTATTATTAGGAACTTAACATTAAATATAATTATTATTTTTTATTTGTTTTATTAAAAATAAAATTATAAAACTGAAAATTTGCTTATGAAACGGAAAACAAATATTTGTTTTTCATCAACATAAACTATGTATGACTACAACATATAAAATGTTATGAAGAAAAAAACCATAAAAAAGGCCATAATTGTAACATAAAATATTCAGACTTTTTGTTTTTTTTTTTATTATTATTTATTTAATTTTCGAGAGTTAAAAAAACATAATAAATAAATAAATTAAATAAAAATGAAATTTGTGATATATAGTTGGGAAAGGATTTTCGCTCTGTTGGCAGTTAATATTTCTGTTGCAGCAGAAATTGATTTAATGGTTAATTGTTGTGATGGGTATGAATGTGGAGAATTCTGCTTGCGTATAACATATCGGTTATATGTTTGTGGATATAAAAAATTAGCTGACAATTGACATAATTTTTGTATTGATATAGAAATAAAATAATTTATAAAACATTACGAATTTCTAAGTTACAGTTTGTTCTCGTGTATGTCAAAGATACATAGTGTTGTTTTTTTTGTGATTAGAAGGCATGCATGTCTCGTTAGAAGTGCTTAGACCTGGTTGATCTAATCTCCAGGACATGTTTGGCATAAACATTATTAAAAAAATAATAATAAACGGTATTTAGGTAAATGATGGCACTAATAAATTCGACGGCATTAATTTTCAACATGTGTTGAGAGCAAATAATTAAACTTTTTTTTTTGTGAGGAAAAGCCATGTAGAGACAGTGCTTTTGATGTTTAGTTGGTAGCTCTAGCGATCTTATTTTTCGATTGTATTCGAATTGGTAAACCACGTTATGCCTTTTTGTTAACTCTTCATACAAATGTATTTTCGCAATATGCTGAGTTGGTATATTAAGATCCGGGATCAATAAATAATTTTGTTTGGCATCGGTCAGCAAAAGCCAGATTAACATCCTTGAAATTATTAAAATTAATAAAATTTTTAAATTATATAGATAAATTTATATTGAACTTTGATGCAGCTCTGTAACTGATTTATTATTAGCTAAGGTAAATAGACATTTATTGTGATTATTGTGCCTCAATATTAATAATTAATATTATATAATTTATACATTTCCTAGTACCTAGCAAATTGAAAATCTTTCATCTCCAATCTTTAATTGACATATTGCATGAATAAATATTAATCGAAAACATCTAAATAAACGGGAATTTTGGGCTTAGAAGACGGATTGCTAGTGGATTGCTTACAAAATATTCAAATAAATTGTTTAAGTTCTGGAGGTAACGAATCTAACAACCCCAACGTGATTTATAGAACAATAACAATAATGTATCAAAGTCAATTAATGATAGACTTATATATATATATATATATATATATATATATATATATATATATATATATATATATATATATATATATATATACATAATATAATGTACTAAAAACTATTTGTAAATCTAAATAGGAGCAATCAAGAACGAGTGATGTTTAACAAGTGGCTGCTATGCAGAGTACTCAAATACGTTGTTTGAACTTTTCAACGCTATTCTTTTTGAGCGCTACTGGTTCAGTTACTTTCCTCCTAAAGATTTAATACTTTTTATATGTACTTACAGCAGCTTTAGTTTCTCTAACCGAATTAAAATGAATTTAGGTTTTTTTCATAACCGATTTTAATGATGGACCGATTAAAATGAAAGGAAGAGCTTTCACTTTACACTTATCTATGAAATATACTTCAAATTGTTGAGTAATTTAATTTTTCATATCCATGGACCGTAAAAAGTAAACATTTTATTTAAAGGTTACTGCTTCAATGTTAGTAACAAGTTTTGTCGCATTACGTTTTTTTTATATTATCAGTTAATACATGTAGATTCGACAGTGATGTTAATAGTGTGATGTGAAAGGTTATATTGTTAGAGCATTTAATCTAAAAAATAAGTACTTGATCCTATGTTCGAGTAATTTGGTTTCGTTAGAAAAAGGTTTAGATTCTAATTGGATTTTGGGTATTGAAATGACTACTAATTTTTCGGTGGCCGTTTTGAAACCACATAGATTTTTAATGTGCAAGTTTGATCTTAAAAAACGACAAGTCTTTAATTTATTTATCAAATTTTTATTCGGTTACATGTTTTGCTTAATTTGCTGCAACATTTACCAGGTTACAATGTATTTATAAGAATGTTAGAAAAATATTTGCTAATTTCATTAAATTTGATCTATCAATGATTAACATCTGTTAGTGAGTTTTGGGAATGAATCCATTTAAGATAACCACAAGAAAGGTACGGTTAAAATATTGGTTCCCAGGATTTATGTTGATAAACACAGAGTTTAGATATCCATATGAATGCATCTTAAATCACTTCATTAACAGTTATGGAGCTTTTACCAAATTGATCTCCACTGTCAATTTAATTATTTCGTATAGGCTAGTACTCAGTTCAAAGTGAAATGAAATTTTACCGCGGTCTCCAAAAATTTATTTATTTTCACGTGAAATAGAAATTAATTTTTTTTGAAGAATTCAAATGTTCAAACAGTTCAAATGTTCAAATTTCACGTGAAAAAATGGTTCGAATCATTATTTTCGCGTGAAACAAATTTGTAGAGTTTATGCACGCCATCTTTGGTGCATTGAGATAACTATAATTTTTACTCTAATGAACTGAGTACTGCTTAGTGAAAACAGAAATGAAATTTTTCATTTCTGAGTTCACTTTGGTAAAATCGTATGGAGATTTCACTCGAAATCGAACTGAGTACTAGCCTTTAGGTAGAAATGAGCAGCGTTGTTTTTCGAGAATGTCCGTTTGATTTTAATCGAATAACAGTAAGTTATTGATGTCTTATACTCGTATGATCGTCAGTTTGTGGTAAACAGTTTATCGTGAACATTCAACCATCGGTCTTTACTTTACGACGTTACCAATCAAACAGAGCGCAAACAACTCTATAGGTGTGATTTATATAATTTCATTTCTTCTTGATGGTTCGAATCATAATCAGGTGATGCAAAAAGTTTAACCCTAACGTAGCCACTTTTTTTGTAAAATATGGACCATTATAATGTATTTAAGTGTATGAAAAAGTTGTGATTTCAGCTTTTCTGATCGAAACGATAAGAACTTTACTTAATATTTTCGAATTATTACTTGTTTGAAGGATGACGATTGGATTTGTGATATAACGATGAATTAGCATTTCATTCAAATCCATATATTTTTTCGGTGCTTTGAAAATGGTTTTCATTATGAATACATATTTAACAACCGTAGTAAAAAGATTTCTCTTCTACGAGAAATAAGCGAAATAAAAATTAAGATAAATGCTAAAGAAATAATGTGATTTGATCATTCTCGAAACTGGAAAAGCAGCATACTATAAGGCTATATAATCAATTACTATTCTGATTTTGTGTGACTTTCTGTAGAACCGTAATAATGTTTTTGGTTACGAATTGTGATCGCCCATGAAAAATGTAAAACGAAAGTCTACGACGATTCGAGATGAACCATCTTTTAGCTTATCAATTATTACGTCTTCATGAACATGAGGTCTTTGGATGGATGTGAAGGGATTAGAAAAGAGTAGTTTAGTCTGACATGTTACTAAAAATCAATCAATTGATCTGGTAATTAGCGTGACACGTTATTTGAACAATCAAAATATATTTTTTCTTTACCGTATAATTTTCAGTATTTAGTTCAAAAACTATTACCGAACAGTGTTCTATTGTTTTAACGATAAACTGTTCACAATAAACGATGCCATCCATCTGTATATCATTTTGGCCTAGTGCTACTATTAACAAAAGTGTTTTAATTAAATAATCCAATTTAGTTGAGGTGAGCAAAATTTTAAACTAAAATAGGAATGGTCGATAAAATAAATATACATTTTTTGGCAAATATAAATTTGCAATCGTGAAAACAATTAATCATACACATTGAAAAAAAAGCAAAAAATCTAAAAAAAAAAAAACAAAACTAACAATCTTTACTAATCTATGTATATCCGCGCGTCATTTCTTTTAATCAGTCACATTTTTAATTTCCAAAAATTAAAAATCATTTGTTTTATATAACTTACAAATCTATCTAGTCTTTCGTTAAATTCAAAACAAAAAATTATACCAAAATTAAATTGTTTTTTTTTGTTTTAAAAAAATAACTTAAATTAAAATTTCTTAATCACTAATTTTTTTATTATTTAGTTTTTAATTCATTGGCTCATTCTCATAATATATAATATATGTATGTATGTATGCATGTATGTATATAAATAACATAATTTATGTATTAATAAATAATTTTTAACATTATATTTAATATTTTTATTTTATTTTAAACATTGTACTTGTGTGTTGTTTTTTTTAAATAAATTTATAAAATTTTAATTATGCGTTTAATTTAAATGGAATCTGCAGCCATTTTTTTTTGTTCATATTAAATCATTAATTTTTGTTTTAATTTAATTTTATCACAAAATTTCATGAAATAAAAAATAAAATAATAATGACGTAATATAAATAATGAAATAATTATATAAGTAATTAATTACATAATTATTAATATAATGTAATGTATATAATATGTATATGCGATTTTTTTTTATAAATGTATATATATATATATATAATGTAGATATAATATATTTATTTAATTTATATAATATACAAATAATTAATGTTTTAAATTTAAATTTTGTTTAAGGCAAAAATTAACTTACGTTTTTTTATTTATACTAAATATGTCTTAAAAATAATTTTATTTATAATTATTTATGTATATATAGAATTTTTATTTTATATAATTATAATTATGTTCTTTTATTATTCCTTATTATATTGGTTTTATTATTGTTTAACAATGAAATTATTAATTAATTAATCATTATTATATGGTTAGGAATATGTTTTAGCAAGATTTCTTATTTAGGTTAGATTTTTTGGTTTAAATTATAATTGAATTAATTTAATTAAAGAAACCAGCTCATATATCATTTATCATGGTGTTATCTGCACTTTTACCTCTCACCAATGATTTGAGGCCGAAGCTACAAATCGTTCACTGAACAGTGCCAACATTTAAATTCATAGATCTTGGAGGTCCATTTTAGGATTAAAACTCAAGTTCAGTACTCAGAGCTCCAGAATGTACAGGAATTTCTAACCTCATGAATAAATATTTTTTTTATGTAGTCAATGAATATATAATAAGCATAATTCTGTTTTGGAATGAATTTATTTCACTTTCAAAGACCATCTTCCACATCTATTCATGATAATTAATATGGAGGTCTCGGAACCGATTAGATCGACGAATGTAAATTTTTAAAATTGCGATTATTTTTTGCATTTCAACGGTTTCAAAAACACTTATAAAAAATGCTGAAACACAGAATTAAATTACAAACCTGACTATCTCAATGTATTACCAATTGCTTCTACATCTAGTTGCGTAATTAGTACGTCTCAGCCCATATTTTTGGTAAATTTCATTTTTTGTCGTGACATGATTATACATTTTTTCTGTCGTTGTGTAGATGGTTGCAATGAAGCAACACCAGGTTCTATACTTTGAAAATCAATTCAGTAATGTTTTTATATTACATGTTATTAATTTTGAAGTTTTAGGTGAAAATGTTAACCTCTACCTGTCGAGAAAGTGATCGCAATAAGTTCATAACAACACGGATTTATCCGTTAATAGCAATATCCAACTCGGATATATTGCAAAATAGACCCCCTCTACAACTTCAGCTTACCCAGTTTGGCAAGATATTTATAGACTTGTAGTATAACAAATGCAATACTCACTCACATCAATTATCATGAGTAGTAAGACATCCAAGTTACATGAATCTTGATAACCACTAAAACATATGTAAACTAAATTAAGGTAAAACAATTTATTTAGCCAAACTTTAATTCCACTCTATTGTCACTGAATCCAATGATTTTGTTACTTATATAAAATTTTGTGTTGAATTATTTCGCTTTCCCTACAGATATTTCCAAAAGACCTACATATGTAGTACTAAATAATAGGCTGGCATATGGCAATGTAATGTGTAGATGAGCTAAACAAATTGCCCTTTGCTCTCGATTTGATTGTTGCGTAAGGAGGGATCTCTGTAAAAGAGTTGGAAACACTTTTGGGTGAAATCGCTTTGTAGGGATAAAAACTCGTCGAATTCCAAAAAAAGGTAAAACTATCGATAGCCTCTTCCAAACGTTTACACAGTGAAATATAGGAGTACTATAGTATATTTCACAATATGTTTCAAAATACTTGAGACAATCATTCATAGTGAAACAACTTAATAAAACACTGATCGATCTTAACTGAATTCATTAATTTACAATGCTAGAAGAATGATAATTCTCAAAAGAATTTAGTTATGATGGGCAATAATAATGAGATATAACGGTAATATAATCTTAAAGCATGCATCTTCGATAGATGATCTGATCATTTAAACTTATCACAGAAGTCAATATAATTGAAAAGTAAGCTACAAGCAAACCGGTCAATATGTTTTCCAAAACATTCAAAAATAACGAAGCTCTCAACGAAATTGAATAACGTCTTGGTAAGGTGCTGTTTTTGAAGAAACCACAGTTGGATATGGTTCGAAGTAATTAAATGGCTACAAACACAATACTACTGATTGAGAATAAGTTTTATTGTTAAAATTACAAATATCTGGTAAGACCCAAGGCTTAATCAGATGTTGCCAATTGTACTTCTATTATTTGGATGTCCGTTGTTCTGGCTAGAGAACCACAAGGAATGGATTATATTTGACTTGTAATCTTGGGATGTAGGTTAATGAATTCCAAAAAAAAAATTTATGAAATTACAAGTCACGATTTTTAGGTGGGGTATTTTCAAGATCAAAATTGTTAATAAATGGTGCTAATAAAAATTAATCTAATGACTATTACGGACTTGGCCAACCGTACAAATTACAAATTTAATAAAAGTAAGGAAAAGTTAAAGTCTTGCGGTTTGGCTTATTTATCTGTCAGAACAATCGAAGACTCATGCATGTCATTTTGCTTCCTATTTAGATGTTGTGCGACAATTGTGAAATGTTTCTCCCAATTCATTACAGAATAGCAACTCGTTTAAATATTAATAGTTGTACAGGTAAGTCAGTTTTCAACGAACTAATGACTGTCATAACGAAAAAAAAATTAAAATAGATGGCATTGTGAATGGTGCACAGTGCCATCTGTTTTAAAATGTCACAACTGAACAGACGCTCGGTTTGGTCATTAACGTAGATAAATTCGTATTTGGAAAATAAATTAGTTTTCAGGTTCACGCGTTATTTGTTGGGAAGGGATTTTTTAAACGTCATTTGAGCCCCTTAAGGTGATTTTTAATGGAACTAATCTGTTAATAATTCTAATCTAAAACACATTATTTACTGTGTTAAAAATGGAAACCATTTTCTACTCACAAGTACTTGTTAGTAGATAGACTAAGGAACATAAATTTATATGACAGCAGTAAAACATAAGCTAAATATGTTAGTGTTGTTTTATGATTTGATGGTGATAGCTGTCAATTTGTCAAAATGATGACTAAAGATTGGAGTTATAACGGAGGGAATGCATTAAAATTATAATTATCATCTATTTTGATGATTAAATTTATTTATTTGTTATTTTAATGAAAATTTATACTCTGACAAGCTCAAATATAAACATAAAATGACAGTTCAACATCCTAGTGATTCGTAAATCCATCTGTTAGATTTATTTTAAACTAAATACTCTAGCGTTAATTTTATGAGTAACTACTTTTATCACCTACACTACCATTTGACTATGAGTAGATGTCAGTAGATACAAGTACTTGTAAGTAGTTTACTCATACCATTGGAACACGACTATTGTGACATTTTGATTTTCAGTATACAGTCGAAAAAATGTACTCAGTAAATTATTTCATGAATTTTATTCGTAACAATTGGGTTTGATATAAGTTGGCGTGTCAGGTTTTTTACATGACATCATTTTATAGATAACTTTCTGTAAATTACACGTTCTTTACATGTAAAAACTGCGGTAATTACATCGTGTAATTTACACGCCCAACAGTGGACTGAAGGATCAACCAAAGGTGGACACATATTAGTGCAAAATATAATTCCAAACATTTTGGGTAAGTTTAAAACCAAAAAAGTTGTAAACGGGAGTCCTTTTCCATTACAATATTGCTGATACTTTTCTTTTGGAACGCCAAGACAATGTATTTTATTTTTACACCTAAAACATTAGATAGAGTTACTAAAAATAGAAATAACATAGTTGGAGTGATAAGGACTCAACCCCTTCTAAGAAATACTCCCACCTAAAAGTAAACTCTGCCTAAAGTTAGAAAAAAGTAAAAAGCTTTGAATATAGTTCGGGTACCAATAAAATCATTTGTTCCAAATCCGATCTTTAAATGCTATGTCGCCATCGGTGAATACCCAACGTTTGGAAATAGTTTTGAAAAACTGAATTTAATACACATTTAAGAAAGGTAACATACTTTCATTCTTATATTAGTTTAGTGGCGTTCTGAGCAACTCCAACAAATACAAGTAAATTATCTCACGCTAAAATTAATTAATAAAATCGATATTTCTAGTGAAGTTCTTGTAGTTCACTAGTACTGTCGCATCACGACTGAACGTTAATATAAGAATCGCGCAGTATGAACATCAAGTCCGGTAGCATATGCCTGATGAGATGGATTCGATCTTGTCGATCACACGGTCATCCAATGACGTCATCATCATCAAATCGAAACCGGCCTAGTGGATTACAAGATACAAGCAAGCAACACAACTCGGATTTACAATTACTTCAAATTTACATAAAGCAATACGATTTCTTTATTGGTGACCCCAACGGCCCTCCCTGTCAAGACTTCTGACACAGACACCCGCTAATTTTTATCCTACTTCCTGCCTAACCTAACACGGCAAAAAGTTCAACTTCCCACAATGGAATTTGTGGCCTTCTCTTTCAATACGTGGTAGTTCGTTTCGCGTTCAAGGTATAGATATTTCCATGAAATTTGTTTCATGCTGCAACAAAGCCAAATTCAATAAGGTGGGCGAATGTGAGCACCCACAAATATAACATGCAGTCAGGTTCGTTTCATGTCGTAACAAGCCTATACTTACTAAGCGGGCGAATTCACTTTCAGAGGAGTTTATGTGGCGTTCTGGCCAACTCCAACAAATACAATTAAATTATCTCACGCTACAATTAATTTATAAAATCGATATTTCTAGTTAAGTTCTTGTAATTCACTAGTTCTGTCACGTCACGACTGAACGTATATATAAACGAGTCGCATGCCTGATGAAATGAATTTTGATCTTTTCGATCACCTAGTCATTCAATGACGTCACCATCAGATCGAAACCGGCCTAGTGGATTACAAGATACAAGCAACAACTCGAATACATATTCAAAATTTACAGCAAGCTACACGTTTTAGTTTCTTATTGCTTGTGGTCTTGGTATAAGATTTTTAAAGGATACGGAAAGTCTTAATCATGTAGCTTAATATAAGTTGACACTCAACGTATAAAACAAACTGATTTGCTTGACCCAATCAACAGACCATCAAGTTGTTTGTTCAAAAAATTAACAATCTCCAACCAAAAACCATTATGGTATTCACTGAGACGTCCAATTTTACAAAACAAAAGTTGACTGCATTAGATTTGATAGTATTACAGTGCGATCTCGATCATCATTAGAAACGTGTTGTCGGTAATATAGCCAATTAACAGAATGAACTGGGTTTGTGCTTTTAGAAAGCTTTTAACTCCTTATTTAAATTAATGTCAATCCATCTAACCCAATATTTAAATTAAATAATTAATTTAATATAACGTTCTAATTCTTTTGTTTCTGTTAATAATTAATCTTTATATTTCATTTATTTCTTTTATTTATTCTTTTACAATATATTTTAATTTATTTCGTCTTTATAAAGTTTTCGGTTAGATAAAATTATATTTAATTAAAAATAAAATTTAGTAAAAAATAATTTTAATTTTTTAAATAGGAATTTCAAATAGATTTAACATAATTAATAATAATAATAATTAATTAATTATCATTCTTTGGTAATTGAATCAATATTTTAATTCTATAATATAATTAATTTTTTCTTCTTTAGAATTACTAATTAAAGTCGATTTTATATATAATTTTACTGTCAGTCGTCTGCTTACCGTCTGTCTATCTATGTAAATTATAATCAAAATTCAGGAGATAAATGTAAATTAAATTAAAATAATAATCCAAATTAGGAATTTTATGACGAGATAGTTGTATATATATAGATAGGGAAGAGTGAGAAACGTATCGTTATAAATTAAATTAATTTTTTTTGGACGTTTTTATTCGTTTTATTTTCTTATCAGTTTTCTTAAATAATTTTTATTATTTGCTCATTTTAATTATTATTATCGTTATCAATCTAAAAAATTATACGTATAATTATTATTATTTATTTTTTTTTATAAATTAACAGTGAAATTATAATTATCGTACATATAAACTTTTTTGTTTTTCTGTTATCGAGTTGGAGCAAACGGGAATGAGTATGGTGTGGTGGAATAAGAAGCTTTTAATATTCTTAAAGCGCGTACGGCAGAATTATATATTTAATTGACGATAAGAATATATATATATATATATATATATATATATATATATATATATATATATATATATATATATATATATATATATATATATAAATATATATATATATATATATATATATATATATATATATATATATATATATATATATGTATATATATATATATATATATATATATATATATATATATATATATATATATATATATATATATATATATTTACATATACAATGTCATCTTCCCTGAAGCGTATACCTTATCATAATAATTATTACTAACCATCTTTTAGCTGCGACTTACTATCATAATATGTATATGTATATGTACTTGTTGGATATTTGTGATATGCGATGAAAATTATTTTATATATTTAAATTTTATTATTTTATAGGACTATTACTTACTTGTTGATATATTGTTTGTTATTGGTCCCAATGTAATCCAAAAAACAAAAAATGATATCAAATAGTGTTACCGTTTAATTATTTGTAGGTAACACAAAAATTTGAACAGAATAAAAATAATTTCACTGCAAATTTAATTCACTTATTAATAAGCGAAAAAAAACTATAGATCATAAATTAAAATTAATTTAAATTAAACAAAACTAAAGTCTAATCTTATCGTATCTGCCCCATTTGACCACCACCATTACGATATTTTCTATCACTACTTTTCGATCGGCTGCGACTGCGACGTGATCGGGGCACCCATCGATTATTATCACTTTCACTATCCTCCTCTGAGCTTTGACCACTTGGTGTATTACTACTGCTAGCGCCTCCATTTGCACAATTATTAACACCATTACTACCGGCCACCACCATCCCCACCACACCAGTTTGATGTGAAATTTGTAAACTATTTGGATTCGAATTCGGATTTATAACAACATTATTCGGTATATTACCGACAATATTACGATTTATAATACGTTTCTGACTTAACATATTCGGATCTTGATGGTATTGGGGATGGTTTTGCTGTTGCTGATGGTGTTGTTGTGAAGGTTGTGGTTGCAACTGGTTTTTATTTTGGTTATTTTGATAAAGTCTTAAATTGTTTTTATTATTGTACAAATTTAAATCGGGACATGGAGGCGGGGGCGTTGATGGTTCATAACTATCATCATAGTATTCCATATTATTTACATTGCGATAGTATTCTTCAGTCGGTTCGCCGCCATTATTAAAATACGAGTCTATCTGTTGTTGCTGCTGCTGTTGACGACACTGTTCGTACAGTACCGAACCACTTTCGTAGTCGTTTTCGTCATCGTTTTGATGGTAACTTATATATTCATGTGGATAATCATGATTATAGTGCTGGTGATGATGATTATTTAAGTCGTTTGTGCCATGGGGGGTCATTCGAGTGGCGCGTTGCGTCATCCAATTTTGAGGAAAATTTGGAATGGGTGGTGGAAGAGTGCCCCATCGCGGTGGTGTTGGTGGTATTCGTCTCATTACCTGTGGTGACATTGCAGCGGGATTTGTGCGTATTGTCATATTATTGGGTGGTTTGTATGCACCGTATGGATGATCAGGTGGTGGTGGTAAAATATCACATAGGTTGAGTGGTTCTCGTGACGGTGCATTATATTCACTAGAACTTGGACTATTTGAACAAATTTTGACACATGAATCGTCGGATTGAGGGCCTAATACGAGACCTTGATTATTGATCATAATACCGCCAGCGCCCCGTTTCAAAGTGACTGTGGCATATGGCTCGGGAGGTGCGGACGTCGATGTGTTGGTCGTAGTCGTAGTTGAATTAGAATTCATCATTTTCATCGATGGCATCATGTTATTAGTAACTTCGGCATATTCTGATCCCTGCGATGAAGGTGGTGCTGGTGGTGCTAAAGAATGGGACGTCTTTACCACCATAGGATTTCCATGCAACCATAACGTATGTTGCTTATCTGGTATTGTGGTTGTTAATATCGGCCCGGCTGGAATTAAAACAATATATTAAATCATCAAACTAAACAAATATAAAATATTTTTGCGCACCTGGATAAGAAGCTTTCATATTCCGCTTATTCCGTCTTGCCCAAAATACAGTAAATATTGCCCCACCGACTAAACATATTCCTAAAATTCCTAGAGCAATTCCCGACAGCCAAGCCGAGTTCCATCCCGTCGATGTGGGATCAGATCTGAAAGTAAGAAAAAACAAATGAAATGTTATTATATTAAAGAAATGCATGTAATGTAATACAAAAACTGTCTTATTATGTAAAATTACATCAATATGAACCACCCATAGTGGGGTACCATTCTATACACGTATATTAATACATATACTTATTCATGTTCAATTATTTAGACAACAAACAAACGACAATAAGTAAAATAATACATTCCGTTTAGGAAAATGCATTTTTCATGTATTACATCTTATATTTCGAATATTTTACAAAGCGCATAGAAAGAGAGAGAGACAGAAACATGTGAAAAACGAAAATCCAAAACACAAAACAACTGTACTAAATATTATACTTTATCAAAAAAACTTTATAATGAAACTGTGGAAAATAGCGCAAAGAAGTTTTTATCGTAACGATTTTTTCCATGTAAGTAGTATGTAAGAAAAGTCACATTGAACATCGCGACGAAGCCAATAACAATTTAAATAAAATATATATTTATATATATAATATATATTTATCTGTTTCGATCACGAGTCAGCTCCATACTGTTGCAAGTAACCAGAAGTTGTCAGATCGCTCTTTACGCCGTGAAACCATCGTCGCCGACAGCGACCTCTTCGCCTACCGAAAGTCGGCTCTACCTTATATGATCGCTGTATTATTCGGTTCGGATCAGCACGCAGACATGAGCGAGCCAGCCGACTCACTGTCCTTTAATTTCATGCGCGATATATAAGAAATTCGTATTAAATTCCTGATCTCGTTATTGAAAAAACTCGATATGTGCCATCAAAGTTGCATTTGGGCCATATATCACACGCATGATTCTTCTCTCGAATGTTAAAACCGTCTATCGTATTCATCCAAGGTCCAACTTTCACATCCATACAGGACAACGGGTCTCATCAACACTCTGTACAATTTAAGCTTTTCTGAATTAGCAAGATATTTGGATTTCAAAAGTGCACGTAGGATATAAAGCCCGATTACCAGCAGCAAGCAACATCTTGACATCCTCTCCCACACTATTACCGTGAGTTACTCCTTTAAACGTGTGGTTACCACTATACTGAAATCAATTGTATCTTGGTCTCGAAAACCAGGACTGTCGTCAATCAGGATTGATTCTTATAATATTTTGACAATCATATCTGTCAAAATAGCACTTCTGTCAAAATAAGTAAATGAAATCATTGGAATGGTTTTGATAACCATTGTATCAGTTTAGAAAACAGCCTTTGTTTCAATTAATAGCACGAGATCCTTATGATCCTCTATTATAGTCGAAATCATGTATTGAAAAAATCTGCATTGCTTCATCAATCAAGTCTTTAAAGAAAATCGCTAGGACGTAAAGTTTTGTTGCTCAATTATTTTTAGCGGACTCTCTTCTTCGTAGACATTTCTTAGAGAGATGCAACTAGTTATTCGTCTATATCAGTCTCGCCCAGTCCTCTAAAATCACTTTATTTAGCTAAGTTAACAATTTGTTGATGAACAGGCAACAGCAGGTTAAACCACGTATCTGAATGATTATCAGGACTGTTATGAGAGATGTGAAGCTCGGCGACATTAATACAAATCTGAACATTTCTGACAAATCATCACAGTGTACTTGGTGTCCAGGAGAATTGTCTACCAGAATTAAGATTGAAGTTTAAATTTTTTATTGCAAGTTCACACTTGATTAGCCTATCATAGCTATCGGCACTAGCTACTTCACCTTAAATCCCAATGCTA
Source organism: Tipula lateralis (assembly GCA_963932295.1). Lineage (NCBI taxonomy): Eukaryota > Metazoa > Arthropoda > Insecta > Diptera > Tipulidae > Tipula > Tipula lateralis. Next base: position 68,561,143 of record OZ010737.1, read on the forward strand.
TGAAGATTTGCGCGATTTCGATATATATATATATATATATATATATATATATATATATATATATATATATATATATATATATATATATATATATTCGCAGTAAATAGGTTTGAATTAAAAATCCTTTTCATTCATCCCACTATTCATGATATTTTGCCAAATTGTCAAGTAGTTAGCTAAAAGCTCTAGAGCTTGATTATAATTCGAGATAAACCGTAACTGATCGTTTCATTACACCACAAAAATTAGAATAAATAAAATTTAAATATTATGTAGTGTGACCGCAAATAGGAATTTAATTTATGCAATCAACAATCAATCATATATTTTATGAAAGTGATGTCAAATTTAATTATTTGATTAGTGTGGCTGATGGTCGTGTTAAATGACTGATGTGTTTATTTTGAATGGTAATCAGAATGACTAAACTTTGAACTAATTCAAATGGATTCATTAATCATTTGGACAAGATTCAGAATTAATCATCGTAGTAAAATTAGGTAAGATAGCCAAATGGATCCACAACAGCCATTCTACCAACATATAATTTAATTATATTTATACGAATACAGAAACTGTGGCTGTGGGAACGGAAATCGTCCAAATTTATCTCACTAGAACAATAAAATCCACACTGGTTATATTTTGCAAAAAGTGAGCTTTTCATTCTATATTGTAACGAATAGTTCTAGCAGACAACACGGGATTAAAACAGCATCATCAAAAATATAAGCGTCAACGGTCGAGTGGTTTAACTTTCAGAAGCTTTAGAAGTCTGTATTATTATTGATCATCTAGGTATGAGTATATATTACAAGACGTTTCAATCATTCGTATCGATTAAAATTTAACATTAATTTGTTAAGTCATCCCAAAATTTGGAAAAAAAATTATTCACAAAGACAATCGATAGGCAATCGGACAAATATTCTATTCCTCGAATCCAACTTTGTTTACAATACGAATTTAATTGGTTCTTTTCAAATTATTCCGCCAAATATAAAATGTCCTAAATTTTGTTGTTGAGATGAATATATGCATCTGTTGTTGACGTGAATATTTTTTTTTAAACTCTGCATGGATTAAATAGCCTATGGTATGGATCAATAATGTATTTGAATATAAATAATTGAAGAATGTGACTAATATAGGCCATCAGTGTAGATCAGAAACATATTATTGATGCCAAGACGATAATCTTCATTTAACTAACAATTTGAGTTTAATTTTCGAGTTTGCTGCTCGGGATCTACAATCAATATTGTCAATACTTTCCAAATAGTGCTCTTTGTTGCTAACAAGGTGATATTTTCATCGTCCTTTTATTTATCAGACTTTTATATATTTTTTTAACTTTAGGTTCCTAAAAATTAAAAATAAAGAAAATTGAGCTCATACCAGAAAGCAGATTTGTTTGCAAATCACCATGAAGAAACATTTTAATCATCCTCCAAACAAACGGAAGAAAAAAATATTACTTCGATAAATAAACAAGATGAAAGAATAATTACACCTGTAACATTGAAAGAGCTAAAATGGGAAATCAAGAATAATTTGAGTGAGCAGCATTTCGATTAAAGATATTTACCAAGAGAATGAAAAGTTGCAGAAGTAGTTATAATAGTTGACCGCCCAGGTGGCGCAGTGGCTAAAACTGCGGCAGTTAGAGCGGGAGGTACCGGATTCAAATCCCGATCCGGGGCAAGATGCAAAAAGGGAATTTTCATCATCGGCCGTTTGGGCGGTGCGATCGGTGATGTGAATGAACACATCTGGATCCCTTGTCGAGTTTAGAATCCATATATGAGTACTATAGGCTGACATGGAGCTGTGCAATGCGCAGATGGTTTTACCACAATTTTCGGCCTAACTATCATAAAAATTATGATAGTTAGGCCGAATAAACCTCCAAATGATAAAGCTCAATATAGACCAATTTCTCTGCTACATATTGAAACTATTTGAAAAGGTGCTTCTGAAAAGATTAAAATCAATTATCGAGGAAAGGAATCTTATCTCACAAGTAAGATAAGATTCCTTACCTCGATAATTGATCGAAGTAGAACTCAAACTTCATCGCAATCTTCCGTTCTCGAGCATTTATTTTTCAAATTTTAAAATCACACATATCATAGAGGCCCTTCTGAGTAAAATATGAGAATGAATACTCCAAATTAAAAAGAATAACAGCAAAAGTACCACAAGCGAGAGTTCTTGGACCATTCCTTTGTCTCCTATATACTAGAGATAGACCAATTACAGAAGCAGCAATGGGATTTTTGCCGATGACTCGGCAATACTTATATAACAGCAAAGAACATCACTGACTACAGTAGTAAATTACAGAAGGCTAAACCAGTTATGTAGGAACAACTAAAAAACAAAGGTTATCCCCCTTAACAGAAAAACTAAACAGAAAATTCAGAAAAATGTATTGGCTCTTAGGGAGAAAGTCTGAACTAGCGATTCACAACAAACTGTTGTTATATACAGACAAATTCTGCAACATGTATGGACATATGGGAGCCAAATCTGGGATTGTGTCAAGAAGACAAATATCAAAATCATATAAACAATTCAAAATAAGATCCTACGATGCATTGTTAATACCATGGTACATTCGAAACGACAACCTCCATCGAGATCTAATCATCGAGCGAATTAAATTAAGCATTATTTAACAAAACACCTACAACGAATGCACCAGCATTAAAATCTGGACATACGCTATATGCTGATTAGAACTCCAATAACAAGACTAAAAACAAGCAAATCACTGGATTTGTCGCGACCAGAAGGACTTACTGTGGCGAAAAATCTCAGAGGGAGTTACACGAAACTACAGTTATCATGTGATTACGTCGACTAATCAAAATACTTGAATTGAACATACCTTCAAGCGCAATTGACTATGCAATTGATTATACAGGGTGGAGCAAAAGTCTCGCTATCATTTTGATTACCTATTACAAAGGTTGCCTTTTATATTTCGGGATTTGGCAACCCTGGTGTTGCAATCTGTCAACTGACAGCCCTATCGTAAAGTTAGAAGTTTTTGAGGATATACGTACTCAGAACGTTTTGACATACGAGCGCTATTTGTGTTGTTTACAATAAATTAAAAGATTCATCTGCCCCCAAGAATGGAATTAAATTGGGAACATTTTCGTGCTATTATTTTTTACAACTTTCGACGTGGATTAACTCAGCAGCAGTGCATGAATGAACTTTATTCAACTTTTGGCGATGAAGCTCCATCAAGGACCAGTGTTTATCGATGGTATGGTGAATTCAATCGTGGTCGGAGTTCACTCCAAGACGAATTTCGTGCAGTTCGTCCAAAATAAGTTGTTGTTCCGAAAAACATTGATGCTGTGCGCAAACTGATATTGCAAGATCGTCATGTGACCTATTGTGAGATAGAGACAACCTTAGGCATTAGTGAGACCAGCATACACTCAATATTGCATGAACATTTAACTGTCAAAAAATTTGTTCGCGTTGGATCCCACACACTTTGTCAATCGCTCAAAAAAGGCTCGTGTCGATTGGTCGAAAGAAATGCTCGAAAACAACACAAATAGCGCTCGTATGTCAAAACGTTCTGAGTACGTATAACCTCAAAAACTTCAAACTTTACGATAGAGCTGTCAGTTGACAGATTGCAGCACCAGGATTGCCAAATCCCAAAATATAAAAGGCAACCCTCCTACTTTGTTCGAAAAAAAGATAAGTTGGTTGGATTCATAAAAAGATTATTGGAAAAGTATATCGGCTAAATGGAGACCGCGAGTCACTATGCAGCTTTCGGCTCTTTTTAGGCATTTTTCATGACATCCTGCAACATCTCAGGCTGAATTCCTTCAATTTCGTGACGAATATTGTCTTTAAGATGTAGTTATGAATAGTTTGAGGCTTATTCACATAAACTTTTGTTTTTCAAAAACCCCATAAGAAAAAGTCTGGTGCTGTTAAATTCGGAGTTCTGGCTGGCCATGCTAAATCGCTATTTCGCGAAATTCGTCTTCGTGGATTGTGGGTGCTGTGGCCTCATCTTGCGGAAACTACATATCCTCAAATCCTTGCTCTTCCATTTCAGGCACAAAAAAATTTCGAATCATGTCTTGGTACCGTTCATTTCCAAAATAAATAGGAACCAATGATATTGCCAGCATGTGGTATACATACAGTTGTTGTAAGTGGATGCAATGCAAACAGATGAATTAATTGAGGATTCTGTGTTCCCCAAAACTGACTGTTTTGTTTATTGACGTCGCCACTGAGATGAAAATGGGCTTCATCGCTCATTATCAATTTAGACGAAAAATCTTCAATTACACCAGACAGTCTTACGATTGCATAACTGTACTCAACTCGTTGATAAGGATCACTCGGTAGCAATTTTTGGACTAATTGAATTTTGTACGGGAACATTTTGTAAGATTCCGATTTGTAGAAGTGACGACAAATAATAATTTTATTATCATAATGTAAGTACCAATACATTTTTATGGGTTTGAGTATCGATTTTGTTTTGTTCGTATCTTTGGTGGGTAATGCGATGATCGCTTTGTCAGATGGCAGTTTTAATTTTATACGAAAGCTTAATCCGAGTTTACCACCATTGTAGAGTTCATTGAACTTTTGTAAATATAAATTATAATCGGTAAATGGAACACTAAACTTGGCTCGAGATTAAGTATTAACACTTCAAGTGAGTGGGAGGAAAAAAAAGAAAATGAGTGAACGGCATGTCGAGAAAAGAAATCTATAAAAGGAGATACCCACACGAGACGAGAGGAGACTGGGTTGATATTTTGGATGGAGATAAGCGAAAAGAGTTTGTGATAAAGACATTTTTTTTTTTGATGAACGTGGAAATTTTCAAAATTATAAGTTGATAAATAAGTACGGATGAAATAATAAAAATCGTGAAAATTTGAGTCAGGTGGTATACCTAGAGGGATTTATACTGCCTGTCGAAAAGAAAAGTTACAGGTGGAAACGGATAGCAACGCGGAAGCGATAATTGCCTGGCCACAGGTGGACCATAGCAGTGGATAAAGTTTCCAGTGAATAAAATTATCGGTGGATAAAGTTTCCGGCCTGTTATACCTATTTTACGCTCTCCGATTGGTTTAGTGACTGCCGATGCCATTGGGGTACATGGATGTTTAGGTGATACTTGGATGTTTCTATGGGTGCATGGGGTAAGTTGGTTTTGCTTATTTCTTAAGATTAATTTTAGTGTGTATTGGTGTTAATTTTTTTTGACATTTTTGTTGCTTTGAGAACACACGCTGGAGTGGACTGCGGGTTGGAGTTAAGTCGGAAAAACGTGCATACGCGGATATCTGGCGCCCAATAAAGAAAAAAAAAATAAAACTAAAAATCGATATCCGCGTGCTGACTCAGAATTTTCCATATACTCATTATTGTGTTTCGTTAATAAAACAATTTTTGTTTGTTATAATTTTTTTAGATAGTAGGAGACCAAATAAGTGTGCAGGAAACCAAAGTATCTACAACACCCATATATATTTATAAAATCAAAATATATATTTATGGATTTCATTAGTTAATTTTGTTTATTTTTTTTATTGTTAATTTTTGTTAATAAAGTTTGTCTTAATAAAGTTTGTCATATTTTGAATGGTTGTCTTCCAGAACGAGGTCTGACTGCTGTCGTACCGTACTGTCGAAAATTCGCATGTAAACGATAAATTTTGGTTTTGTGAGGCACTGGACGGTTAGGATATTTTTGACGAAATTTCCGCTGTGGCAATAATGCAACGATTATTTTCAATAAATATTGTCACTATTTCTGCTCGTTCTTGTGGCGTATATTTATTAATTATAAAATTGGGGTGTCCACAATGGTTAAAGCGAAACTGAGCTAAACGTCACATAATCAAGATGGCGCGCAATTAAAATGGTGGCGGGAATTTGCCCCACTCTGTATTATACATTCAATTTAGATTTAGATTAAGCTTTAAATGAACCTTAAAGAGTAGCTCTTATATAGATTTGTGAAGCTTATTTGTTTGTTATACATATAATGTTATTCGATTTGAAATGGGAACATTTCAATGTTTCGCGGTTGACTTTTAATGTGCTTCGTTGACCATCAAATTGAGGCAATATATATAGTAAGATATGGAAGATGAGTCGGTTCATGATTTCTTAACACCTACCGTAATAATATGATAAAAAATCTCATTTGGATCGCCTACTGGCGTAGCTTTTATCGTTCCACCATTTGATCTGAATCTCGTTAAAGCAATCTTATTACAATAGATAAATAAGAACAACAAATTTAAATTATGTCAGTAAGTTTCTGTTCAACCTGAACCTCACGTCTCATACTTCATAAATGATAGTGGTTTAATACGACAGATGAATACTTTAGGGAATTCTGTATGAAGGAGAATAACACAACATCGTTTCCGTGTTAGTTACTGTTTTACCAACAATTGGGAGATTACATATTCATGTCATGATTTTACCAAAATTTATTGTAGAATGGTTAAAAACAAATACGTCTTGTAATGTACTACATATATACACGTATACAATCTTCAATTTGAGTTTATTCGAAACTACAAATAAAGAATGAATTCTTAAACTGTTGTTCTTCGTAATACTGTTTCAATAGAGTTTTTGTAACTGGTTAAATTTTGGGTCCATAGTAACAGTTTCAAAACCTTTAACAAATAACATTGAGATCCAGCTTATATATTAACTCTACATTTTAAACATAACTATGTACATTGTACATATATCTCAAGAGATCCAACATTTGCCAAAAAATACAAAAAAAAAAATATTACCATCGCGTTTACCATCTGATTTATGTATGTAAAATACTTGAAACTTTTTTTGTTGTTTTCGCAAAAACCAGCGCACACAGAAAAGGAAAAAAATGACGGAAAATCCACAAAAAAAAAGAAGAAAACTTAACGATGATGAATTAAGTTGAAGTTGCTATTGTTGAATAGACAATACACAAACCAAACCAACGAAATTGAAATATGATAATGGAATTTTAAATGATTGTAACCATTTCATACCGTTTGTTCTTCATTATTCAATTGAAAGAAAAAAAAAATCAAACAATGGCACACAAAACTCATATAAAAAAAAGTGTATCGTATTAAACACTCGATAAGGAATTTCCATCATCATTATCATCATCATTGTTGTTATAAACCGCGTGTAATTGTGCGAATTCTCATCCCTTTGTCGTATTTAATTGTGTTCTATATTAGTTACAATGTTGAATTTCATTGTGTGGTAGCTCTGCGTGAATTGAAGGAAAAAAAATTGAGTTGATTTTTGTGAAAATCCCACAGCTAATTTCACATTTTCGTTTACTACTCGAAGACGAATACACCTTGTTTAATGTTGAACACAATACTTTCCGAATTCAATTACATTTTTTTTTATTTTATTTATTATATTATTGAAACTAGTCTTTCTAGACTAACCATCAATTTACATCTGAATTCTTACAAACTAAAATATAATGTGGTCACTGTTGATCCAGCGAAACACAGTGCCTGTTCGTTGGTAGGTAGCTGCTCACATACTAAGGGAAGGGTTTGGTTCGTTTAAGTCTCCTAACCAAATGTTCATTATCCAGTAGCCGAGAGGCTTCCGCATTGACATGTTCCATTAGTCTTGATTCATGCTTCGATGCAAATCGTTTTATTTCGAGTTTTATATCTGGAATTTCCAAATCACGATGCAAATCACTATTACGAATGTACCAAGGTGCATTGACTATACTACGAAGTACCTTGTTCTGGAAGTTTTGTATAAGTTTAATGATAGTATTCTTAGTACAGCCCCAAAGCTGAATGCCAGATCGGCTTAAGAACCTGATTGTAAATCAGTATTTTGTTGCATATGCTTAATTTTGACCTTCGCCCAATTAGCCAGCATAATTGTCTATATTTAAGATCAAGTTCTTTTCTTTTCTTCTTCACATGCTCTTTCCATTTAAGTTTAACATCCAGAGTCATACCCAAGTATTTAGCAGAGTTCACGTTCGTCATCATCACATCGTTTAAGCTGATTGTCGGCGGATTAACCAATGATTTATTCGTAAAGTTGACATTCCATCGCTTGATCCACTGGCGAATTTCACCACTTGCACATTGAAGTTTATTCGCCGCTTCTTCCACAGTTTGCTCTGTTGATAGTATCGCGGTGTCGTCAGCAAACGTTGCTATGCTTACGTGGTCGGACTGTGGTATATCACTTGTATATAGGACTGAACCTAGAACGCTGCCTTGTGGAACACCTGCCCTTATATCTCTTAGTTCAGAATACTCATCTTCTTGTCTTACTCTAAAAAGCCTTTCAGATAAATATGATCTCAAAAGATCAATATATAGTTCCTGAAGCATAGCATTAAGTTTATGTATTAAACCCTCGTGCCATACCTTATCGAAAGCTGCTGCCACATCCAGAAATAAGGTCGAACAAATTGGTTTTTCTTCTAACGCCTTTTCTATAATGTCTGTTATTCTGTGAACCTGATCAATTGTATAGAATGTTTGCATATCTAAACCCAAATTGGTGACCCGGTATTAGGTCTCTACTTTCTATTATTGGCTTCATTCTCTTCAAGAGTAGTCTCTCCATTAGCTTTGTAATGATAGGGAGCAAGGATATCGGACGATACGGTTTGAAGGTAAATTTAGGCGGTTTACCTGGTTTCGGTAACATAATAACTTCCGCAACTTTCCAGGCCAAAGGAACATGTCTTGATCTAATAACAGCATTAAACAAGTGAGTTAGTTTAGCGATAGCTTTCTTTGATAGTGGCTTTAAAATTTCTCCCGTTATAAGGTCATATCCAGGTGCCTTTGTTGCCCTCAGATTGAATTGTATTTCACTGGTAGCTTCTTTCTGGGTTGTTAGAGGAATCCCACCCTCATAATTGCTGCTTTCGAGTATAATATCCGATTCAATCTCATTCGGTTTGAAAATATCAGCCAAATGATTAGCAAATTCTTCAGCTTTTGCTTTGTTATCCCTAGCCCACGAGCCACCACTTCGCTTAATCGGAAGGATTTGCGTAATTGGGGTTTTTATACTTTTAGTTGCCTTCCATAGTGAGTAGTTCGTATCTTCATCAGCGGTCAATCTTCCCAGATACAAAGAAAACGATTTTTCATTTAGCTTCTGAATTTCTCGCTTAAGCTGTTGTGATTTATTATTTAGAAACGTCTTATCAGATGGACTCCTTGTTTGTTGCCATTTTCTCCTAGCTTTTCTCACAAGAAATAGTTAAATGTTTCTCAGCACATTTAACACATCTAGGTTCGTGTTGGCAGAACTTTTGAGTATAGCCATATCGCGACAACGTTTACATTGCGGAATTGTACGGTTACTTCTAACCGCTTCAATTTTTACACCCATATGGCACATATGTTTTATTTCATAAATTTTTTGAATATCTTCTTTGTTATCGAAGGTCAGCATAAATAACGGAAGAGGAATTCTTAGTTCTTCATCCCCTTTCTTAGTCTTTTTAATTTTGTTGACGACATCAAGGATTTTAAAACCTCTTTCACTCAATTCTCTTTTAATATTTTCTGGGTCGCATGATTGGTGCAAATTTCTAACCATAACCCTTGTCAGTCGTGTAAGTTTATTTTCATAAGAATGCCACTATTACTGCGAACCGTTTACGTATTCTGTTAGATTTCTATAATCTTTCTCGGTGACTACATTTATTTTCAGTTGCTTGTTGTTCATCAATTTGGCTTGGAAATTGATGCTGTTATCCTGTAATGACTTGTTAATGTCGGAGTAATTTGTCACATTGCTAAGTACTACAGGAGGCGGAATTTGTTTACCTTTTTTAGGTTCTTTAATTTTTTGGAATTTTTTCATACTTTGCTGATGAGATGTTTTTTTCGGGCTGAGATTCAATTACATGACGATATAGTCATATGTCCTAGTTGCCCAAAAATGGTGCCATATTCATAGACTATTACCTTTAACTAGAATTAATTGTGAATCAGAATAAGGTGATCTCATTTCTCCTTAGGTGGAACTCGAATGAAATTTGATGAAATGGACAAATATGCAGCAGCACATAAAACATCTGATCATTACGTGTGCCTAAGTAGGGTTACCGCAAAGAATCTGAAGTATTCATCGATCCAATTTTTATAGAAGTAGACTAAATAAATAACTTCCAGATGGCTGCTAAAATAATCAACATCAATTCACCAACGGAGCAGGAAGTAAGAGTTTCATTGTTTATTTTTTTATAAGTCTACAAATACAACTTGATATTAATTGACGCAATAGTCAGAAGATACATAAAACATTAATTAAAATCAGGAAGAAGTAAAGAAAAAAATTAATTTAAACCATGCCACAAAGTTGTTTGAGAACCCAAATGCGTATAACCATTCAAGTGCTTTACACTAGAAACCTGAAGTCAATGGACATAAATAAGGCCACTGGACCTGACGGAATTCCTGTTCGAATATTGAAAGAGTTTGCCAGTGACTTGGCTCCAATATTAACTAGAAATTTTCTCCTTTCTTATAAGCAATGTAAATAATACCCGAACGCCTGGAAAAGTGTAGAGGTGCAATCGGTCTTTAAACATGGTTGTGATAAAACTGACCCCTCAAACGACCGGCCAATATCAGTTGTGTCAGCCGTTGCTTAAGTTTTTGAGAAATGCATTAACCAACAATTGGTGAATTATCTTGAGATTAATAAAATAATTTCAGATAAACAATATGGCTTCCGCGAAAGCCGCTCCACAACCGATCTTTTGACGTATATGTTAAAACCAAATGCAATCTAGCCTTGTGCACCACGGAGAAGCCTTTGCAATCGCTTTGATATATCCAAGGCTTTTGACAAGGTTTCGATGCCCATTAAGTGGATAAAAAGCTTTCTCAAAGACCGGTAGATCAACGTTGTGGTAAATGGGAGATCATCAACTGCACACTCCCCAAATGACGGAGTCCCTCAAGATCAGTTTTGTCACCAACTTTGTTTTTGTTATACATTAATGACATGTTGGATAGCACTGTGAACCCTATCTACAGTTTTGCTGAGGATGCAACATTGTACTCTTTTATATCATTCGGTGCGAGCCTTCTCCTACAGAGTTAAACGGTTTCCGGCTGAAACTTGTCACTTTGCTTAATTCTGATTTGAGTGGGGAGTAAAAAATCAGGTTAAATTTAACGAGATAAAAATATACACGTTCTCGCGTAAAAGAAATCGCAACGAGGGTATTTGTAAAAGGCAACGTTCTCGTGGGTTGTGACTCAATTCGTCTGCTTGATGTTCAGATTACCAACAATTTAAAATGGAATGAACACATTATCGCATTGGCCAAATCAATTTCACGTAAACTCGGTTTCCTCAATAGATGCAGACGGTTTTTAAATCGCATCAGGTTCTCCAGATTTATAAAAACTTCATTAGACCGTGTATAGAATATTGCTCTCAAATTTGGGGTGGAACATATGGAATTGCTCTCCAGTTGCTGGATAGAGTTCAGCGGCGTGCCATCCGAATAATACGAAACTCCAGACTTACGAAAAATCAAGACAGTCTACAACACCGCAGAGATGTTGCAGAACTCTGCGTGTTCTATAGATTAATAAATGGGAAATGTTCTGCAGAATTAAAGGAGAAAATACCACCATTTGTTACGCCAGGACGGATAACACGAGGAGCGGTTAGTGTGCATAGGTTTACGGTGAAGCTGCCAAAACATCGTACTTAGGGTGAAAAGCGCGAATTCATTTATCGAACATCTAGAAAGTGGAATTCGTTATCCGGTTTTCAGTTTCAGTTTGAGTATAAAATGCACAAGTATAAGGTAGCTATCAACCTTTACAAGAAGGATGGTGCGTTGGGTGCAGGAGCTCTGACAGTTACAAAGAGCTAGAATACACCCAATGAAAGCTAAATTTAAAAAAAAAGCAAATGGAGTCAAAGGCATTGACAAAGTCAGTGTACACCACGTTAACTAGACTTTCAATAACTTGAATTGTGAATTCAATGAGGTTGGTAAATGTTGATCTCTTTGGGATGAGCCAATGTTGGTACGGCGAAACATGTCGAGGCACCACTTTTTTGAAGGAATTGCATATTACATCGCCGAATGTTTTCAGAGCCTTGTTTATGTTTTCTATTGTGATATGTGGTACCTCACATAAAAAGTAAGCAACCTGTCCATTGCTTACTGTGGTGAGGATTTTCGTACTTATCAAAGTCTTCTGGATTAAAAAGAGATTGGATAAACTCAGCAAACATGTTGGATATGACTTGCGCGTGTGATGTTTTCTTGAATGTCATATGTGCAGGAAACCGTTTATTTCACATTTTGTCTTTAAAAAGCTCTAACAGTGCTTTGAATCGTTTTTAATTTTGTCTTTAATACAAGTTACGTATGTTTCGTACTTAATCTCAAATTGTATAAGAAATAAAATAATAACAATTGATAATATACCAGTGAAACTACTCAATGATGATTTATTTCATCCAAAAGTGGAGATGAAATATTTTGTCAGTGACACTGTGAGTCCAATTAGAATTCGAGACTTCCGTTTGGTAGACTCTCTGGCTCCTAAATGGATATTCTATATATGTAAACAGTTCTAATGCAAGATAATGAAACCGATATTCAGTATCAATAGCTGTCAGTATTAATAACTGCAGTATCAATATTGAGTTACTTAACAGGTCAATTTGTATACTGATACGTGATGGTAAGAGATTTGTTCTTTCATATCGTTTTTATTCGAACATTATACTTCAATAATTATTTAAAATTGTGGTTGTCGCAGTAGGGTAATAATTTTGGGTAATGCTTAAAACAAATTTCCTGCTGACAATATCCCCAATTTAATCATTAACTATAGCAGGTATAAACAATGTTCGATGGCAAAAGATCTCAAAGAAACACGAGAATGCGCGCAACCAAACACAACACTCCAACTTATGTGTGACGCAGTAATAACTTTTAAAAATAACGTCATGATATTAAAAGGCATTCTAAAGTAGGGAAACATTTTAAAACTTAATACTTATATCAGACTTTATATAATAGAAGAAATGATTTGCAGAATCTGTATATTCTTCATTTATATAAGTTGAGTATTATTTTTTTAGGATCATTTGGCCTATATAAATATCTTTTCCTACCTATGATATACGTATATTAGCACCTGTATATTTCAACACCCAATATCATTATTTGTAATATGTAGTTGGACGAACTTTCGGTTCATTTTGTTCTGCACCTCGTTCTGTCTTCGTAATTCAAACTTCTTCGCTACTCGAGTATGGTAAAAATTTTATGCCTCGAAGCCTGATTATCGACATTTTAATTTGAATCAGATTTTAACTTTAATAGGTTAGGTTAGGTTAAGAGGCTGCTACAGCACACTTAGACCGGCGACGGTCCGTTGTGATACCACAGGATCTTACTTCGCATCTTATAATTTTTCGAGATCAGAAAGACAGTCCATTAAGAATTTACCCAAATTTTCATGTTTTTTATGTGCCAAAGCCGGCATGGGCATATAGGAGGTGGACTTCTGTCTCATCCTCCTTCTCGTCTATACAGCTTCTGCAAAAATCATTAGCTTCTAGAAGTAGCCTCCTCGCATGTTCTCCAAGTAAGCAGTGTCCTGTGTGTATTCTCAAGATCGTTTTTAGTTCATACTTTCGTAGGGAGATCAGTGTTTTTGAGCGTTTCAAGTCCAGCTTTGGCCAGACTAGCTTGCTACACTATTCACTTTAGTAATGAACGATAAATAACGATTAAATATGGATTATCCTTATATCTAATTTTCTGAATCGTTGTCACGAACAATATTTTTGAGTGTGAAAAGTCTGTTTGTTTTCAAATAAAACTTGCTGCGTCCTAGAAGACAACTAAACTGTACGTCTAGATCCAAAATTTAAATTAGGCTAGATTGTGACATGATCGAAGTTTAAATTCTATCAAAATTAGAGAAGTAATCTTAGCTTCATTTTATATCCCCGATTTAAGTGAATAATTATTTGATAAACTGGATAGAAGTGAAAGGTTGTTGGTAGGACAAAATGTTCAATTTAAAATTTTTCCTCAACTCTAGACTTTTCCTATTATTTGTCAGTTTGTTTTTGATTTCTTATATGGTTATACAGTCTGATAATCATGACCAACTTTAGTGTTCATATATGAAATAAATCTTGGTTATACTCTCCAACTTTCACAACATCTCACATTTCCGTAAGACATATATAAAACACAATCCTAGAAGCCAACTCTAATTTTGATGTATACGATAGTGCCATACGAGATATGCCACAGTGGTAGAAAGGAAATTATTTTTAACTCCCATCTTATAATGTAAATCCACCGCATACACAAACATACATATATCTTCATATATGTATATGTAGAATCTTATGTTTGATATTCTAAAGCTATGTCATTTCTGTATATACCGAGAAAAGGGCGCAGATAAAAAAAAACAAAATGTGTTCGTATATACTCGCGTATATAGAATCCGCATATAATAATGTAAAAACGTAACGTATTATCAAAGGAGTATGAAATCGCTACATAAATTTATTCTAATATCTAAATATGTGCGTGGTTAGGATAATAACAGTAAAAAAACTGATAAGACAGCTAGCTATACATTTTCCGTTTTCATTTTTTTTTTGTATTTTCTTATAATGATAAAATTTGTTGTAGACGATTTTAATGATCGAAAACAGCAAAACCTTAATATCGACTATTGTCGACTATATATACATTAAGATAAGATGTTTAGTATACGGATTAAATTTAATTATCCATTCGATTTGGATATATATATTTTTCAGAGGGTGTACATTTCTTTATAAACACATTTACAAATATGTTGATTAATTACTGTGGGCGGATTTGGTTGCGGTCGTTATGGTATATACATATGCCACAAAACAAATTACCACACCATTCATATCCATCCATTTTGATATAAATTAAAACACACAAATTTTAAGTGGCAATTAATAATTACGCAATAAAAAATTAATAAGATTGAATAAGCTATATGTATGTACTTTTGAAAACCACAAAACATTTCCACACGGTAAATTCCATTTAAACCAGCAACAACTACTTTCACACACAAACTTTTCCAACCATGAAGTTGTTTTATCATAATTAAAATTTCGAATACCTACCGTGAAAATAACATAAATAAAATAATAATATCTTAAAACCGTAATTTTCAATTTTCAAATAAATTTTCTCTAATCAGAAACCAAAAAAAAAAAAAAAAATTGTAATAGAAGAGCGAATTATTAAATAAAAAACAAAAAATAATGTTGTAAGTGTATCAACCCCAACTGATTTTATTTTTTTATTTTTTTTTTCATTAAAATTCTACCCTCATCTACTTACATATTCAAGAAAGCGAAATATATATATATATATATATATATATATATATATATATATATATATATAATATATATATATAATAAAAACGAAGCAATTTAAATTAAATTTTTAAATTTCTTTACTTCAACGACTTAAAGTGGTTGAATGTGAGCAAAGAAAAAACAGTCGAGTATAAAATAACATCATCGCACAGAAAATAAACAAACAAAAGGAAAATGAGCAAATGAATTTTCATGAATGAATATGTGTTATACGCGAGAAAACAGGAAAAGAGGAAAATAACTTTGAAATTCATGCTACGTGTAATGAATGAGGCATTACAGGAAACAGTTGAATGGTTGAGTACTGGAAAATGTACTAAACCAATTTTTCGTTATTTTATAATCGGCTTTGACGAACTTCAATTAGTGAATGAGTTCTTATAACTATTATGGTGGTTACAAGGATAACTCGATACTGTTTTGCAATATGTACTTCAAAATCAGTTAAGTATGTAGTCAAAATAAATTGAATATTCAAACCACCCAGGTGGCGCAGTGGTTAAAGCTGCGGCAGTTGACGGGAGATACTGGGTTCGAATCCCGATAGAGGCAGGATGCAAACGGAATTTTTCACTATGAGATCTGTGGTGTGAATGAACACAACTATGACCCCCTGTTGGAGTGCAGAATCGTCCTCGATTTTGCGTACGTCCTCGATTTGGCTGCAAAGCGTAAGGTAAGGACGTAAATAAGCGAACCGCGAACAAGTAGGGTGTGCGTTGAGGCCCAAAACAGATTAGAGATTAGAAAAAAAAAATTGAATATTGATGTGAAATTTTGAAACGCATGTTTTAAGTGGAGTTTGTTATAAATGTTTAAAGTGAACAGACCTATTTTTCATAAATATAATTTTTTTTTAAAATAATAATAATTATTAAAAGTGCAAAGTTAACATTACTCAAATAACACAATTTTTTGTTTTATTTTAACTAAAAAGTGCAGTGCTCATGCATAGTGCAGTGCATATCATCAATGCATGAGCAACTACAAGTCATCGATAGTAATCATGTACTCAAAAGTAATGGCAATAATCAATTTAATAGAAATTTAAAGATAATAAGGTCACCTTAGTCTTTGGACAAAACCAAGAAATACCGAATGAACCAGAAAAAGACGACCTAACCACTGATAAGGAGCATAGGCTATATATTCTTTGCCAGGAACGTTATGAGAAGTCAGAATTAATAAAGAGTATCAATGATCTACAAACAAGAATAAATGTGCTTGAAAAGTCACTGTGAAAACCAACTGCAGTCCACCAGCTGCTCAAGTAACGTATGAAAAAGACGAGGAAGAATAAATTACCAGATGAGTAAATTACCACCTGTTTAAGGCTCCAACAGCACAGAAGTAATCAAGTAAAGAACGCAAGTACATACAGAAAGCAAGAACATATAAAATACGAGAAAAAAGTGCTAGTGTTACCTCCAGTTCTAATATCTTACTGCAACAATTATCAAAGTGGTAGAAAGATTATGGACAACAACCAGATAAAATATCAAGCTACAGCGTTAAGTAGTGGTGATATCGAAATAAATGTTCCGGACAAAGAAAGCTATAGAAAGTTAATAGGAGCTTTTAATGATGAAAATTTATTTTGCTGCTACAGTACACTTAGACCGGTGATGGCCCGTTGTGATACCCCAGGATCTTACTTCCCTATTACCTTTATGAGAACCAGTTTGAGTTTTTAAGAGCAGAGAGGCAGTCCTTGAATCAACTCAATTACACAACTGTTAAAAAAGGATGAAAAAAGCCCCTTCCATCATTATGTTATCTTACGAAAGAACGGAAGACATTAAAAATATTTATGAAATCAGCGGAATACTAAATATGAAAGTGCAAATAGAAGTCGTCCAAAAATCTAAATTGATTCCACAGTGTAAAAGGTGCCAAGTTCATGGACAAACGAGAATATTTTGTAATAACAAGCCTGTGAGGCACACCCAACCAACTACATAGGTTGCATTGTTATAAAAGAGGTGTAAAAAATTCACAACAAAACAAGGGAAAGAACTATAAGTACCAGACCATTAACTCAGCCTCAACATGAATATCCACAAAATTGATGCCACATCAAACATTTAACATGGTATAAAGAACTAATTTAAATGTTAAATAAGCTGATGCATTCACTTTCGGAAGTCGAGACGACAACAGGGCTCTCAGTTGATAATTTAAGTGGTTGATAATTCAAACTTATAAAATACTACAAGTTAGTTTTTTAAGAGGAAAAGTAAAAAATAGCTCTCATATCAATCTTGCAAAGGCTCACTCTACTCGGAAAAAGCAAAACTCTTTGCTAATGACAAATAATGCTCATACCTACTTTTTCAAGCAACTAGGTAAAAAATTTATAATCGGAGGTAATTTCAACACTAAAAATGCAGATTGGGGAAACAACTAAAGGGATCCATCAAGCAATAATTGAATACAACTGCAATTACTGTCACTCTATACATATAAACCAATTAATTGACTGCTTTTTAACAAAAATACAATAGTGGAAAAGTACCAATTCAGCAAACAAAACAAAAAACTGGCAAATGCTAGCCAGCTGAAATTAAATCACTATAGTTAAAGATAAGAGAACTATCCGAAGGGAATGGCAACGTTTACGACACCTTACCGTTAAAATAGATTAAATATAATAAATTAATACAACGAATACGCAGAGAAATACATGGACATGACTTGATAACTGGAGAGATTCTTTAACCTAATAAAGCTATTACCAAAATATCGGACATAATTAATGCCACTTTCATAGACTGTAATGTCCAGCATTTATTCAGCAATATTTTCGGACATAGCGCAGGCTTTGCCTGTCTGGCTAGATGGTTTAATATTAAAATTAGAGAGAACTTTGCTACTTGATTATTGCAAATTCTTACAGACGTACTTGTAAGGGAGATACAGAAGTGTCTAAGGGCCATTCCTTTACACACTAAAAACAACTAAACCATAATTAATATACAGGGTTGTGCCTTGAAGGTTATGTTACACCTTCTCCCCGTTGATATTTATGATAAGCAGATGACGGCGATAACGGCCACCCAACTATCAGTCATATGTTAGTGGAAATGTCTTCAAACAGGACACTCGACGGTAGTTAGATCGCTAAGGAAGGAATCTAGACTACGTTAAACCGACTTTGGGCTTCGAGAAAAGATTCCGAACTTACTACTCTTCAAGATAATCTTGGAGGAGCGGGTCGGTTGCGAAAATGGAAAGATTGCAGTGATTTACGAATGGAAGTAGATATATCAGTTCGTCTCCCTGATCACTGCCTGCAGCGTGTACCAGGCAGAAGTGTTGGCGATTGAGGAGGTCCTAAATTGGTTGTGACATAATGTGGTATCCTCGACTGGTGTCGCAATCTATGTGGACAGTCAGACGGGAATCAGGTCGCTGGACTCTGTTTCTCTGACGTCTAGTGGATGGTCTAGTTGTCTTTGAATAAGATGAGTGAGCATTTCAACATTCAGATAGTCTGTGTCATTGGCAATTTTAATGCTTCCAAATAATAAAACTTCCTGAATTACCTGATATTTCAATGACCCTACTTAAAGACTGAAATGCCTCGTACCCTGTATAATTATAATGTTTTATAAAGGATTACCAACCACAAATGTATTGACATTTTGCCACTTAACCAAGATATAATTAAACCTAAAATATCTATAAACGAGTACATACACAAAGTATCCAAATTCACTGTACATCGAGAAATTCAATTTGAATTTATTTAATTATTTGGTTAAAAATCATAAATCTATCTCAATTTGAAAAATTTATTTGCATCAATCATTATTGTCAGAATACTATTTATACGAGTAAATAATAGATTTGCGGAACTATAAATATTCAAATATCAATATTCATTGTTGTGGTTTATACAATATCAATAAAATCAATTAAATATTTCATTTGTTGCAGGTCAATTCGAATCAATGTTAACCACAACTAACGTATTCTGATACATTGCCCAATAAAATATAGGTATGTTGCCCGTTTAGTGTCAAACTTTTACGTATGACCGATAGTAACAAACTTCTACAAAAATCGTTAATGTGTGAGAGGAGTAGCAATGTTTGCACAACATCATATACTTTATAGTTATTTCGGCCACCACTATATTGTCAGTTAAGGAATAGTCAATTTTTTGTGCATACAAATCGAGCGCTACAGCTATGAATAGCAATCACCAATGACAGTAACAACCCTTTTTGTTAAACTACAAAAAGTTACTTTCACATCTAGTTTGATCTTTTTAAAAAGGGTAGTACGGAAGTTTTCGGTTCACCAGTAGCACATTCGACACCAAAAAGAGTTTCAAATAATTTTTAAACAATTTTTTTTTACAAAATTTTTACTCGCTGTTTTGACGAAATTTTAAGCATGTGAAGTTATCCCAGTATTTCATTCCAAACAAAAAGTAAACAATTGCATAATTGAATAAGAACCTATTGGGCCGGAAATGATTCTTGTGTTTTTCAGTTAGTCATAATACGGACCAACTATCGTGAATATAATAGAATAATCGAGCTGCGTTGAAATAGTTCCATATAAAATGCTATTTGAGACAATTCTGATTATTCACTGTGGAAGGCGACGAAGGGACTTAAAAGACCAAAAATTCAAGTACCTCCACTTAAAAAGGACGATGGGATCTGGGCAAGAGGTCACAAAGAGAAGGCTGATTTGTTTGCGGAGTATCTCAAGGAAACCTTCCAACCGCTACCAAGACAATCTGCCAATGAAAATATAATGCCAATTCACAAGCTGGATGAGTTTGACATACCGCCAGTAACTCTCAAAGAACTAAAAGAAGAAGTGAAGAGTAACATGAATGTTAAGAAAGCCCCAGGGTATGACTTGATTACTTGTCAAATTATCAAAGCTCTACCAGACAAAGGATTTCGTAAGCTACTACACATAATCAATGCGACTCTTCGGTTAAAATACGTTCCGCATCAATGGAAAGTAGCAGAAGTAATCATGATACCAAAACCTGATAAACCACCTAACGATAAAAAATCATACAGGCCAATTTCTCTTCTGCCAATTATGTCAAAACTGTTTGAAAAAATATTATTAAAGAGACTTGAACCAATAATTGAGGATCGACAACTAATTCCTCCACATCAATTTGGATTCAGAGAAAAGCATTCTGGAATTGAACAGGTGCATAACAAATATAATTAAAAGAACATTAGAACATAAAAAAGTATGCTCAAGCGTATTCCTGGACGTCGCGCAAGCATTCGATAAAGTTTGGCTCAGTGGTCTGGAATACAAGCTGCATAGAGATCTGCCGAGGCAATTCTACGCCATACTAAGATCTTATTAATTTTCGAGTGAAATATAAGGATGAATACTCTGAGCTAAAGAAAATCTCTGCCTGTTTCCCGCAGGGGGAGTGTATTAGGACCAACGTTGTATTTACTATATACAAGAGAAATACCAACCACAAATGAAGGTACCATAGCCAACTTTGCAGATGACACAGCAATTATGGCAATTGGAAGTAATGTCGCCGATGCAACGAGTAAACTCCAGAGGAAGCGTTGGCGAATCAATCTTAATGAGGCAAAATACAAGCATATTAACGTTACATATCAAAAGGATTACCATCTACCTACAGAAATAAACTCGCGACACGTGCCATATGCAAATACAGCTAAATATCTTGGCATAACCCTCGACGTCAAGCTCAAGTGGAGAGAGCATGTCAAAAAGAAAAAAGAAGAACTTAAACTAAAGTACAGAAAAATGTATTGGCTCATAGGTAGAGGCTCCGAGCTTACAATTCATAATAAGCTGTTGCTGTATCGGCAAATTCTGAAACCGATATGGACCAACGGTATACAACTCTGGGGATGTACCAAGCAAACAAACGCCAGAATGATACAGACGTTTCAAAACAAGGTTCTTCGTAGCATCGTCAATGCTCCGTGGTACATAAAAGATGAAATAAAAATGCATGCCACAAAACATGAAATAAGGCTTCAGGAACATAGAAACCCCTATATTCGCCATATGATATAGATAACCCTATCGTTGAAAGACGACTCCAAAGAACGAGGCCACTTGACCTAGTGAACTTACAAAATTAAAATTAGTAAATAGGTTTAATTAATTATGGGACTAACCAGTGGGTTACATGTTACATCCCAACAAAAGTTAATTGTACTAGAAACATAAAAATTTGTATTTGAAAGAAAAATTGCTAGATGAGCGCAGTCTCAGTCGTAAGAAAAATAAAACAAAATAAAATTGAGACAATTCGGTAGCTGGCTCCTGAGAACCTATTGGGCCGACCATTCGGTGAATGGAAATAGCACAATCGAGCTGCGTTGAAATAGTTCCATTTAAAATTATATAATTTGGGATAATTCGATAGCTGGCTCCTGAGAACCTATTGGGCCGGAAGTGATTGTTGTGGTTTTCAGTTGGTCATGGTACGGACATTCGTCTGGTGGATGGAATTAGCACAATCGAGCTACGTTGAAATAATTCCATATACAATTCTATAAAATGAGATATTTCGGTACCTGGCTCCTGATAACTTATTGAGCCGGAAATGATTCTTGTGGTTTTGAGTTGGTCATAGAACGGACCAACTCTGGTGAATATAGTAGAACCATCCGGTGGATGGAATAGTTCCTCTGCTTAATTTTACGGTTGTGTCAGTTCCATTCACCGGATGGTTCTGTTTTATTTACTAGAGTTGGTCCGTACTATGACCAACTCTACACCAAAAGAATAATTTTCGGCCGAGAAGGATCGAGGAGAATTATTTTTACTAGCATTAATTAAATAAAATTAAAGCAATTAATTTAACTAAAAATTAAACGAAAAAATTGAAATAATTAAACTTAAACTTTTGAACGGGAGTGTAGTTAACTTTATCGAAAATCGAGAGAAATAGCAATTGGTCAATAGGTCCATATGGTTTACATACATAATTTTATTGAGGCAATAATAAATTTAATATCAAAATAATTAAATCATTATTTAGAAAATTGAGACAATTCGGAAACTTTATTTACGTACCCTGAAAAATTATACAGTTGGGTGTAAAAAAATCGCACATTCAGTCTGGCCGACCTCCTGCTACAGCACAGCGTAATGACTGCTATCTTGTTACAACTTCGTTGCGAAATCGTCGTATGAATGTGATTTAACTGGGAAGGTAACTCCAAGAAGTTCGTGAAGTGGAAGTCAGCCGGTGGACAGTTAGAAGACGACTTCGAGAAGTTAATCTGACTACACACAGCCCAGTAAACGATCCGAAATTGACTGCAGCCCACCGACAAGAGTTCTGTTCTCTGACAAGTGTTTATATGGCACCCATGGACGTGGATATGTATACATAAGAGAACGATGCAGAATGTTACATTGAAGAACGTGTCTCGTATGGCGGTGGATCTTTCATATTCTGGGGAGGCATATCACTATATATCTTGTATTCATCACCCGAACCAATACTAACTGTCGATCAAGAAGAATGACCTCTCAACGGTAGATTGAAGAAGTACTCGACGAGTACGTCGTACCTTTTACCGGGTTTATTGGTGAACATTTTCTGTTCATGCAGGATAATGCGAGACCGCATACGGCTGACGTAATATACCAATACTTTCAAGAGGTGGATGTTCCAGTTATGGAGTGGCCAGTTAAAAGCCTGGACCTTAATCCCATTGAATATTTATCGGGCGAGTTGAAAAGATGAACTCGAGCCAAAGATGTTGCTCCAACGAATCTCAAAGAGCTGCAACAGGCGATCGTAAAGGAATGGGTGGCGATACCTCAAGATTTTGTGAAAACTTAGGTTAAATCAATGCAGCATCGAATGGAAGCTATAATTCAGCTCAGGGAAGGGAATACTTCGATTTTTACCCCTAATTTTCATACTGACAAGTTCAAAAACCGTGGACCTCACATGTTTACTTCCAAAAATCAGTTTGATGGCACGTTTAAATGTAAAAAAGGTACCACTGGATTTTACAATGTGCGATATTTTTGCACCCAAGTGTAATTACATTTTATGATAAAATACGAAAATTTGAAACAAGAGTGAATTGATCGAGAAAATCATTTTGATGTAAAATTTAATATTTCACAGTTCACTGTACGTAAATTTGTTAATACAACCGTATAATTATATACAACTTTATAAAGTCAAACGAAATGATTTATATGTAGTTTGAGACTGAAAGCCATAATTTTAATAAATATCAAATTTATAAACCAATCGTATGCTTGTTAGAAATTCATATAGCAATACTCACTTTGGCGGTCGAGCAATAAACGATGGATCCATATGAAGCGGCGCCGGTGGGCTATACGGACCTAAACCACCTGCGGTTAGAGGCGCCACTCTTGCAATATATCTTCCACCTGGACTCAAACTATTTATAACAACCGATTGTGTTGTTGCATTCAATGACATTTGACCCAACAGTTTATTTGTGATGTTCGATTTTATTTGTATCTGCAATAAATAATAAACAATAAATTAATTATTTTTGTTGTTAAGTCAATTTTATAAATATTTCTAAATGAAATCTTTTTATGTTTGATATTAAAAAAAAAATTCTATTTTCTTGTTGCTGTATCATTATTATTATCAAAATTTAATATTTATTTTCATTTATCTTCAGGCAATTTAGTTTAATAAATTGTGTACACATAGTAAAATAGAAATACATCTCATTTCCCACAGCATCTCTGCTACGTACTCTCGACTAGGCGTCTACCAACATACATACATTTATACAGATTATTTTCTCGTACATGAATACAGATCCTGGCTTGTTTACTTCTTACATATTATATATTATATAGATGAATGAACATTATATACTTGTACATACATAGTCTAATGTTGATTTGGAACATTGAAGAGACTTTTATACACAGACAATGCAGCCACTTTTGTGCTGATCAGGAAATCTACAAAATTTTGTATTGCATTAGATGAGATACATATATTGTCTCACACAGAAGAAAATTATCATCAAACAAAAATAGTTAAATTAAATAAATAAAAATTAAATTATTTTGGGTGATACGATTTTGTGTTCCATAGAAAAAAAGGATTTTCTTCATCCTGTTGTTTTCTGGTTTATTATCTTAAACACGATAACGAGTGTTTTGCAAGAAGAAGTTAATCTATTTGGATTTTTTTATTTATATCATGCTTGTATTGTTGCATTTTCTTGTTATATTTCTATGTCTTATATTCGTATGTACAAACAATACTTAGCTTGTTGTTTTTGTTTTTATTGACATAGATTAAAGAGGATACAATGCAGTGTATTAACTCAAAAATAAATATTTTGTTCAAATTTATACAATAATAATCTGTAATTTTTATTTTGTCATCTGTCTTTGTCCTGTAAAGTATATACGAAATATCTAAAAATGCAGCATCTAAACTTCAGCTGAACTGCACTAAAAAACTCGAATACAACAATACTATGTATAGCACCGAAGATTGGTAAGATTAATGTTCGGATACAAAATTGCCAAACAAATCAAGGTATTTTTTTATTAGGACTTTAAGGGAAGAGCAGTGATATAGAGAATTTTAAGCTAAGAGTGATTAAACAAACATATGATGTATCCACATTATAACATTACAATATAGCGACAAATCGATCCAGCTAAAAAAACTATAGAAAATATGCAAATTTCCAATCCACGACAAATTACGTCTGCACATACCTTCTAATCTCCCATTGAATTTAATATCAAACCCCCAAAAGTATTTTTTCGCTACACTAGTTTTATCCATAAAAAGATGGGAGTGTATTGTGACGAATCACAGATGTCACCTGTGATAATTAAAAAGAGTTATAAATTATAGCAGTAGTTTGGGGTTACCCAGTAACCAAATGTTTACCAAAACGAACAAAATAAAAATCAACAATGAAATAGGCGGAGCGAACAAAATACGATGAAAAGAATATTCGCGAAGTGTAGAGATGCAGACGGTAATGGAATATTCTACAAGAATTTACATCGGTGTAGACATTTGAGTTACGAATTGGAATTTTATTTTGGAATTTTAAAGTGTTAATATCGGGAAGTGTTAAAATAATTGTAGTGATAATTATTGTGGAAAATTAGTGTAATAATAATTATTTGTGAAATATTTGTAGAATTTATTGGGAAATATCAATCCAGTGATCGAACCGGATAAATTATTACAATAAACACTCGGTTAAATTGTAACAATATGGAATGCAGGATGCGATTATTTCTTTATTGTACTATTTTTATAGAACAAGAATGTTGTATGAAGTTTTTTTTGTTGCTTGGTTGTCATGGTCAAATCAATATTTTATATAATATTCGATTATTACATCAAACGATGAAAAATTTGCTAATCATCTGACCGAATGGGACCGAATCGGATATTATAATCGAAAATGGAAGCAACAATTATGGGGATACATTTTATTTAATTACCCAGAAAGAAGTTATTAGAGAAATAAAATTTAATCTGGGGTCAACAAAGGCTCCTGGATATCACCTTTTAACGGGAGAATTCCTAAAGCAAATACCAAAGAAAGCTATCGATAAACTAACTCATTAGTTCTGATTACTGTATGTTCCTTCTGCCTGGAAAGTGGCGGAAGTAATTTGGCTACTGAAGCCGAATGAAGCTAAATCGTACCGATATTCCTGTTCCATATTATTTCAAAGCCTATGAGAGACTACTCTTGATGAGAATAAAGCCAATAAAAGAAAGAAGAGACCTAATATCGGATTATTAATTTGGATTCAGATGCAAACATTCAACAATTGATCAGGTTGACAGAATTACAGTTTCGCATGACGTCTGAGTGGCCGGGAACCCAGACTACCTGAATGTTGAAATGCTCACTCATCTCATTCAGAGACGAGCGGCAACCCAACGCCACTCTTTACGTCAGAGAAACAGAAACCAGCGACTTGATTGCCGCCTGACTGTCCACATAAATTGCGATATAAGTCGAAGATACCACATTATGTCTCAACCAGTTCAGGACCTCTTCAATCGCTATCACCTCTGCCTGGTACACACTGCAATGATCACGGAGACGAACTACTATATCTACTTCTAATTTATCACAGATGACTCCAGCTCCTGCTTTATCGTGTAGCTGCTGACACGCTCTTCCAAGATTCCCAGGAGGCAGGTAGTTCGGAATCTTTTCTCGAAGCCCAAAGTCGGTGTAACATAGTCTAGATTCGCCAGTTCTTTCCTCAGCGATCTAACTATCGTCGAGTGTCCTGTTTGAAGACATTTTCACTGATATATGACTGATAGTCGAGTAGCCGTAATCTGCTTACCGTAAATGTCCACGGAGAGACGGTGAAACATGACCTCCAAGTTACTTGTAGATGTTTTCCTTTGCGCTCGCTTATAAGCCTGCAGGCCGTTCTTTGCACCGTCTCAATCCTTTTTCTGTGCGTTACTTTATCAAGAGCAGGCCACCACACGCTCACCCCATACGTACATATAAGTACAGGTCTTACTACGGAAGTATATATACCGTGTATGCACCATTTCCATATGATGGGGATAAAATTCGTGCTGAAAGTTCAGGCTCACTTCACTAACTTGATGTGGCAGCAGTTTTCGAACAGGTATGGCACGAGGCTTAATACATAAATTAAATGTTATGCATCCGGGCCCATATGTTGATCTCCGAAAGGCATATTAGAGTAACACAAGAAGATGAATGTTCTGGACTGAGAGAGACAAGGGCAGGAGTTCCTCAAGGTAGCGTTCTTGGCCTAGTCCTTTACCTAACTTAATGAATTAAAATCTGCCATCTTTACATAATTACATTGAATAAGTCAACTTTACGATGTGATGGCGCCTTACGAGAACTCTGATAAATATTTGGGTATGACAATGGATGTTAATCTTAAATGGAAAGAGAAGATGTTGATGCTCTTTTCTTTTCTTCTTAAGAAATTCTTCATAATAATTTCTGTATACAATATGTCTGCACAAATCATGTTCAAATTTTCTAGAATTAAAGATTCTTAACATAGAAAGAAATGATACCTTATCTTCAACCAAATCACAGCATAACAAATGTAAGAAAGAATAACACTTTAAAATATTTTAGGCTTTGTATTAGATTTATCGGAATTGCTAGATTTTTTCTGACCTTGATGTTTTCTGTGATTCTGAATCATTGGGCTGAAGTTGTCGGTTCAAAAATTTAAAACAATAGTCGCTTTCCAATCGACCAACCGCTAGTACCCGCTAGTAAAGCGGTAGTACTTCGTTGCGTGTCTTTACTAAATTTACTGTGGATTATTTAGCAAAGACACACAACAAACCACTAGCAGTTGGTCAATTGGGAAGCAACTACATATATGAATATAAAATTGGAAATCATTGGCTTTAACACTTCAAACAAAATCACCGGATATGCAAACTCACAAAATGAATTAATAAAATTTAAAATATCAATGTTTCATTATCTTAAAAATAGTAAAAATTAAGAAACAAATTTAATTATAATTTAAAATTCGATATTCAAATATCAAAGAGAAATTCAAAATTAATTTCGAAAGATAGCAATTTCATTTCAGTATATTTTATGACAAATTAGCATGGTAATGAGGAAAATAAATCAATTATAGTTGTAAAACTTATCTACAGTCAGCACGTGTTCTGTTCTTGACATCTATTGTTCACCTGTAGACTTCTAGCTTAGTTCTAAATTGTAAATGACGTTTCTTGAATTTCCTGCCATGGTTAAGTCTGTGTGGAAAAGGGAAACGTTAACTTCTGTTTCTAAAATAACGCCTTCGATTGATAGCCATCGCAACTATAACTAACAACAACATACATTCAGCGCAGTGGCAGTAAGAACTAACTCATGCATGTTTATGTTCGGATATAGCCATAAATGAGAATACTGTGATAAATAAATCAAAATGAATAACTCTGCATGAACTATGCAGAAGTTGTTTAAATGTTTTACACAGCTGAGATAGATGTTCCAGCCAATCGAAATATAAACAATGCAATGGTTTGTATCACGAGCTGCTTCATGCAAAACCATCATTAAGAGAGCCACTAAAAACGTGGCAACAAATAGTGCCATGCAAATTATATACAACACTCTTAGCAACAGCAATAGTAAAAACTAAAACCGATGAAAGGAATGAACTTTTAACATTGTTGATTGACACTGGCTCATAAACCTCATTCATGACAAAGGAGGCGAAACAACGTTTTATAATTTAGTTGGTCACAAAAAAGTATACAGTATCGTAAACATCAACCTACAGCTAAGATATACGTCAACATACGCAACTGATATTGAAGCTCTAGTACTTCACAAAATAAGCAACATTCCAGCGCCGATTGACATGCTATTAGGTGCAGACTAATACAACCAAATAGTAAAGTCACAATTCATCAAAGGAAATCAAAACGAACCAGCAGCGCAACTAACGGAATTCGGATGGGTTATTTTCGGAAGTTTTATGTTTTCTAGAGTTTTATATCGTTGCTCCAGAAATTCAAGGAGTACATCTCATATGCCTTAATCGTCTCTTTAACCAATTTTCTAGATATATATGACACTAACCAGTATTCCCAATTCGTGGTATCAACTCCAAAATTTACCGCATGTAAGATTTCCCTCACGGTGTTAGCAAAATTCTTATTGCGGATGCCGATACTTGCTGTATATTATGTAGACCAAAAATCGAGTTAATGTGGTTGTTTACGAGTAACCTTTTGTTCTGATATCGAGTTGTTGGTATTTCCAGAGCACTTTTGTAATTATCACCCGTTGGCTGCAAATTTGGAATAACCTTACTTGCGGCCTCTTATAAATGAATTTTCAAGTATATCACCCTGTGTGTACCTGTTAGGTTGCACTTCGAGAACATGGAAACCAACCCAATTTTGATAGTTGTCGTTGAAGCTTGGTATCTCAATTTTCTTTAGTTTATATTGTTGTTGGACCATTTATGCACCACTGGTTGTAATTTGGGAGTACAATCTTCTGTAAGGTTTTTGATTTCGAAAAATCGGTTATTGACGAAATATTTTTCATTCTTTATACTTTCTTCTATTGCTTCTAGTAGAATCTCTTCAGGCAATTTGTCTATCTTCGCTATTGAAGTATTAAGTTGATTTATTTATGTTTTAGGTATTCAGGTTCCTTCCGAAAGCTTGCGAGATTATGTTGTTTATTTTGATCAACTTCTTTCTAAGCCTCTTCTTTTTGGGATATGTGTTCCGTCGTTTGGATTTGCTGGAATTACTATACTGTAGGAAGCCTATTTGTTGCGGTGTTTGGAGTTGATAGTTGTTGTCTTCTACTATCTAATTTTTATAGTTCTGATATATTAGGTTTTTCTGACAGTGTTGGTGTTTTTTTTAATTGGATCAGTTTCTATTCTACTGTTGATTTCTTATCTTCTCATACGCCTTTTGTATCTGAGCTCGCTTTTCTATATTTGGCCAATCTGCTAGCCATTTGAACTTGTGGAACAGTTTCACTACTTCAGTTTTTCTCTTTTGAGGGTGGTTTATTGTTCTTCTGGCAGCAGGATTTTTTTTTGTAAGTGATTAGTTTAATAAATTGACTCCAGTTCACGTTGTAAACTGGAAAATTGCTAATTCATTCAGCCATTCAAATTCAATACACAGTTATTTAAATTTGAGGATGATAAATACAATTTTTCGAATGGTTAAAGAATATAAGTTTCATGTGAAATTTAAAGATAAAACTGCTAAGAAGGAGATTTCAACAATAGTTGCCATTTTACAAAAATTGGGGGATTATAGAAAAACTGGAATCTGGATCCACCTGCAAATTCTTTATATTTTACAATATAGTTGTTATAGTATACAATATAATATACCAACATCCATGCATCGTGATTCAATTTTCTCTTTTATGTCACTAATACCATGTTTTGTTGAACTAAGAACGAGATCGCTTCCTAGTAAATGAGCATTTAATATACAAATAGATTTGCCACAGCCTTGGACTCCTTGGATCGATATTATCTCCGGCTTTATTATTTCTGAGGGCAAAGCCAATTTACATATTCGCTCAAAAATTTTTTGGTCCAACATGATTTCCGCGGCGTTAGAGCTACCGGTTCCTCTATGTAACTTTGGTTATGGTTATCATAGACATAAACTCTTATTGAAGATTGAGAAGTTGCAGAAAATGGTAGAGTACCGATATTATTCTTATACAACTTTACTAGACGATCACATATAAATATATTGGAAAACTTCATGAAATGAACAATTTCTTTTATTGAATTCAGATAGTAATGATCATTATTCTCATTTGAAAAGGAAGTCAGCGAAAAGGAAGTCACTTTGAATAATCAAAGTGCATTACACATTTGAGAACTTGCTATTATTAAAATTAAATAAAATTATATAAAATTTATAGCATCCTCTAGATGCTTAACGTAACATGAAACATCAATGGCAAGCTGAAACGTTTCCGCGGATTTCTAAGATGTAGTGATGTTGTGATTATTCTTATAAAGTGAACTAGATCACTGCATTTGGTTTTGTATTGATTATTTATTATTACCACAAATTTATTTTCAAATTTATACAATTTTGTTACAGCATTGATGGTTGTTTGGTAATGATTGCTGATATTTATTTTATTTTTTATAAGTAACCTTTTAGCAAGCATCTATCCATTTTTTCATACATAGCTACCACAGTTAGAAGTGAAACTTCGGGTACGGTTTTCTTTATCCACGAAATTACTTCAGGTTCTTTATAAGCGTAGTTTTTATTAGGAATATCTTCTAAAAACTGAAAGCACTTATCATAATCTTCCAATGACAATACTTTCTTAAAGGTTGAATTTTGAAGTAAACCTCTTAAGATTCGAGGTTGACGAGGGTTTAGTTATTTGTATATTATTTTGTGCATCCATTTGAGGTCCATGATTCACTATATTAACAGGCGTAATAACTCTTATTGGTCAGCTATTAGTAAATCCGGTATTTATTATCGAATTTGATCGTTTAGGCTAAGCTTTTGAAAAAACGATTTCTTTTGACACCACACAAATTCCTTTACTAGCAGCCCATCAGGCCAAACTTTAGAGTTCACTGCTGCATCAAATGATTCACCAGGAATATTGATCTTATATGAAATATATTGTAAATTGCTTTTACGTTGTCGTCACTGAGAGATTCAAAATAAAGTCCCCTTCTCTGAGATATCTATTACTTTTATGACGGATTAGTATGCTTGTAATCTGGCTGGTGCTGCCTAACACATACAAAACCTTGAGGTCAAATTATTTACCCCCTTGGTAGGTACGCTACAGTCTATCGAATATAGTACGGAATGCTGCAATTTTGGATATCATGAACTTCACTAGACCAAATAGATTTTGGAAATGAGACTGGACGTCGGGAAGGAGATGTCACAATAGGCCAATCGATCCTCAGTGACTGGGGGAAGAAAACTTCGATTAATTATAAACCGTTTCTATTCTGTTTATCAAACTTTGAATATCCCGAATAATATATTTAAAGTATGATAAACAATCTTCCATTCAAGATCGAGAATCTATGCCTATTATTGTATCAACAATTATAGACATATACTCGTCGTATGTGTTGAACGAAAACGTAAGGAGCATTGAAGAGTGTGTCTTGGATATATCGTTAAGGTGAGTTCGGTGAGTGAAATCTCAGAAGTAGGGGAAGATATCTAACGGAGATGGTGGATTAG
This sequence comes from Tipula lateralis, assembly GCA_963932295.1. Taxonomy (NCBI): domain Eukaryota; kingdom Metazoa; phylum Arthropoda; class Insecta; order Diptera; family Tipulidae; genus Tipula; species Tipula lateralis. Next base: position 68,593,391 of record OZ010737.1, read on the forward strand.
ACTCATATTTCATAATTAATATATCATCTAAATTACAGAGAAAAAAGGGGGTAAAAAGCTATATTTGTTTATGTTATATGTTGTGTATCGGAATATACTTGAACATGCTGGGCTTAATCTAGCGATGACAAATATACGATGATACTCTTTTCTCAACTTTTTTAATTGCTTTCATTAATTGCCTTATATGTGTTTTTTATACATTAAACACGCAATCATAAAAAATTACGAACTGAAGTAACATAAGTAATTATAGACAAAAATATATTTAAGTATCTCGCACCTTCTGGTTGTCTACATCAGTATCTTTAACTTTATAATCTGATGGTGCTAAATTATTGAGCAAAGGGCCAGCAAAGTTTAATTATATTTTATATGTGAATGAATATTTAAGTATTTGACATCGCTCAATCAATTTAACAAGCTATGCACCTGAAATGATTATATACTCCATATAAAAGGTCTTTTAACAGGTGTATCAATTTTTACAAACTTCGTATGTTGATTTCCAGACAAGTGACTTTACATAGTCCCAAAGAAAATAATCCAATGAGGTTAAATTAATGTAAAAAAAAAATTCTAATCATGTCCTTTTACCATTCGCTATGAACAGTAGCACTCTAAACATCATCGCTTTTGCAGACTTATGGACCAATGGCTCCGCCAGCCCATAAAACGCACCAAACAGTAATTTTCTGTGGATAATCGGCTTAATCGAAAAACAAAATTTTGAAAGGAAATTTAAAGTCAATATTAATTTATGCTTTTTTAGCCCATTCACCGTTTTGGCGGCACATACCCTAGTCGTTTAGCTTTTTTTCCTACGCAAGATGAATCTTGAAAGCTTTTAAGTCAAGATCCTTTCGTAAAATCTTCCATAAAATGGAAGGACATAACCCCAGTTGCTTAGAATGGCAACGGATTGATTGATTAAGTACAGCGGTTACAGCTTCTTCTAGTGGTGGTCCGAAAATGATCTATTGTTATTCAAACTAGCCGCTCTGAACAACCATTATTTTGATAAAAATTTCAACAATTTGTAAGCGTTGCTCTGATGCGAAAAGTCTATCCAAAATAAAATGTTCAACCAAACTAAACAAAAAGTAACTATCAGCTGTTAAATGGGTTGTTAAATAAGGCAGTGTTGCCAACTCAAAAATCGTTAGAGGAACCTTTATTAAGAATACATAATGACAATGTAAAATGACAGTAACGCAGTCACAATGCTGTGTCAAAGTTGAGAACAGACTATCGAGAAATTTTGCAATCAATTCCGGTGTTCGACAAGGAGATGCGCTGTCCCCGATATTTTTTAATCTCATGTTGGAATACATCCTTCGTAAAAATGAAACACCTCAGGACAATGAAACACCTCAGGACGCAATATCTTATTGCGACAATCCAATCAACTTCTTACATATGATATCTGTGTGATTGGATTAAATGGCAACGGCGTAGAGAGCGATCTGGCATCTTCAGGTTTCTTGGAACAATATGAAGAGCTGACTCGCGATCGAAACCGATGGAGTCAGATTGTGCACGATATGGGCCAATAATGGCCTTTTAAAACCGTCAAAAAAAACTGTTGACCAATTAAAATGAAAATTCTCAGCAAAAATGTTTTTTTTTGAAATACGAAGACAGGTTTTATAAATTTTTAGTCTTAGTAATTCGTGTTATATTAATGGCAGTAAGCTTCATTCACGAGTCACGATCTAATATTTTAATACAATTGCCAAAAAGTTATCTTAAGAAAATGTACCTATAATAACACAAGTATATGACTCAACCTGTACCTATGGTAAGTATTGTATATAAGGTCAAGGATCATGGATGATGTATTACCCTAGACTTAGGATGTTGTTATAAATAGTCGACGGTACAACAAACATGCCATTAATCTCCCTGCTAACATTACCATATATTTTATACAGCAAAATAAAAAATAATAATAATTCGATTTAAACTTCCTCTAAATTTTCCACCATAAGGTGCACACAATGTCCGCACAAAAAAAAAACGAATGAAACATGAAAAAAAATTGGCATTTGCCCAACGGTGAGAACCCATTCATCATTCCGCAAACAATTTTCTTTTCTTGTCCTTATTCTAGATACATACATATATACCCAGGGAAAAAGTTTCCTGAGATATAATGTCCCCAAAAAACAAAAATGTTTATATATAAAAGTAGAAAAGTATATTATAAACCATTTTAATATCTAATTTTGCCTAAAATTGCATTAGGAATAGAACAAGAAACGGGAAAAAAAAATTTTTAATTTTCACCCCGAAAACAAAACACATTCAGACATATTTTTTTTTATCATTTCTTCGTCGTTTCCCTAGGTTTTGTGTTGCTTGTTCATTTTAAGAAGAAAGTAGCCCTGCGGTTGAATTTTTTTCTTATTGTTTGCAGCTTTTATATTGGGAAAATCATACGAAGTATAAGAAAATTTTTGTTGAGGGGAAAAAAGTCGACAAACTTTTGTGTTATGCTTGCTGTTATTTCTTAAACGTCCTTTTTTTTGTGTTCTCTCATTTTGCAAAAGTTTTTCCGATTTTTTCTGTTGTTTATTTGTTTTTTATACTTTAAATTTATTATTTTATTCGTTTCTTTTTTCATCTCGCCTTTAGTATATCCGTATAATACAATATATAAACTTTATTAAGCATTTAGTAGTTTCCCGTGGTTTTATTACATAATTAATGGTGCCTAGAATCTGTTAAAGAAATTATGACATGAATCAAGAATGAAAAAAAAAACAAAACTGAAACGAAAAGCACAAAAAAGCTTTGGCGGTTTAAATTAAAAATATTAAAAAGGATACTATTATTAAATGATCGTAGGGAAACAAATGGAATACTGGGTACGAGGTTTTAATTAAAATCCGATAATTTTTTTTAACGTGGCGTTGCTATATTACTTATGTATAGTTCCTTTGTTCGAACAACATACAACCTTTGTAAACAACAGTGAAATGAACGACCTCTCGCCAAGTCAACGTTTATTTTACTTTAAGACATTTTTAAAACACTTTTCGGAATTAAAATTTAATATTATGTTTCTTGGAACAAAACAATTATATTTCGTGTTCAAAATTTTCCTTCAATTTTGAAGTTAACACACAAAAAAAGATGTGACTCCGTCCACACCCCTTTACATAATATACCTTATTATATATATATATATATATATATATATATATATATATATATATATATATATATATATATATATATATATATATATATATATATATATATATATATATATATGTTTAGCTTATTGTGCTTGAAGGAATTTTATATTTCATCATCATGTTGTCTACCAACAGACGGAGTCAACATTTTCAATTGACGGGGAGTACGTTGTGTATATATAAGTTAATTAGATTCAAAGGATTGCTGTATAGCCAAATATTCAACTAAGAAAACGTGTGTTTTGCAAGAAAATGTTTTGTACGCGATGAAAAGTTTGTTTTTGTTTTTATATTGACGTTGATGGGATGTATTTAAATTTTGCTTATGCACAACAAAACGGAACCCCATCTGGGTTAAGATATAAAAAGCTTAAAAAGAGAAATTGTTCATTTCTTCTTTACGGTATATATGTAAATATAATTTCCTTTCAGGATTAAAACACGGTTAAACGATAACATGCATACTATTAGAAATTGCTAGATAGATAATGGCTCAACTCGACATTGGCTAATGTGACATCCCTCCCCAATTATAATACCTTACTGGGCATTGCTTAGGTCTATACCAATCTGTAGTGGCTTGAAGATGGTTCGGTTCATTTGATTCGGCACGCCAACTGGGGTTATCATAGTTGTATCTGGAGAGATAAAAATTGCCATTTTCATCAAGATTGAAACATGGTACCTAACGTTAACAAATAACAAAAGTATTTCTTAAAGATTTGATATTTTAATAAGGTAACGTTAAGATTTACATAGTCTTTGGAGAACCTCATTAATAAATAATAAATAATAGTGTGTGGCTTTGAAATGCAACTTAGGATATGGATGAGGAACGTAGACTTCCTTTAACACTGTGGCTGCCAATGTTGTAATGAGCAAACACTCTTAATTCCAACCAACCAAGCCAATGTTACTCTAGACACACATTCCTAATTCTGTTTTCCAGTGCCAGTGTTGTTATAGACATACATTCCAAATTCTATTTTTTTACGCCAGTGTTAATAAACTTGCATAGAATACAGTGTTTGTATTTTGAGAATAACACTGACCCTATGAGAAAGATTTTGGAATGTATGTCCAGAAGAACATTGGTGTGGTTTGATGGCATTTAGAATGTATTTCTACAATAACACTGGCACAGGATAACCGAATTTCTAATTTATGTCTAGAACAAGTGCACGGTTGGGTAGAATTTAGAGTGTATGCTCATTACAAAATTGGGAGCCAAAGGTTAAAATAAAAATGATTAACTTCTTTCTAAACAAAATGGCAGTCAGAAAAGAGCACCATTTGATTTTGTAGGGCCAATTTCGAAAAAACTATTTGAAGGCTTAAATCAAAGTGCGGTAAATAAAATGTCATTCACAAAGCAATACTGAATATGAATTAGCAGCCAAATGACCAACACGGTTATACGTTTGCAGCACCATATCCTTTTCATGAAATTATACATGAGTAATTAGCACATACGCGGCTATATGTCTTTAATGTGGTCACAAAGTAAAAAGTCTAAAGGTGATAATCACAAGATATCTCTGGCCAAATGTGATCACCTCTTCCAGAAATAACACGGTTAGAAAGCTATTCTTGCAAAAATGCGATTGTTTCGTTGCTTGTGTGCACGCAGCACCGTCTTGCTGAAAATAACATCAATATCTTCGAATTTCGACCATAAAAAATCATTAATTATAATTCAATCAATCTATTCACCGTAACAGTTTAACAGTTGCATCAGCCTAATTTTCGAAAAAATAAGGTCCAATCACACCGTCAACCCAAAAACCACACCAAACAGTGACACATTGAGGATTGAGAGTTTAACAATCATTCTTAGATTTTTTGAGCCCCAAATGCGACAATTCTGCTTAATAACGTAACTTCCGAGGGGAAAATGGGTCTCTTCACTGAATATGATTTTTCGTTGAAAATCCTGTTTTGATGCATTTAAAGGACCCAATCAGTAAAGATACGACGTTTATGGTGATCGACCGCCTTGAGCTCTTATGTTAACTGAACTTTAAAAGCCTTAAGATCTAAGTGTAACGTTGGTTCAAATTTTTCCATCCAGTTCAAATTTTTCCATCAGTTTCGCTATAGCCGACCGAGAAAGTGTTTCGCAAATGAATTTAAACAATTTAAATGCGTCGTTGAAGCGTGTATCGTACCATTTTTACTAATGGCGTATTTTTTACATATCAATTAATGTAAAAAGATGGCAGTTTTAAAATTGGCATCTGCCCAAATAGCAGGCTATTCAAAATGAAACCACTTTTTGGATATTAAATTCAACGAGTAGAACAATCAGAAGGTTGAAGAGACACTAAAATTCTTTTCCGTTCCACTAATCTTGTCACCGCACACCAATTAAATAAACCAAATCGTAATGTATGAAATATATGAAGTTATTTTTCAAACTACGCACGATAGAGCGTGAAATAAATAGAGGGTGGGGAAAAAGTCCCGCTATCATTTTGATTGCCTATAACTTTGTTCAAAGAAAAGATAAGTAGGTTTGATTTTCATAAAAAGTTTTTTGGTCTTTACCTTTTTTTCGTTATGATTGGAAAATATATAGTGGCAACACTCCACATATTTCAAAAATTGTATTTGTGTACAAACATGTGCTGCTCCATAGTGACCAGCCACACAACGACCTGAAGTGTACTTTTATGTCACGGTATATGAAAAGACAAATTAAAAAGTACCGAAAAGGTGAAGCTACCTATGACGTACTAGCGATTAAAAAATCAATCGAAGCGATTGGTGTCCGGTTTTGGAACTAAATTCTTTGGTTTACTAAATTTTTTAATACATTGTTTGGAAACCGATGAACTGCAAATCCTCATTATGAATGAGCTTATAAGCTCAAAATGAGATGTGCAGTTCACAAAATTTTTGTAAATATATAAATATAAATATAAATATATAAACGGTGACCGTGATTCACTATGCAACTTTCGACTCTTGACATCCAAGATTGAATTTCTTCAATTTCGTGACGAAAATTGTCGTTAAGATATTGAAGCGTTTGGGGTTTATTCACTTAAACTTTTGATTTTAAAAAACCCCATAAAAAAAGTCTGATGCAGTTAAATCGGGAGATCTGGCTGGCCATGATAAGCCGCCATTTTGCGAAATTAGTATTTGTGGAAAAATCTCATTCAATAATTGAATTGTGGAACGGGCTGTGTGTGCTGTGGTCCAATCTTGCTAAAACCACATTTCCTCTAGTCCTGGTTCTTCCATTTCAGGCACTAGAAAATTTCGAATCGTGTCTTGGTACCGTTCGGCAGTAACAGTAACTTCAACACCTTAGTTATTCTCATGAAAATATAGGGATCAATGATGTTTCCAGCATGTATCCCACACCATACAGTTGTTTTAAGTGGATGCAATGCTGTTTGATGTATTTCTTAAGGATTCAATAAATGTGGCCACTGAAATAAAAATGGGCTTCATTGCTCATTATCAATTTAGACGAAACATCTTCAATTTCACCAGACAGCCTTAGGATTGCATTACTGTACTCAACTCGTTGATCAGGATCATTCGTAGCAATTTTTGAACTAATTGAATTTTGTACGGGAACATTTTCAAATTATTTTTTAAAATTCACCTTAAACTGCGTGCAGAAATGTGTAAATGCGAACCACGTCTCCGAATTGATACTTCTGGAGAGTCTGCAACATTATCACACACCAGAGCCACATTTTCAGCGTTACGAGACGTCCGTTGTCTTCCAAAATGAGGAATGTCTGTTGTTGTACCGTACTATAAACGATAAATTGTGGTTTTGTGAGGCACTGGACGATTAGGATATTTTTGACGCAATCTCTGCTGAGTGGCAATAATGGAACGACTATTTGTAATAAATATTGTAACTATTTCTGCTCGTTTTTGTGGCGTATATTGATTCATTATAAAATTAGAGCGTCTACACAACACAATCGTTAAAGCGAAACTGAGCTAAACGTCACATAACCAAGATGGCACGCACATAAAATGGTAGCGGGAGTTTTGTCCTACCCTGTGTATAGATAACTAGATTTATGCTCGATATATACTTTAAATTATTGGAAATCTAATTAATGTAGCATTTTGAATCCTGCCTCAGTTCTTATTAATCGTTGCTTTCAGTTAAATCTAAAAATAATGGCAATAACTCTTACATCTATTTTGTCGGACTTGAATTTTGTTTTCCACCTTAAGCAATGTATGTGTTTGTTTGTTTCGAACTAGGATTCGAACCTAGTACTTTGAGATTCAATTAACGTGGTGTTTAACCGCTGCGCCATACCATCGGTTTTCATACAACATTCACTAAATTCAATCAAGCGCAAAGACAATGGGAGCATGTGTGGAAACAAGGTTATGATTTTCATATTAATATTAAAATAGAATCATTTTTTATAACCTTTGTTCGTAGAAAATAAAGTATTTCAAAATTTTACAGACAAAATTCTATGAAAATCATAAATAAAAATTGACAGAATCCTAATTTGTCTGGAAATTTTGTATTATAAAAGATTAATGTAATTATGTAATACATATATGTATAAACAATTATAATCTCCCACTACCAAAGTGTATTGTACCTAAAATCATGTAGATCATAATTTTCATAATATCAAAAGCTCATAACAAAACCACAAATATAAACTTTTTACACAAACAAAACGCACAAACATAATTTCAAATCGTGATAAATTTAAGAAACGAAATAATTTAAAACTTTTCTATTGATTCTCTAATTAAATTAATTTACTTGGTAGCGTATATTGTATACACACTAAAAACCATAAGCAAGAAGCATTACTTTTTCTTCAACAGTCGCAAAATAATAAGAAAACACACATACACACACATAAACCAGAATATATAATAAAAGTAATCTAACAACAATAACAAAAGAAAACAAGAAGAAAAGTTAAAGAATTTTCATTTTCATTTTTCGTCGTTGTTTTATATTTTTTAATTTTATTTTCGATTTTATTACTTTTCCATGAATTTAACAATTCATTTCGTTCAAAAACCTATATTATACTCGTACATAGTTGAATGGAAAATTCACAAGAAAAATTATGTATAAAAAATTACTATGGGAATCGTCGTCGACGATGGCGATGATTATTATGATTATTAGAATGATCATAATAATGATAGAGGAAAAGACCTATACATTGTGGCAAGATACAAGACGAAATATTGTTATTGGTACATTAAACTTTTCTAAAGTTTTCCGAGAAGAAAAAAAACAAATGAAATTTAATTCATTAAGAAATCGAACAAGCAATAAAAATTTGTTTTCAATTTTATGTTGTTGCTTAAAGTGGATGGCGATTCTTTAGTGCACATCAACTTTATGAAAAACTAATTTTCATCACAACATGGACAAGCATAAAACTACAACTATATGAAAGAAAAATAATTAAAAAACAAACTTTTCATTATAATGGATATAATTGATACAAAAATTGTATTGAGATGAACAAAGATGAGTCAAAGGTACAACCAGACTAAAAAATTATTATATCAAAAGTAATTAACTTCTTATTTTTATTATGCTATTATTAAGAAAAAATAAAATTTAAATTCCGCATTCATTCATTATGTCTTACGCAGGAGGGAGTTTTACAGACCCAAGTATATTGTTTAATTTTTTGAGCCATACTTTCCTGAAAACGCAATCAACTGCTTGTTTAAACCCCACAGTTGTGATTTTACATGCATAAAATGTTTTTTACATTTTAAATGTAAGTTATGTAAACAAACCGTAAAAACGAAGACAACACTATTTACAGTGCCATCTATTAGGTTGTTCAAGGGTATTGAATGACAATCTAAAATTCTAAAATAAAAATTATTATGACATTCAATATATAGTCCAAGTTAATTATTTCACAAACTCCATTCGTAAATAGTAAGATAATTTTTTAACAGATGGTGCTTTAGTTACATTAAGATTTTATAAGAGATGGCGCGTCAGTTTTTTTACATGAAATCGCTTTTTACATTTTTTACGCATAGAATGTAAAATAAATCTTATGTAAATAAATCGTTTTTCACATGTAAAATCCAGTGTACATTACATCGTATAATTAACGCGCCCATCTGTGTCGTATAGTCGTAGTTTAAACTATAGCATAATCTTGATTTTCGTTCTTCATGTATTGTATGAGATAGACATGCATCAAATGAATTATTTGGTCTCAATAGAGACTAAACAATACACTAATTGCTCCCATTAGGCATTAACTACTCTTTAGTTGCTTACAAATTACAACATGTATATCACATCACGGATCAGCTGAAACGACAACCTCTCATTTTCTCCAATACGGGTTTCTAGCGGGAGTTGAACAAGAAGTGATGTAGAGAAAGCAAATATATTTGGGTATGATCTGATAAGTGCAAAATGCAGGAGTACTTAGCTCACGGCAGTGTACTGAGGCCAGTGTTGTTCTTGATCTAAACAGCAGACCTACCAGGACCAAATTGCGTGAGTCTCTATATGCAAATGACACTGCAATCCTAGGCTGCGCATCAAAATCCCGCGAAAGCAATAAGAATTCTATAAAATGGAGAATTAAGTCCAATGAACCTTAATCTGCGCACATTACATACACACTCTGTAAGATTACCTGCCCGCCTGTCAGACTAAATAAAATCTTTCTGCCACAACACGAAAGTGTTAAATATCTTGGACTAATTTAGATAGAAGAGTAACGTGGAAAAAACAATTTGAAGCTAAACGTCAACAAATCAAATTAAAATGTGCCAAACTAAATTGGTTAATTCGCTCAAAGTTAAGTCTAGATTGTAAGCTCTTCATGTACAAAATGATACTTAAGCCCATCTGGACACATGGTATTCAGCTGGGAGGCTTCGCGTATGATTCCAACATAATAAAACTGGAAAGAATGCAAGCACAAATATATAGAACAGTGGTAAACGCATCCTGGTATGTTCCGATACAATTCATCAATACAGCAAAAAATACCAGTTACTAGTTTGTCACCCCAACAAATTAGGCAGGGAACATTAAATAGGCCAAGATATAGGCGTAGCTAGGTAATTCTGAGATTGTTAATATTAAGAAGTATAGGAAAGATTCAAGAATAAAAGCCACAGACAGTAAAAAAAACTTCACGGGTAATCTAATCCTTTTTTACTACAAGCTCCTTTGCAATATACTGTGCAACATGAGACAGACAAAATATATCTAGGCACAAAAATACTATTTAAACTGCCAACCTATTACACCAACACCACTCAAGAAATTATGATTTAAACGTTAGTTCGATCTCAACCTCTTTATAATGATGTCAATAGAAAAATCCCTGTTAGAAAAAATATGATATGATAAACTATAAGAATTGCGAGTACTAGGGAGTAACTGAAAAATCATAATTTACTTGGTAGACAACAATTTTTCGAAAAGATTAGGTGGTTTCATTTTCAGAGTTTTCTGTTAAAATAACCAAAGCTTCTAAATTTGGAAGCCGTAATCATCGAAATTGAAGCTTAAAAAGTTTACACCCCATATTTATCCTATATCAATAATTTGTGACGTCATTGCAATAAAAGAAAATCGCCCTACATTTCAGCATTATTACTATCAAATAAGGACAGTGTACAAAAATATTTTTTTTGTTTTTTCTTTGCTGTCAAAAATTGTTTACAAAATTTTTATAGATTATACCCGTAGACAATAATAAATTATAATAAAACGTTTATATTATAATTAATAATCAATATTGTATCACTTTTGGACTGTGGATAAATATGTTGTATAACCTGTCTGTGTATGTGATTTTTGCAGCTGAATCTATTGATTTTAGAATTGTGAAAACATCACTACTTTTGAACGTTATGACTTTTATGACGCCATCTTGTATGTAACACATCGAGTATAACAATTGAATGGAAATAAAAAAAAAGTTAACAATTTTTCAAGTGTTCACTTTCATTTGTATGTTTGGTTATTTTAATTGTGTACTTCGTATTATCGCATTAATAATATGCTTTAAAATATCAATAAATAAGATTTATATTGTTAAAGTTTTAAAGTGCCATCTGTTATCCAACATTTGAACTATTATATATGTTTCTTTTTCGTAGTTTATACGTCATTAGGAGATCAATTTATTTTTTATATGGCGTTTAGAATCAATTATAACATGCACATGTATAAAAATTGAATAAATCAAATTGTTTTAATTTTTATCATAACTATTCAAATAATTCATATTGTCAGTTGATTTTCATATATGTTATATAAAAATGTTTGATTTAATTTTGATATAAATATAATTTTTGTTTTCAGTATTTTTCATTTATTAAAATTGAGTCAAAAATCATCAATTTTACATTACTTCTTATGGAATGTATAAAAATCAATACTCCAGAAATAAGCTCGATAAATTTAAAGGGCATTACTGCTTGTATATTCTGGATGCTTTAAAAATACAAACTCATAAAGTTTACTAAAGAAAGCTTAAATACATAAAATGCATACATCACGGCTGCTAATTTTTTGAAATTTGTCGTGATAAGAAACTTAGTTAAACTAAAGTATAATGTAAAGTTTGTCTTGCTACTTCAGAATTGACTTTAAATCTTAAATTGACAATATCACTTCGACCAAGGTGTTTGTGAAAAACGTGTAGTGTTTATGGTGAAATATAACCGCCCAGGTGACGCAGTGTTTAAGCTGCTTCAGTTTGAGCGGGAGGTACCGGGTTCGAATCCCGAACTATGACTCTCTGTTGAAGTACAGAATTCATGGGCCAACTCATCTTCCATGTCAGTTCAATAGTACAGATGTTCTACGTAAATCGGACCTTTAGCCGTACATCCTCGATTTGGCTGTAATGTCGTAAGGGAGGACGTAAATAAGTGAACCGCGAAACAGTTGAGAGTGCATTGAGCCCCAAAACAGATTGGAACTATAAAAAAAATCGATTATTAATTATCACATGAGTTAACAGGTCATTTAAAATAATGAATCTATTTGCCCATTATATAAGGGATTGTTACAAACTGTTGTAGATCACACACGACATAATAATGTGCGAAAAATATTACGATCCAAGATGAATGAAGCTGCAAAAATGGTCCGAATTAGCACCACGTAACGTAATGTTTTGTGAGTCTCATCGATTGGTAGAAAGCTGCATCATGAGACTCCCGACCTGACCAAATGAGTGCTTTTTCTCCTACTGCTAACAACTAATAAGATTTATACGTTCAATTGAGGTAAACTGTCCAAATTTGAATCATAAGTAAGGACTCGTCGCCCAACTCAACAATTCCAGGCCATAAATGTCTTGGTAAAATTTGAGAGAGTTCGCTGGTTTCCTAATCTCTAACTTTCAATTGTTTAACACTCAATGTTATAAACTTAACTTCAAAAGTGGAAAAATCAATCTTCATCAAGGAAAATATTAAACATCAAGAAGAACTTAAAAGAGAGGAAGAAGCTATGCAAGTAGCAACTGTTTCTATTGAAACCAAAAACTACAAGAGCTTCACTATATCAGCAATCTACTGTCCACCCAGATATAACCCAAATAAGGAAGACTACATCAAACTGTTTAAATCGCTTGGTAAAAATTTCATTATTGGAGGCGATTTTAATACAAAAAATATATTTTGGGGATCAAATCGAACTACTCCCAAAGGAAGAGAGCTATTTGAAGCAGGCAGAATATTAAAATGTGAGTTCCACTTCAGTAGAAAGCCAACCTACTGGCCTACGGACGTAAATAAAATTCCTGATCTTCTAGACTTCTATATATCAAGAGGTATCTCCGAAAATTACTTAGTAGTTGAAAATGAAGAAGGACTATCATCGGATCACTCTCCAGTCTTAATGAGAATAAGTTCCACGGCAGTAAGGAAAGCAAGCCCTCCAATACTAACAAATAACAAAACAATCTGAGAATACTTTCGCCAGCTAGTCGAAGAAAGCGTCAATCTACAGGTGCCGATCTCGAACGATTATATGATAGAAGAAGAGCTGGAAAATCTCATTGAAAGTATACAGAAAGCGGTATGGGAAAGAACCCACATCCAGCATGGTATATTACAGAAAAGTATAAGCTACCCAGTTGAAGTGAGAGACTTGGTTAACGAAAAAAGACGAGCTCGCAAGACTTGGCAGAGAAATAGAGCTCCTGAAGATAAAACAATCCTAAATAATCTGTGCAACAAACTTAAACTGCTTATAAAAAAGATCAAGAATGAGTCAGTAGCTTGCTTTCTAAGTAACCCGACAGGTAAATCTGACACGGACTATTCGTTGTGGAAGGCCACTAAAAGTCTGAAAAGACCTAAACTGCAAGTGCCACCCATAAAAAAGCTGATCGAACCTGGGCTCGCAGCGATAAACAAAAAGCTGATTTGTTGCCGAACACTTAGAAATGACATTCAAACCACCAACTGGGCAAGTAGAGAATGAATATTTAACACCGGTCAACAAAATAGACGAGGTACTTTTCCTACCAGTCACTGTGAAAGAAATCAAACAAGAAGTAAAAAATCTTAAAGATAAAAAGGCTCCTGGTTACGACCTGATAACAGCAAAAATAATCAAAGCACTACCAGAAAAAGCACTACGAAAGCTACAGCACATAATCAATGCTCTCTTTAGACAAAGTTATGTTCCGAGACAGTGGAAAGTAGCAGAAATAATAATGATTGCTAAGCCTAATAAACCGTTAAATGACAAAACATCTTTATTAACAACCACATCAAAAATTTTCGAAAGATTGTTTCTGAAGAGACTTAAGCCAATTATAGAGACTAGGAAACTTATACCATCACATCAGTTTGGGTTTCGAGAAGGCCACTCAACAATAGAACAGGTATATAGAATCACTGATACGATTGAAGAGGCGTTGGAAGAGAAGAATGTATGTTCAGCAGTATTCCTAGACGTCGCCCAAGCATTTGATGTTTGGCACCATGGTCTGGAATTCAAGCTTCAACGAGATCTACCAAAACAACATTTTGAATTGCTTAAGTCATACATAAATGACCGTTATTTTCGAGTGAGACAAGAAGAAGAGTACTCAAAACTAAAGAAAATATTGGCAGGAGTCCCATAAGGTAGTGTGCTTGGCCCTGTGTTATACCTTCTGTATACAAATGATTTACCAAATATAGCAGAAGCCAGAATAGGGACTTTGGCTGATGACACTGCAATTATGACCACTGATATTAGTATTTTCGAGTCAACACGGAAACTACAAAATGCTGTTAATACAATAAACATACTTGGACAAAAACTTGGAGAATAATGCTAAACGAATCAAAATCAACACACATCAACTTCACCAATGAGAAAGTGGAATACATCCCGATTAGACTGAATTTTCAACAAATTCCTTACTCAGACAATTCGAAATACCTTGGCATGACACTAGACACTAAGCTTAGGTGGAAAGCATATGTTAAAATAAAAAGACAAGAATTGAATTTTAAATTCAGAAAAATGCAGTGGCTTATTGGAAGAAACTCTGAGCTGACAACGCAACACAAACTACTATTATATAAACAAATCCTTAAACCTATCTGGACATACGGCATTCAACTTTGGGGATGTGCAAAGAAAACTACAGTTAAGATCATACAAACATTTCAAAATAAAGTACTACGTAGCATTGTCAATGCTCCATGGTATATTAGAAATGACAACCTCCATCGAGACCTTAACATGGAATACGTCAGTGATGAAATAATTAAACTGGCAAGGAGTCATGTACTGCGACTGCAGCAACATGACAACGAGGAGCTGCGGAACCTACTGGATCACACCAATGGACCAAAGCGCCTTAAAAAAACAAAGCCTTTAGAATTAGTGGTTCCCTGAAGTACTGAAATCAAAGGACTGGACGAAATGGGATGAACCGATTTTTCTCATCCCATAAGATGCTACACTGCTTAAAAATACAAAACATTTACTAGATAATCACTGAGATTATTTGTAATATTATACAGAAATATAGATTTCTTAAACAAAAAAAAAAGTGGACTGTAAAAGTCTGTTATGATAGCATATAGGTAGGATTGTAGGAATTAGCTCGTTGTTAATATTAACCTCTTTTAAGAAACAACTGGTAACAGTAAATAAGATGATAATAAATATTTAAAATAATGAAATAATCAATTGAAGATTTAATTGTTTAATTGAAGATTTAATATATTTTATCACATGTCGGATAAATATATCCGCTACCAGGTAAATGCTATTTTCCTGAAAAGTTATTATATTACTCTTGTGAACAAAGTGTGTCTTTGTTCATTTTCAAACCCAATTATGAAAGTTTAAAATTATGTCGGTAGTACAAATTATCAACTCTCTTTGTCTTCCAGCAGCAAATATAAACATTTTGTAATTTATATTTAATTAATTATTGCAGCATTATCGTTAAAGAAGCAAACTTTCCTTAGTTTTAATTAGTTGTTCTTTGTTAATTCATTGGTAATAAACTTCGTTTCCAGAATGCTCCGGATGATAAGAAAAATTAACATAAGTCATGAATAATATCAAATTGCAATTTAAAAAGCTGCTTTACTGTTTATATTGATCTTATAATCTATTGTGTACCATAATTTCACAAAACCGCACACAGTTAATTAACAAACAACAAGAAATCCAATCCCGCATCAAAACATCGTTGTGTTGTTAAACTACCTCATCTAATGACTTTTTTAAATAAGAAGAAAAACAAAAGCCACCACTAAAACCGAAATCAATATACCAAACAGAAGTTCGTTCTACTCAAGAAGGAATGAGGCTAAAGTAGTTAAATATTACTCTGGCTGCTATATTATACACAAAAACAAAAATAATAATTTCCAATTTACATTTTATAAAAGTTTTAATCCTTTCGACCCATTTTCCTTAAGATGTTTGTATAGATTAAAAAAAAAAATTAGAAAGTTGAAATTAAATATACACAGACAGCACCAACAAAATCGATACACAGTGAGTTCTAATAAAAACGTATACATAGCCAAATAGATAATTTATGTATCCCAGTACCACGTAATTATATAATTTCACAGAATAACACCATCAAGACTATCATAATATACTAGACTAGACCAGACAGCGAAAATTGAAATATGTGTTACGACTATATATAGCTGGTCTGTGTATATATGTATGTATTATGTTGTGTGTGTGCCAGAGATATAGCGTTGATGATGAGCAATAAAAATGCAAATTATGCGCAATAAACAAATTGCAAACCCCATCCTCCCATAAACATTTATTTTATTTTTGGGTGTTCTATTTATTCGAAGTTGAACTGAGTAGTCTTGGAATGGGGTTGTAGGGGGATATTTAGTTATATTTCCCAAAAGAAACGAAAAATAAATTTTCCAACACAAAATAAACTTTTTGTTTCGTAATCATACTTTTGTTCGGTTTAAATTTAACAACAATTTATTTTGCGTTGATAAGTCAAATTATATTGTCTAGATTTTTAAAATATTAAAAAATCCACCAACTGCTGGCGAATGAAAGAGATTACATTGCTAAGGGATTAATCAAAAAAATTTTAAGGTAACTAAGATTTTTACTTTATTATATTAATTTGTTTTTTTTTATTTTGAATAAGTTACAAGCATAACGGGCCTCATACTTCTTACAATAAATCATAAGGGTATATAGAAATGTTAACATTTTCGACGAGAAAATGCTCGCTAACAGATTAAACATTTTTCACACTTGGCTTGTCGTCATTCAAGTGGTCTCCACGACTTCTTCTACAGGAACGATTTCAATGAATCCAATTTTCGAGTACTTTTTCCACTAAATCATCTTGACTCGTAAAGCTTGAAGAGTTTGGTTTATTGCTAAAGACCAATGACTTCAAATAACCTCAAACAGAAATATAGTCTTATGGTGTTAAATCACAACTTATTGGAGGCAATATCATAATTTCTTGAAACAATCGAATCTCCAAACTTTTCTCACAATAATACTATAATTGCACTTGCTGTGTGGCACGCAGCTCCGTCTTGTTGGAACCAAATGTTGTGAAGATCAACACCATCCAATTTCGGCGAATATTACTGAATATAATGAAACAAAAAATGACAGATCATGGCATATTACAATTGACCGAAACGTTACTTTAAAATCATATCATTCCATTAGGAAAACTCGATATAACAGAGGACTGCTATTCTTGCACATCCAATTTAAGTTTAAAATTCAATACAAGTAGACCCTAAGTTGTGAAATGAATAGTTGAATAAATCGATATATCATGGTCGATGATTTATGTATCGTTCTTTTTAATCCAATAAAAAAGCTGTATGGCATATATGCAATTTGGGGAAGGTTAAATACACAGGAATGAACATAAATTTTCGCTTTTTTTTATTTTAATTATAAAAGCTTTTTATGAATTATTTGTAAATTAACTTATCCCGTTCAAACCCTCATCTATAATATCTCATTTTGGCATGGTATGAAAACCCTCTAGCAAGTTTATTAATTCAAGCTGATTAAGCTTATAATAAATAATATGTTACTCGATATCTGTATAAACGAAGTATGCTGATTTATCAATGCAATAAATCCAAAGCATTTTTATTTAACCAAATTATATTGTTACAACTCTCACGATTCGTATCCGAATTGTATCGTAAAAACGACCAGAGTTATGTTTTCACTTTATTCAATTCACTTAATAAATTGGGAAAATTAGCTGCTTACCACTAGTGAGGGCTATGTCACTAATCTTGTCAACCCAATTTGTCACACTTCACTAATTCACTTTTAACTCTAGACTAGCGGCTTGCCGCTGGTGGGAGCTTTGACACTAGCTCTAAACTTAAATTTGAACACTTTAACTCTTCACTGCTTGTATACAAATCAGTAAGATTCATTTTCTGTATAGTAAAGAGTGGGCGGTCATTTAAAAGTTTAAATTAAAAAATGCAATACTACGAAAACGGTTTGAAATTTTGCAAAATTAATTTTTTTGTTGTGAAGTCGGCTGCCGCGGCTGGTCTCACAGTACCCCATTCGATCGGACCAATTTTCGAGAAATTTTTCGAGTGCATAGGGTTGTATCTTGGCGATGGCATGACAAATATTGGCTTTCAAATGCTCATTTGTCTCTGATTTGTCGGCATAACAATTGTCTTAAACGACGCCCTCCCAGAAAAAAGTTCAACAACGGTCAGCAAATGTTTGACGCAATAAATCGATTGAGGCATGAGATGTGTGGCCAGTTGCACCATTCTGTTGAAACCAAACATCGTAAACATCAATACCATGAAAAGCGCGCGCAAACAAAAACCGATTATCATGGTGTTATAGGTGTCTCCATTGACCTTAATGGTTTCACCGTCCTCATTCGACATCTTCGATGCTGTCGGGTTTACCAGTGTCAACCAGTTTCACAAACATTAACAATAAACTTACGTATACCGGGCACAGTTGGCGACCAAATTTTGCACGACATTTTCGTGAAATTTCCGAAAAATATTTGGAAGTAAATCAATTCATTTCGTTCAGTAGTGGAGATAATATACTTAATTTTGTAATTGAATTGAATGACATAATCATTGCAAGATTCGAATAATCGGTGGTTCAAATTTAAACCGATAACTAGCCCACCCATTATAAGGCGAGATGTTTCCATGCGTCACTGTATAGTAGTATCCGCAACGGGTTTTTATTCATTCGCTATATGTAATCTCATGATGTTGATTTGCTCGTTGCATAGTATTCTGATAGTCACTCCTCAAGCTGAAATCGACTATCACTATCGCTTGAGGCGTTGAAGAGATAACATCTCTTACTCTCCGGAATAAACTGAATCATTTGGTTCGAACCAGGTTATATTTTGACTGCTACTACGTATACCACGTACTATATCCACTCAAATGTTGACTGCTTTAACATTCTCTGTGTTGATATAGACATATTCGTTACAATTGACTAGAAAAAACAAGCTAACAATTTTTTTGAAAGGTATAGCTTCTACGTAAAAGCTTTTAATGTTAAAGCTATACCTTGATAAAAATGATTTTACTACCAAAAATCACTTTATAAATCGATGTTTGAAAAAATCGAATATAAAAAAATTGGATTTGTTATTTTCAAGGAAAACTGATAATAGGGTAAATTTGATACGAGGAGAAGATAGGTCAAAAATATCAGATTTTGCAAATTCATATAATTCGAAAAAACAGTATTAATTTTTAAACTGGGTTGTTCCCTTTTTTAAGTATCGAAAGTGAAAATATTAAATTAGTAGTACAAAGACTTTGAACATATGTTAATTTCACACCTCGATTCAATTTTTGTTTCTAAAATTTTTATTCATTGAAAACCCTTCCACCAATTGCAAAGTATTATCAATTCGCGAGGGTGTAATCAAAAATTTACGCAGTAGATACTTAGAGCTAGTAAAAAGCTTATAACTCATTATTAGAGCTTTTTTAATTATTTCTATTAATTCGGATAGTTAATAATTCGTTTGCATCCTACCCCTCTTAGAAATCGAACACGGTACTTTCCGCCACAAATGTCACAGCCTATAGTAAAAGTTGAAACATGGTGTCTCATGATAAGGTCAGTGCATGATAATATTTAATTTTCACTTTTCCATTACTTATGATATACGATTTTTTATGGAATCTTCATCGTACCTTATTTTAACGTAGACTATTACAATCGAAATAACGTGAGTGTGGGCATTAATGGATGATTGAGATGACTAACATTTGAAAGACGAGTTAGTAATTTTATATATCGAAACACAACATTGAAAGCAATTTCTTTTTATTCAAGCAAGAATTGCATACAATCAACGTACATATGTGCGAAAATATGAGCACTACCTGGCATGCTTATCATGAATTCTTGAAACTGATGGAGTCATATTGTTGATATTCAGTCTCCGGTTCGGGATACTGGTCAGTTGGAAAAAAAACATACAAAATAGACATACAAAATTGTCGCTCTCGTGGCAGAGAAAGTAGCGTACTTGCTCTGTCATTCCGGGGGTCTCGGGTTCGTCTCCCGGTGTGGTGACCAAACATCAATCACGATTGGGTGTTTTTAATCTGTATGTGCATGTGGTTTGAACCGTGGGCCCTAGTGGTATTCAGTTCAGGAATAATTCCCGCCTTCTTTAATTTTTAAGCGAATTGGTATCCAGCATAGGTCTATTATGAATAGAAACATAATTCGTTCGGAATAATTTGGAACGAATTAAAAAAAAATCATTCACTCACAGCTTGCCTTGAACATTTTATATATTTTTTAAAGTTAAGCTTTGTATTGCAGAGTATCACTGGGTAAATAATAGGTTTTGAATAAAACGGCCAATTTGAGTAGGAAAGTGCAAGTGTTTTAACAACTCATACTAAAGGATAATCCGATTAGGCTTATATATATATATATATATATATATATATATATATATATATATATATATATATATATATATATATATATATATATATATATATATATATATATATATATATATAGTAGGTTGGTGTTTCTTTTGGCATGAATATTTCGTATTTCGTCTCGGATATTACGCATATACTAGTATACAAACTAAAAATAATTGGGTGAGTTTGATTTTAATAACTGCCACAAAATAAGTTCAATGGCAATTACAGAGTTGCCTCATTAAAAAAGAACA
The DNA here is from genome assembly GCA_963932295.1 of Tipula lateralis. Lineage (NCBI taxonomy): Eukaryota > Metazoa > Arthropoda > Insecta > Diptera > Tipulidae > Tipula > Tipula lateralis. The sequence goes on from OZ010737.1 coordinate 68,614,287, forward strand.
TTTTGAGTTTTTTTTTTATAATTTGAAAATATTTTAAATCGGAAATCCTCCTACATAGAATCCCAGCCGAGATAAAATATTAGGTCCCTTTTTCAATTTTATTTATGATATCTCTATGATAAGGCAAAACCATAGATGAAAAGGGGTTTCAATGTATACAAAAACTTAAACTGCCATGTCATGTAATTGAAAAAATTTTCCATTATCGACGTCACTATTATATTGTCACCGAAATTTAAATATAAATTTTATATATTGTTAATGTGATATTTGAAATACACCAATCATGCACCAAAAATATCATATCGCGATACTCATTAAAATATCATTTAAAAGTTATCGTCAACAATGTTAAACCAACATATGTACCCATCGAGACTTTAATATTTTGCAAAATAATTAATTATTGAACACAAGAGGAATTAAGTATCAATTAATTTCGTGTTTTTTTCTTCTTCTTGGTTTTATTGTAACGAAATGTGTCATTTGTTTTAAAGAAAATGTCCTCTGAGCGCAAATATATCAATTCCTTATTATAATTCAGAGAAAATTATCTTTTATATACAAAAACCCATTAAAACATAAAAACAAAAAAAAAATAATAAACCACAAATCTTAGGCGAACCAAAACGATATGAAAATTACATAGAATTTATTATAGAAATAATAATCATAATCATAAAATATAAAATAAATAAAAAAATTGTTTAAAGCATAAAAATATCATTTATCAAACCAAACCAAAATAAAAAAAAATGAAAATGTGGAAAAATTATCGCTCAACGTCATAAACATTAACAACACAAACAGCACAACACAATACATGTAATAAAATACGAGATAAATTCATTGTTGTTATGTATTGGTGTGTGCTCCTTTTACATTTAAATGAAATAAAAAGAAAATTCCCATCTCGAATCGCACTATGTACATACACCAATGTGCGAGATTTTTATAATTCATGAAAAGAGAAAAATCATAGAAACAAAAAATCAGTTTTCATTCATTTTATGCATAAAGGAACTAAGTAATTATTTTACATCCTTGTACGTTTTGCCTTTATATTAATTAGTAACAAAAGGATAACATACATATACCATATGTGTATATTATTCCTTCTGTATATGTGTAACTTTTAAACGATTTATGAGCGTTTATCTTTACTGGACCAAATTTTCTTGTTAATGCATAATTGTATAAAAAGCACAAATATCAAAATGAAAGTCTTATTGTTGTACTGATCGTCTGTATAAGTGCCTAAATATGTAAATTATATTTGAAGATTTATTATTTCATATATGGGCAGGTGTTACTAGTGTGAGTTTCATCCTATTTAGCCATCAGCTGTTGTTGATGTTAAATGAAGTTTTCGGTAAATATTCATTTAAAGACAAAATATGATGCTAAGATCGCTACGCCGATTAATGCTACGCTGATTAATTCTGCTGATTTTATGAAACGCAAAATTTTTCCAAATATTTAACAACTACTAATGACAAACCGCTCAATACGCAGGCAATGGTAACTCCACAGGTTACCTACTCTTAAATCAAGGTTAAATAAAGTCCTTAAAATCGCTTTATTAAAAGAAAGTGACGAAGAGCTTCAACATTACTTCATGTGCTTTACAGCTACTGAAGCAACGGATTTCTTAATATGGAAAGCCAAACATAAGCTGAAACGACAACACTTTCATTCCCTCCAATACGGCTCTCTGAAGGAAGCTGATGAGAAAAAGGTGACGATATAACGTTAAGGTAGATACGTCAGAAAGTAAGCCAATCAAATACAAGTGACGCAATGTCAAACAAACGATCAAGGACAACATCGATATAAAAAGGGCACCCATTATCTGATAAGTGGAAAAATGCTGTCAAATCAGCAGGACAAAAGTGTTAAATTAATATCTTATATATAACGCTATAATGAAAACAGGTCACATATCGCCCAATCAGCTTAATATCCACTCTCCCAAAACTGTGCGAAAAAATGATCTTGCAAAAACCTAATGCGCGTGAAGTATTTCCTAAGCCTATACTAAATAATAAAAAAATGTAGGAATAGTTTAGGAAAAATTTCATAGGCTAATGACAAAACTCTGAAATTATTCATTAGCCCTGGTATTTGATAGACCTAACCGAAAAACATAGTGTGATTGATGAGAACTGGGCAAAATCTGGAATAGTAGTTAGTTTTTAAAATGCGTTTTTACTATTTTGTATTTAATGTTTGCGCCTTATAACTTTATTACTAATACATACACAAAATTTTTATTTATTATTTATTTTGCAAATATTTCACTCCGGCAAAACCTAAGCCATTTCTCAAGGAAGAAAAAATCAATCCGGATCATCCATTTGGATTTAGAGAAGAACACGGATCCGTGGAACTCCATTGAACAAAAAAAATTTTAGTTATAACCTAAGCTTTCGATAAGGTATGGCACAACGGACTACTACATAAAATTAGAGTACAATTACCGATAAATTTCTGTAAAATGATTGAAAAATATATTCTACAATAAGAATTATAGAAGAACATTTAACATTAATTCGAAAAATGGCTAACGAAACGGAGAATTAAGGCCAATGAACGTCATCTGCGCACATTACATTCACACTCCGTAAACTTACTTCTGAGACAAACTAAAATCATTCTGCCAGACCGCTCAAGTGTTAAATATCTTGGGCCAACAGTTAGATATATCGTTTGTGTAGTGCGTTCGATTGTGTAAATGAACACATGTGAAACTCCTGTTGAGTTTAGAATCCATGCGCCGTCCTATCTTTCACTGTTGGGAATTTACATGTAAAAAACGATTTTTACTTTTTTTATGTAAATTATGTAAAGAAAAGCGTAAATTACAAAAAACGTAGATAACATTTAAAAAACGAAGACAACATCATTCGCAGTGCCATCTATTTTAAAATGTCAAACATTTACCAACGTGCGCTTTGCTGATTATTAATCAGTTTGTTTCCAAGTCCGCGTTATAAGTTAGAAAGTCATTTTTTCACCTTCATCGAAACCATTTAAAATGATTTTTAACGAAATTGAACCTGTTAATACTTTTAATCTAAATCAAAAATTAGTGTGACATTTAGTATGTAGTCGAAAAAAATTCTACACTGTTAATTATATTCGTAAAATAGTAAGAAAATTGTTTAACAGATGGCGTTTTTGTTACAATAAGATTTAATAAGAGATGGCGCGTCAGTTTTTTTTTACATAATGCAATCTTCTATGTCAGTACTATAGGCTGACATGGAGCTATGTAATGTGCAGATACGTTAAATCAGACCTATAGCCGAAAATGTCACGTAAAAAGTGAAAAGTAACAACGGGCTAACTGAGCCTGAGTGACGAATGACACACAAAAAAGTTCGTCTGTACAAAATAACATTAAGCTTATCTGAACATATGGTATTGAGCTGTGGAGCTCCACGAGTGATTCCAACATAATAAAACTGGTAAGAATACAGTCACTAATATTTTTAACAATGGTAAATTCACCCTGGTATGTACACAATGCAATGAAAGTGTAACCGATATAATTCAACAGTTCAAAAAATACCAGTTAAAACTAGTTTGTCATCCCAACGAATTAGGCAGGGATCTATTAAATAGGCCAAGAAATAGGCGACTAAAGAGATCCAATGGATCTAGCTAGTAATTCAGAGATTATCGAGTGCACGTTAATATTAAGAACTAACATAGGTTAAGTCTTATTAAATGAATTTATATTAGTCGAACTTAGTCGATCGTTTTAAACACTTGAGTGTTAAAGGAACGACTGTTGTGTGTTAGGTTGTGATGGACGTTTTCAATGAAAGTTTACGTTACAATTTATATGAACTGACCAAATATATGATATTGTACTGAAAATTATGGGACCTAGCTTTTTCTGCTTATGTGCAAAGATGTTTCTATAAATTTAAATTAATTATCTTAAACATTGATTAAAATTATTTGGCAAATTCAAATTAAAATTAGGTTATCCAGTAGTGATTTAGTAAATTGACTTTCCAAAGCATTAAGAAAATTAAAAATTGGTTGTTGGTTAAAAAAAGTTTTAATAAATAATGTGAATTATACACAGTATTAATAAGTTGCTTGCTGACGTCACAAGATGGTAAGTACTTCTACAAGAGTTAAGATGTCGTTTAAGTATTTTTAATTTTTTAATAACTCGATGATTCTTATTTAAATGTTTATAAAATTTATTAGAAAAAATTTTAAGTGGTAATTGGCCTAGAGGAAACAAACACAACTTTGACTAGCTTAACTTACAAGATAATACAACATTATAAAGTTTTAAATCTTTAACTTCACTAATATTAAATTATTGATTATAACAATGTATAAATTGAATCAATTCTTAATATTTAATATACTTAAATAACTTTAAGAAAAACACTCAGCATATTTGCATAAATATCTTATTATACAATTGTTACTGTTCGGCACAAAGGATTCAGATATCATAAAAAAGACAAGACGAGAAGTTGAACGATGAGAAATTGAAATACCAAGTTGAATTTCAAATCCAAGAAAGATAAACAGATTATTCCTCTTTCTATGAAGATTCATTTCTTAAAAAAAAATCTTCATTCATTTCTTATCAATATTTTAATTTTTCCTCAGTGGTTCTGTTTTCTCATTTTGTTTATTATTTCGTTATCGTTTCGTTCTGAGTTTTCTAAGAAGGAACAAATTCTGGTATTATACTGTACTCGTACATAAAGTAAACGTTACATATAAATAGATAAGAACGGGTGTATATACAACATCATAAATACCTTGTACCTATATATTTTTTATTTACAGTGTGAGGTCAACGATTTCAGGTCAAGTAATTATAAAATCTCGAAAACAGGTCGTTGGAGTCATTTGTAAACATATATATATTCACATGTGTACCGTATATACGATCAAATTCTGCATCGTGGAGAATTTTTAATTAACTCAATTTTCAAATGTAATAAATTTTATATATCATCCATAAACTAGTTTTCCCAAACCCAAACCAAATTATTCGTCTATTAAAAGATTTAAGGAATAGTGTATGTATGTATATACAGAAGTATATAGAATATGCAAATGATAAGTAAAGAAGTAAAATAACATCGTATAATATGTACATATAAATAAAAATTCAACAGAAATTTTAATTAAAATCTTCTTTTCTACTTTAAAAATCAAAGAAAAATGCAGATGACAAAAAAAAATCAATGAAGAAAGAAAAATGTCTCTGTCCCACTTTTTTCCCGTTTCCCGGTACTATGTTCATTATCACTAGGCAAACAGAATTTAGTACCAGTAGCATTGTATACGTACTACAGTATAATATATACGATATTATGGAATGCAATAACTACAAGAACATCATCATAAATTAAACAAACGAAAAGCTAAGTGAAAATAAAATATTTATTCACAGTGAGAGAGAGGAAAATTCTTTAAAAGATTTTTCTTTTGTCTTTTATCGTATAGCAATGACAAATTAAGCCTGGTGATGATATTGTTGTTTGGTTGTTTGTTGTATGCATGCGTTTATTGTATTTTATATCAAACCAACAAAAACAATGTGTTGAGGAATTTTTCGGCACTTGTAACGTAAAAATTTAGAAAATTTTATACTTCAAGTGAACTTGCTGAGGGTTGGATGTGTTAAAGTTTTAAACACGTGTAGGGCAATAATTCATTACTAACGTTCGAAATTGTAATTATTACAAACAATGGTTTAACAATGCTTTTTTTTGTTGGATGGTTGCTTCCGCACACTTAGACCGGCGATGGTCTGTTGTGATACCACTTTAAGTACGGCTATAGGTTCGATTTACGTAGAACCATGGATTCTAAACTCAACAGGGGATCCAGTTGTGTTCATTCACACCACCGATCCCACCGCCCAAACGATCGATGGTGAAAAATCCCTTTTTGCACTAGCCTTTATCGAGATTCGAGTCCTTCCGCCCCAACTGCCGCATTTTTAACTACTGTACCACCTGGGCGGTAAAGCCCAATGGCCCTTAAATAATTTTAAATCTTAGATAGTTGTTTCTAAGACTGTATCTAATACTTTTAATAGTCATTTCCTATAGATTGAGAAAAAAAATGTCTTGAGATATTAAGGGTGTTTTTTAGAGGTTTACAACTTTGAGTTGGCAACACTATTTTATTTGACAACCCAATTTACAACTGATAGTGTTTGTTTAGTTTGGTTTGACACTACATTATGGATAGATTAACATCAGAGCAACGTTTATAACAATAGATCGTTATTCTTATAACAATAGATCACGTTTTCGGACCACGATTACTCTTAATCACTATATGCATTGTAAGACGCCGAACAGTGCCCACTGAAGAAGCTGTAGTTGCTGTACGTTAAAAAGATCCGAATCAATCAATTCGTCGCCGTTCTCGGCAACTGAGATTGTGTCCTTCCATTTAATAGAAGATTTTACGAAAGGGTCGTAACTTAAAAGCTTTAAAGATTCAACTTGTGCAGGAATAATTCGACGAATGGGTTGAAGCACAAATTGATATTGCCCATGTAGGGTAACGCCCATCTATGGTTGAATTGGTACGTAAAAAAGTAAAATATTCGCATATCGAGTGAGGATTTCTTCAGAAACAATGATGGTCAGAATGTTACTGTCAATGGTGAGCGGTGTAGGAACATGATTACATTTTTTTTTGAACCTCGATCAGCTATGGCGAAAAAATAATTTCGCGTAATGGTTCATTTGGCCACCAAGGTAGTATAATTTAACCCCATTGGATTATTTTCTATGGAGTTATGTAAAGTCACGTGTCTACGTCGATAAACCAGAGACAATTGAACACCTGGAAATCAACATTCGAAGAGTTTTTAGCGAAATACAGCCGCAAATGGTGCGAAAAGTTTGTGAACATTTGTGTTCCAGATTGTGCCTTGTACGCGCCCACCGTGGTGGCCACATGACCGAAATCATATGTTAACATTAATGTTATAAAATTTTCTTTTCGATAAAGCGCGTTTCATTGATATAAAAAATATATTTCATTGTTTACAATTTGATTTTGATGGTGAAAAATTATCTGCTGTTTAAGACGAACTAATTGTCATTGTAGCGATAATGGGTGGTACAATCTAAAACAATCCCGTAGCTATAAGGTTTGCAATACCTACTCTAATTTTGTGTATCTGTTAGAAAGATATATGATAGAGATTAAATTTTATCACACTATGACAGTAATTAATTGTTTTATGTGTATTGATTAAACTTTTTTGACAATTTGCCAACAATTATGCTCGTTATAATTGAATCGATTTAGTTATTATTTTTGCTGTAGTATGCTGTAATTTTATATTGAAAAGTTTTCTATTTTGCAGAAAACCTAGCAGAAACCAAAAAGGTCGAATTTTTAGTCAGGAGTATAAAAAATTTATATCTCGTTGTTGTAATTTAATTGTCGTATTTTACGACTGTATAAAATATAAGTGAACTTTACGTCACCCACATTAGTTAGGATTTTTATAACTAGTATAGTAAGATAATTTTTAAATAGTTTCTTGAGAAAAAAACGTCACAAAGTTTGACCAACAGAAAAACGAAATTTCAACCAAAAAATAACCATGTTATCAAAATTGACTGTATTTACAATCCATAAATTAGTTATGAATAAAAAAAAGTCTAACTGTGGTAGAATATTCAACCGATATTGGTCTAGCCGACCTGTGGTTTCAACAGGATAGCGAATCGTGCCACATAGCAGGCCAAACCATTGATTAATTGAAAGAAAATTTTAATGAGAACATCTTATCAAAAAAGGACCCGTGGCTTGATCTCCAAGATCTTATGATCTGACGCTGTTAGATTATTTTTTATAAAGATATCGGAAATCATTTGTTTATATTGATAAACCACAATCGAATCCTGCATTAGAAGCGAACGAAACACTGAAAAATAGGACACATAGAATGGATCATGTAATGGCCAGGAGGCTTTCGACAACATTTAAAAGAAATTATTTTCAAACATTGAATGTCATAAACTGAACTTATGTCACAACTACAATTATTGCACGCGTTCTATTTGAAAAAAACTTCCAAAAGCTCTTATTGGATCACCCTTTATAAATATGATTTTCAGGATTGTTCAAATCATAAACAGATTGCTTATAGAATACTAAGATGATGGTGCACTACATTTAGGAGCTGTTCGTTTTAACTTTCTTACCAACCAAGCATATACTCGTATAGTAAATTCACGAAGTAAAAATTAATGATAAATTTCCTCAGGGAAGGGAGAGGGTATAGGCGACGGATACGTGATGTGTGATGTTAGGAAAGGGTACATAATTAAAACGGTTTTTAAGGATAAATATACCTATTCTGAAAAGATATTAAATTTAGAGGAATTCCATACTTAATTCCATACTTCCATACTTTCCATTTCCAAAAAGATGATAAATAGTTAGAGAAGCAAAATTTTTTCTTTGCTGGCCAAATTTAGGCTGAAATTTTGGTCCCAAACAGTCATAGGCCATTTTCCAACAAGAAACAGTTCATTGTTCCAGAAAAATCTGGACTACACGCAGATCAACAAATAGTGAATGGTCAGCATCGGTTCGATGTTCATGTTCGATCGACTCAATATTTGGCTCAGGTTGTAAAAAGGTTGCCAGTTGTCGAATGCAGGTTGTCGAAGTTCATATTTTGAATTGTTTTTATTTCCCCTCATTCAAACAGATATAGGACTTAACTGTTTGGATGAGGGTAATAGGTAGTGGATTTATGATTCTCTTTTTGTATTATTGAGTTTAGATAACAAGAATATTCTTCCTAAGGGGTTAGCCAAAAGTTCAAATGGTTTTAAAAGATTGATTTTGCAATACATGTAATATGCACTTCGGAACTCAGTCAATGTTACAAAACCACGTTTCAACCACCCACAAAAAAATGCAGGACCAATAAAACGTATAAGACCAGTACGGATATAGCTATGCACAGAAAACGAGAATTAATCGCTGTCATTGCTCAACAAGAACGGAGAAATTGCAAATTGGTTTGATGAGACAGAGTTGGACATGAATGAAATACATATTTTTTTGAACATCAGTCCGATGTTACCAATATGTGACAAAGTTTTTAATGGGATATAAATAGTTTTGTGGCGAGTCTGGATAAAGTGGAGAGAGAGGTAAAAATCAATCAAAAATAGTGTGGCGTAATTTATGGATGGCCCCTTTAAAAAATATGTTGATGTCTCACATATAACTTCCTAAAGCTTGTTCTTTTTAACTTTTTTATCAAGGAAGATCAAAAAGTTCCCAGAATAACCACCGTGTGGCGCACTCACAAGATTGTACGTCAAGAGTACATCTATCTCTGATTGTGTTGGCGGTTATTTACAATTTTAGAAATGGATTTAAATTTGCAACAACGAACTTGTATTGAATTTTGCGAAAAAAACGGATTTGATGGTGCACAAAATGTTGGAAAAGTGTTTCGGCAACGATTTTTTAAAGAAAACGGTCGTTTACCAGTGGCACGAGCGGTTAAAATGTGCTCGTGAGACAATGATGAACGCAATGGCAGACTATCGACATCGTAAACCGACGAAAACATTGAAAAAGTAAAAGAAATATTGGCCAATAACCGCAAATTAACCATCAGAGAGATAGCGGAGGACTTGAACATTGCTCTTGATCTAATTTCGTTAATGATGGATTGTGAGTGCATCATAAATTTTTGCCAGACGGCCAGAGCGTAAACAAAGAGTATTTTTTGGGCGTTATGAGACGTTTGCGTGAAGCAATTCGCCGAAAAAGACCAGAGACAATTTTGGGCAGAAAACTCGTGGATTTTGCACCATGATAACGCACAATCGCACAGTGCCATCATTATCCGTATTTTTTTTTGGCGAAAAATGCAACAAATACCATTCAACAGACACCAAATTCACTTGTTTTGGCTCTCTGTGACTTCTTTTTGTTCAATCGAGTTAAAAACCATTACGGGAAACGCGTTACAGCAGCTGAGAGGAAATAATGGAAAAATCGCAAGAAGCACTCATGGGGTATGTCCGTCAAAATCGAATATTTAAAATGTTTCGAGGATTGGATCAAGCGCTGTCATAAGTGTGTTTTAGTCGATGGGGATTACTTTGAACTTGAATTTTAATTGTCTGTATAAGTTCCGGGAAGTTTTTGAGCAAGGTGGTGGTATATTCAAATAATATTTTATTCCTCTATTTGAATACATATCAGAAATTGTTTTAGGACAAATGCATTGTTTTGCTTAGCCTTAGTTTCATCAGCGATGTCTAACATAACATTATGATTAATTTCATTTATAAAATTAATTCATTGCCCAGACCTCTGCTAAATACACACATAAACACTGTCGACAACATAAAAAATATGTATCTTTAGCCATCTTTATATTCCACATCGTCGCGCCACCACACCACAGATTTTATCATCGTCTAACAAATAGCATCAATTTTTCTTTATCACCCGTTACTGTATATTGTTAGTGTGGTGGTTTTTGACAAAGTTTTTGTGTGTTCTGCTTGGTACATGGCTTAGAAGCAAAACACACACAAAAAAAAGGAAAAGAGGTGGAAAACATTTCATAACATGATAACGTCACAATAACGACTTAAAATAAAAAAAAAACGACAACGACAACAATATGAAGATGACGAAGAAAATAAGATGAATTGAGGATTTGTGATAACAATAATAGAAAAAATTGTGTGTTTTTAATTTGATATAAATTAATTGTGGTTAGCTTAAAATGAGATATAGTTTTGCTTGCTCTGCTTTGCTCGGTTCTGTGTTGCGGTGTAGGGTGGTGGCACTATTTACTAAAATTTATTTATTTATTTTTTTTTTACGAAGAATAATGCTACTATTTAAGGGTAATTTTTCCTAGTATTTTCTTTAAGTATTAAAAATAAAGAAGTTGTTCATTCGTTACGAATATTTTGTTGTTGCTATTGTGCGGATAATAGAATTATTTTAGGTTGACATTTTCATTTATTATTTAATTGGTGAAAAGTGGATATTTGAAGATTTTTTTTTTATATTTCGTAAAAAGTAGTTTGGTAAGTATTCTTTTCTACTACTTCTCTTACATTGGAAAGTCACAGACCAACAAAAAAAAACTAACTAAAAGTTGAAAATGTTTTATTGTTTTTCTCCCCAAATTTTTGTTGTTACTCCTTTTCCTCAATTTTTTTTTGTTGGTTGGTAAAGTTTTTCTAATATTAATAAAAATAAATGGTCAAATGTTATTCAAATAAAAAGGTACTTTAGAATTGTATTTTGGTTTCAATTTCCAGAATACAACAACAATACCAAAACTTAAGTAGGTTACTTGTGTTTTATCTTTGTGAATATTTATGGTTTTGACATTATTACGAATTGAAATTGTTTAGGATCGAAGATGGTTTGATATTTGTTGTTGCCATTATTTTATTCCGGCCTCTAAGAAAATAAAATAACTTAAATAACATTAAATGAAAAGAAAAGTATATTGACGCCTTTATATATGTATGTGGACCGACCAAAGTACTAAGAAACTTTACGAAAATGTTATCGCATTTGTGGTTATGTAAATTTTTAAAGAATGTTTACAAATTGATAGAAATAAAAAATGGATATCACTCGTAAATATGGGGCTCCAGAGATTTTTGATTTTACGTATATGTATGTATGTATGAAATTATTTACAAGAAAGGACATTTTTAAGAAGATTGGTGATTTAACATATTTGGGTGTTTGTGAGGATGTTTGACAGAATAAACATCTGATATGGTGAGTTTGGCTTATACTTACTTATTTGTTCAATCAATAGGAAATGTGAGTTTTTTATAAGGTGAACCGTAACGGCCCAATTTTATCTAAGTTTAAACAGGTATTGGTTTATATTCCTCTATTACACCAAAATTAATTATTTGTAATTATTATTATCGACCAACCAGTGTTTTTGTTATTTTTGGATATGAGTTAGATCGTCTAATTGATCCCATAAAAGTTCCATTTCATTTCGTTCTGTTTAAAATTATAGCTTAGTCAACAAAGCTCATTCGATATCGATTTTGAAATTGTTCTCTTTTGACATTTGACAAGTAAAATCTACGCCATTGCTAAAAATGGTACGATATACGCTTCAACAACGCATTGACATATCGATGTCTCGTCGATGTTAAAGGCTTTTAAAGTTTAGTTCGATCACCATAAACGTCGTATCTTCGTTGATTGCGTCCTTCAAATGCTTCAAAATGATCTGGATTTTCATAAAAAATCATCTTCAGTGATATTATCCATTTTCAGCTCGGAGGCTAAGTATAATAAGCAGAATTGCCACATTCGGAGCTCTGAATGATTGAAAAGCCTATCCATCCTCAATGTTCGTTTTTGGGTCGGCTGTGTGACTTGATCTTACTGTTTCAAAAATGGGGCTGGTGCAACTGTTGGATACGATACCTTCCTCTTTACAAAGAAATAAACATTCATTGATTTCTCTTAAAACAATACTCGGTTTTTAAAATCAAAATGAAACTCTTTATTTTGTGAAGTGTTTTTCAATTAGTGATTGGTTTTTTGGTATAAGATTGAAAGATTCCACTAATTAATAAATAAGAACTATTTTAAGTACCTAAACCAGGATCTTTAGATTATCGTTTATATTAGGTTTCGGTTTAGGTTGTTGTGGCTGCTTTCGCACACTAAGACCGGCGATGGTCCGTTGTGATACCACTCTTTGTACGGCTATAGGTCCGAGTTTATAAATACTGACATGGAAGTTGGGTCGGCCCATGGATTCTAAACACGACAGGAGATCCAGATATATGTTCATTTTTACACCACCGATTGCACCGCCCAAACAATCGAAGGTAAAAAACCCATTTGAATCTTTCTTCGAATCGGGATTCGAACCCGGTACCTCCCGCTCCAACTACCGCAGCTTTAACCACTGTGCCACCTGGGTGGTTATCGTTTATATTACTAGAGATAAAAATGCCAACAGTAATAAAAATAACGTTTGGCTCATACAAAAAAAAGGTTTTGGAATATACATAAAAATCAGTAACCAATATGCCATTATGATTTTCTGATACCTTAGGTCATAATATATCTGAATATGAAAATTGAGGTTAATCGTCTGAGTCACAGCATCTCCAGGATTTTTTGAAGTTTTGGCCCATCCATAAAAATCAGTTTTTTTACTTTGAGCTATGGAGGGACCCCGAGTAACCAATATGCCATTTTCTGATTTATTGGTTACTCGGGGGTCCCTCCATAGCTCACAGTGAAAAAACTGATTTTAATGTATGGGCCAAACCTTCAAAAAAATTCTGGAGGCGCTCTGGCTCAGATGATTATCCTCAAACTTCATATTCGGATGTATTATGGCCTAAGCTATCGGAAAATCACAATGGAATATTGGTTACTCGAGGGTCCTTCCATAGCTCACAGTGAAAAAACTGATTTTTTTGTATGGGTTAAACTTCAAAAAATTCTATATGTATTTTTTAATATTATATAAATATTCACGGACAAATTCTGCTGGTTTCAAAACGACAGCAGAAAAAATCTCTTTAGCGATTGTAGTACCTCTGGAGGTGAATAGAAAAAATATTTTTTTGCTAGATTTTTTTCTGCTATCTTATACAGCATCCAAATCACCCAGTTGAAAATGTATAAAATATGACAGATATATCACAGATCCAATATATAAATGAACCGCAATAACCATAATTTTGTTCAAACCCTTCACCATGTACGAACGTGAGGGTTGAACTTCTATTAACCAGGATAACACATGATTAAAAACGAAATTTAAGCAGATTTTAAATTCTTACTTCGATCTAGTCGAATATAAAATCAATAAATTTATAAATAAATACGATTAATTCTTAGACAATGCCAAGAAGATGAAACAGAGTGTCCTAATCAAAGGAAATATAAAATATAGCACAGTTAGTTGTATTTAACCATCTGCTTAAGAATAGAATACGTGAGTTGAACCCATCTATCAGACTATACGTAGAGTATGTAATATATGGTCGGTATAAACACGACCTATACGATGATGCCCTGAGCTGTCTGCCAAAAGTATACGTTAGTACCCTAAAAACGAATTGCATTTTAAGTGTAATTGCGATTCCACCACAGTTTGTAAAAATAAATAATAGCAAAGAAGCAGATCTACTAATTAGATTAAAATAACCACTAAATTTCGATAGACACCATTTAGTGCTTAACGAATCTATATCAAAAACTTTATGACGTAAAGTACTGTTTATATTTGTCATAAGACATATGTGTTTATCTCAAGTGTGAATATATCACAAGTAACCAAAATTGAAATATTAAAATTTAGTAAGGAAGTTCAAAGATCTATAAGAGTATAACTAGATAAAATATTTATTCAAGTGATCAATCACCGGTTCCAATTTTTCTAAGAATTATCACATTTCGTGCTTCAGACAATATATACAGATAAACACTGTACCCTAGATCATCAATATTCTCTTCAATCCCCAAACATTTTCGCCTTCATACCGAATTCCCGCACTTTTTTGACATTGACAAGAATACGAAAAATTCGATCACACATTTTTTTTATCCAACATTAAGAAGAAAAAAAAATGAAAAATTTTATCAAATTTCAAATCAAATCAATCAAATCATTTAAAGGCGTAAAGTTGTGCTCGATAAACAATGTTTCGACAATGCTTTAAATACGTAGATACACAGGATTGATGAATATTACAAAAAGAAGGGAAAGCGGGCGATGGCAAACAATACAGAACACAAAAGACAATTTAATAGCGTTATAGCACAAGGAAGTAATTTCTACTTTACGCGATAAATCGGAATCACATTTGGATTCGATCAATTTGTTAGTGTTGTACTTGTCTACATATAGCCAATTAAATTGATTGCCTTTGTATATGATACATATGTATATCTCGCCAGCTTTTATATTCATCAAAGTTTATATTTGTTCATTGACGATGTATAACTGTTAAATTCTTTTTCATTCCTGGAATATATAGCAGCCACTCATTTAATTTCGTTTGGTTGATTTGATTTGTCTTGTACAGTCGAAATGTTTAAAATATACTGGCAACATACAGACACTGTGTGGTGTACATATAAAGTACACACCATGGATGTGAAAATGCGAATCAATACACAAAATTGTTGTATTTTTATGACTGACATTATGATGGTAGTATAACCAACCCGTTTTGCCTTGCTCAGCACATTTTTTTTTTGTTATTTTATTTTATTATAAAATTAATTAAGTTTTGATTTGAATTATAGATCAAAAAATCATTATGTATCGATGGGTTGTGTTGAATTGAAATGATTGGAAGACTGATATACACAATCACGCATGTACGAACATAAAATCTGTTGGCTTAATAAACAAAACGTTCAACATACAATGAACCTTTATATTATGTATGTTCATACACATATATAGGAAGGAAAATAAGAAGATTTTCATATATTGATTTTCTTTCAAATAATATTTATCACCTAAACTCTTTCAATATTTGAACATTTTTACCAAATTAGAAATTTCTTTCATATTTTTTCATTGTATTTAGACAATTTTCCATTTTTCAAAATGCATTAAAACCATTTTCCGTATATAATCTGATAAAAATTTCAAGATAGTTTGTAATTTTAATTTATAAACCGGAAAATGGTTATGAGTATAAAATAAAAATTGGATTTTTATATCATTTACCAACTGGTCATTTTCATTCAATGTTTTTCTCAACTTTTCTCCTTTTTATTTTTATCTCCCGACAGGGAGCTTATTGTCTTTGCATTTATACAATTTCATTTACCATACTTACAATCCCTGCTTCATACATACAAGTTTTTCTATTTATTTTTCCGATCAAGATATATGTTCTCTTTTCCTTTTAAAATTTGTTTTTCCATTTTTCATTCAACAGTGTTTCGGTACTATTGCGTTCCATTAATATTTGTTTTACTTGTGTGTTAATTTTTCTTGCTATATGTTTATTATTATTGTTGGTGAAAGTTTTTTTAAAGAATGACGATTAAGATTGTGTCAAAAAAAAAATTCAAATTTATAAAAATATTATTTGTGTTGCAAATTGTCTCAACAACAATATTTGATCTTTATAGCTCTACTCGAAGTTATTGGTTTGGCTTTACTCAAAGTAAATAAGATGAAAATTAATATACTCTTAGAGCCCCACTATAAGACAAGGAGATATTTTTCTAAACTTCCAATATGAGTGCCATTGTATTTAAACCTAGCAGTTATGTCATTATACATAATTCCAATTTGTAGATCTTATAACTCCGCGATAGCTTAAGTATAATCAATTAAAACATTTGCTTGAGTTGAGAGGATTGTTTCTAAAAAGTATCATCTTCGAAAAGTTCCGTTATTCTTTATGCAAAGATAATCTAAGCAAACCGCTAGAAACATAGTGTATCGCAAATGATCTAGGTGTAATTCCCGGGGTTAAAGGTATAACGTGATGTTTCACGTTTGCCTAAAGAAATAAAAAGGAGGAAATCATCGATGATTCATAGTTAGGTATACAGCAAGGTATACTCATAACCTGTGTTATCATTTCCTGTAGCTAGATGGAATGCTTAAGGCCACACAATTGTAACAAAAATCATATGTTATAATCACTTGTTTTAACAAGAGAAAAAGGAAACAAAGGAAATCTATACTTTCTATACAATCAAAGCTCCTTAATATACAAGCCGCAATGATCGAAAATGAGCTTAAAATCTGATTTCCATTATGAAAAAAATTTTGTCAGTATTTTTTACTGAAAAAAACAAAAACGAGAAAAAAATTAAAAATGCCATTAGAGTGACAGAGGTTGTTTTTGACTTTTTCATTTTTTTATATTGAGTAACATAACCAATAAATTTTAAATTTTTTTTTTTTGAAATAACCAAAAAATCTACAAAAAAAATAAACTTAACATAATTATTCATTATTTTAATTATTTTCACAATGAATTAAGACGAATGGCACAAATAAAATACTTCTCTTGTTATATTTTGTCAGTACTGCTAGAATAATTTTCTCAGTAACCATAAAAATTTATTCAGTACTGAATAAATTTTTTATACTGGAAATATTTTTTATTTCTCTCGCACTTTAAGAAAAATTATATTTTTTATCTCGCATTGACTATTTTGTCAGTATTTTTTCATAATGGAAATTAGGCTTAAAAAGTATATATCCCTAATTTACAAAAACATCAGTAAGGTATTACGACATTACAAAATAAGAAAATTACTCTACATTTTAACACAATTACTACAAAATTTGAGACAGTGTACAGAAATATTTTTTGTTTTTTCTTTGCTGTCAATTTTGCTTATAGGTTACCTATGTACGGATAATAACAAACTATTTATTATAATAAAACGTAAATGTAATATTTAATAATTAATATTGCTATCACTTTTGAGTAGTGGATAAATATGTAAATGATGTCATCTGTGAATGTGATTGTTGACTTGTGCAACTGCATTATAGAATTGGTCATATAATTGTGGAGACATCACTACTCGTTGTGATGATGATCGAGTTCGTTTATAACAAAATCCACTGTGTTGAACGATTCCAAATTAAATTTAACTAGCTGAAGTTCTTAGTGGATTGCGTGATTTTTTTTTTTTATTGATTCATGGAGGAATTGGAGTATTTACTTGTTACTCCTCCCATATTTGCTAATTTAAAAAAATCGTTCAGCTCCTCCATTTGATATAAAGTGGTAAGACAACGTTAAGGTTGGTTCTTCTCAGCACGACATAAATTTACTAATGAATTGAGACCCGCTGTCGGTTATAAGGTTATAAAAGTTTCCGTATTACCATAATGAGAAAAATTAAGTCATCATCTCGATGTAAATCGTTGACGTAAGTGCAGTCGTGAACGTCGGAAAACATTGAATATTTATATACCGGGTACTAGTTTCAATAGGAGTTCTTGAAAAATTGGATAAGGTCGGTGATGTTATTATAATCAATTGTTTCAAAATGTGTTTTGTGCAACTACCATAAAACATAATACAACCAGACAAAATGACCGTGATTCCTCGATGCTTCGCTAGTTTGTCGTTATCTACTCCAATAATCAATCTAAGAGAACTCCAATAATCAATCTAAGAGTTTGGTCACACTTGATCCAGTGAGGCATGAAATGATACCGCTGCACGTGGCAATATCTTAAAACAGAATTTATTAACACAATAGATGCATCTGTTTAACAATATCACATATACATGCTTCATATCCAACTGAAGTGGAAAGTTTACCTAGTCGTGATGGTAATTTAAATTAGAATATGTTTCAATGAACTTTTTTGATATGAACTGAATAGAAATGTATGTAGAGTAAGCTATATTGGTACCGTTTTATTTGTAAACGAAGACAGTCATGGAAGTGTAAAATTGTCACTAAAGGTATATAGACGAGACAGGATTATGTCAGATCATACATCTGTTATTATGACAATCAGTGCACCGATTGTTAAGAAAACTAGTCCACCCTGGCTAACAAATAATAAAATTTGCTGGGGCAAATTTCAGAAACTAACTGAGGACAAAGAAACTGAAACTACTTGTAATAACTACTAATATGAAACTACTCTACACTTTTTGTGCAACAAACTAAAACTGCTAGTAATACCGAGCAGTATTTCGCAGTATTCAGACTCAAACACGTTCCAAATCAATAGAAAGTCGCTCAAATAATCGTGATACCCAAACCAAACAAACCATTTAATGACAAAAACTCGTATAGGCCGATTTCCTTACTCCCAATAATTTCAAAAATATTCGAGAAATTACTGCTTAAGCGACTCAAACCAATAATTGATGAAAGGAATCTTATTCCAACTAATCAATTTGGATTTAGAGAAAACCATTCAACAATCAAGCAAGGTGTTCGGATTATAATTATGTTAAATGGAGATATACTTGAAAAAAGAAAGTTTGTTCTAGTATTTTTTTGGATGTGGCACAGGCCTTCGATAAAGTTTGGCAAAAAGGCTTGGAATACAAATTATAACGAGACTTAAGCAATTTTATGAAATACTAAAATCTTACATAGCTAACCGTCACTGTCATGTTAAACTAGTTGGTGAATACTCGGAAATTAAGAAAATATCAGCAGGACTACTACAAGGTAGCGTTCTGGGACCAACTATATTTGTACTATACCTCTGATCTGCCAACGATAGAAATGCAACTATAGCATCGTTTGCAGATGATACGGTCGTCTTATTACAGTTGCTGATAAGATAACATAGAAGAATCCACAAGCAAATTGCAAAGAGCGACTAATATGGTCAACACTTGGAAGGAAAAGGTGGCGAATGAAACTGAATGAAGCAAAATCTGTTCACGTAAATTTCACCAATAAAAAGGTTGATTGGATACCAGTAGAACTGAACTCCACAGCAAAATACCTATAGACATGACTATTGACGCGAAACTAAAATGGAAAGAGCACGTGAAAAAAAAGAATAAACCATAAGATACAGAAAAACGAATTGGCTCTTCAGAACTTCTCCCGTTCTAAGCTTACTTTGCATAATAAATTGCTACTGTATCAGCAAATTCTTAAGCCTGTAAAGTCATCCAGTTATTCCAAACCAAATTAGTCAACATAAAAATGCTTAAATACGCCGAATTTTGGATAACACACAGTGAGAAGACCGCGAAGGAAGGAACCACTTGATCTACTAGATCCCACCTGGATTGGCTAAAAATATAATAAAATTATGTAAATATATAACAAAACTTTACATAAATGTTTCATCAGTAAATACACTATATATGATTAAAGTTATTAAGAGCCATCTCTCATCCAACACTGGAATTATATGTTTCTGTTTCGTAGTCCATACGGCATTGATCTCGTTTTATATATTTGTATACGG
This sequence comes from Tipula lateralis, assembly GCA_963932295.1. Taxonomy (NCBI): domain Eukaryota; kingdom Metazoa; phylum Arthropoda; class Insecta; order Diptera; family Tipulidae; genus Tipula; species Tipula lateralis. Next base: position 68,634,262 of record OZ010737.1, read on the forward strand.
CGTTTATAACCAATTATAACACATACATATTTAAAAATTTAATAAATGAAAACGTTTTTATTTTAATCATAATTATTAAAATAATAAGTGTTTATATTTGATTTCTTATGAAAATGTTTTGATTAAAATATTGCTATAAATATTTTTTTTCAGTATTTTTCATTCATTGAGCCAAAAATCTTCAATTTATATCAGTTTTTATGGGATGTATTAAAATATATACCCCTTAAATAAGCTCGATAAATTTAAAAAGTTGCTGCTTGTATTATTTAGGATGCTTTGATACAAAATAAGTAGGTAAACGTTACTGCCAAATCGAAGACAGAGTTACTTTACTCTACTGTCTCCCGTTTCTGTGGAAACTTCCGGTAAATTTTCTACTAACGGTACTAGAGTTTAAGTTGATCTTATGTTATATACTGACGAATGATTAATTTAAAATAAACTATAAAACTCAACAACTTTAGTTTAAAACTTATCTTACTAAATTAAGTAACTTACGAAATAATTACATAAAACTTGTAGAACTCTCTGAATCAGCCAAATCTAATCTATGGCTTAGAGGCCGTAAACAGTCCTTACCGTGTCTTAAATGAGACCTTACGAATCGTTTTAACCATTGTAGGTGGTCAGCGAAACGAATGTTTTTACACACAATCGCCTTTTTATGTCATCCGGTTGCATGTTAATTTTTGGTCAACGGCGGGAATTGAACTCGAGACCGCGGCGTGATGAGAAACTTTGTTAACCATTAAGCTACAACCCGCGAATCAGCCAAAACAATTATATAATCACGAGCATAAAAAGATTAGTCAATATTTTGATTAGTCAATATTAATATTTTTATAACAAGTGGATGGAAATCGTATTGCATCGTCATCTGGATGCGCGTGTTGACGTACTTGTATTAATGAACAGTATTGTCTATGAAATAATTTCCGCGTTTATTCAACCGATTTTAAGTACACTTCCCTAGTTTTTGGTCATAAATTTCAATTTTGAGAACAAAAAAATAACACATAGTATTTTGTTGCCAGCTTTAAGATTAAGGGAATGGATTGAAATATAAAGAGGAATAATTGTCAATTTCGTTCTAATCTTAATAGTTTAATAATTTCGTAAGTTAGATAATTAGAATAAAGTATTTATTCAATGGTTAAACGAGCATCAAAAATACATGTATCAATCTAACCTAATTGATATTACCCCATGCTACAGTGAAACAATAGTTCACCGCAACACACTATCCATAAACTTTATCTTTAATTTAACAATAAACTCAAATATTGAAATAATCGTCGTAATAAAAATATTCAAGCTTCAACATATTATATGTATACGATAGTGCCGTATCGAACCAAAAACATAACAACATAACTTAAATCAAACATTAAATATGTACCTAAATATGTTGAACCAGGAAATTGCTTTAACTTAAATTACCTAAACGGAATGTATATTGAAAAAATTTGATATCCTTGAAAAAAAAAGGAAAAACAGGAGGGAACAACAAAAACTCCGCTATATCGCAGAAAACCCCTATTTAGCTGTTCAATAAATTTATTTAGCAAATAAATTAAATCGGAGGAAATATTTTCGATAGGTTAGGTATCCTATATACATATATATATATATATATATATATATATATATATATATATATATATATATATATATATATATATATATATACGCGTCGTTGCCGGTATGAGATGGGTGGTAAGGCATATAGGCATAGAATATATTCACATAGAGAGGCAAAAAAACAAATAACTGACGTAAATCGAAACAAAATATGATATCAAAATGAAAATACAACAAAAAAAACAAATCGGGAAAAACTTTTGATTTATCGAAAATATTTTCCCAACATTTTTGTGTTCAACAAAACGTCGTGTGTTATAATTTTTTCGGTTGGTTTTGATGGTTTTATTGCCATCTCGAAAAAATAAAAAACTTGGGTACTTAAAATATATGACTGAAATGAAAATTATTAGAAATCATATTTGAAATATTAGATTTCTAATATCAAGGACCCAAATTTTCCAGATTATGTTTTCTGCTTTCCTCGCAGTCACCCATTCCAAGCACATATCTTTCTAGATATACATGTAGTATATAATATACATATGTGTGTATATATACAGTTGTATATTTATGGTTTTATATTATGTGTGTGTTTGTGATTAGATTTTTCTTGGAAAATCTATATATAGTGGGAAAATATTAATATAAAAGTTTATTTATTTACGATTATGATTATGATTCTTATGGTGGAATAATAATAAATGTATTAATTGGTGATTAGTTATACAACTACTGTGTGTCTATACGTGTCGATTAGTCTATTATCATCGCTATGTATTTACAAACAAAATGTATCTATTTGTTAATAGTAACAGAAGGCGAGATTTTGAACATCTTCGACTCGGACTGTATACAATTTTAGGTAAAATTTATTAATATCGATTTATTGTTACGGTTTCGAGTCGTTGATCTATGTGACATTTTCCGATCATTGTATAATATTTCTTATTTATGTCTATAATGTGTTTGTTTTTTATAAATTTTCCCTACCCTATACATTGTATAAAAAACAAAAGAAATATACGGGGATTTCTTTGAGTTTGGAACATTTGTAATAATCTAATGATAGTAAAAATATAAAAGCAAGACAACAATAAATTCTATTTTTAGTTTTCCGTCTTTTCTTATATTTTCGAATTCCGAAATCCAAATGTATTTTAAAATGATTTATTGAGATAAAAAAAAATATATATTTTATTGTTAAGTAAATTATTTCGATTTTTTATTGCCAATATTCAAATGGGAATTCGAATTTGTTGTGAATACGATTAGAATGCAAATGATTTAGGTAATATTGAAAATTTTATTTTTGGGCATACAAAAAGTTTTAGTGGAAACTTATCTAATATATTCATCGGTTTTTGTCTAAATTATTTATAAAGGGTGTTTTTTTAGGAGGTTTGTTTTTCCGATAGATGTCGTTTTATTTTATGACAGTTGTTTTGACAGCTCAAAGTGGCATTTCTACTCAGTATTGTTTGGCAAATCATTATGAATAGGTTAACTCCAGAACAACGTTTTCAAATCGTGGAAATTTATTTTCAAAATCAGTCTTCAATTAAAAATGTTTATAGAGCACTTCGTGAATTTTATGGTGCACATAATCGTCCGTCAGAGACCACCATAAAGAACGTAATTACCAAATTTCGGTCTACATTCACTCTTTTGGATGCCAAGCCACCGACAAGAATGAGAAGAGGTCGTACAGAAGAAAATATTGCTGTCGTTGAGGCCAGTGTCGAAGAAAACGACAATTTATCGATTCGTCGTCGTGCTCAGCAAATTGGACTTTGTCCATCGACTTTATGGAAAATTTTACGTAAAGATTTGGGTTTGGTGCCATACAAAATTCAATTGGTGCAAGAATTAAAGCCACACGACCATCGTTTGCGCCGTGAATTCAGTGATTGGTCGTTAAATCAATTGAACGAAGATCCATCTTTTTACCGTAAAATTCTCTTCAGTGATGAGGCGCATTTTTGGTTAAATGGATACGTCAACAAACAAAATTGTCGCATTTGGAGCAAAGATAATCCACACGCCGTTCAAGAATTACCAATGCATCCTGATAAATGTACTGTTTGGTGCGGTCTATGGGCTGGTGGGATCATCGGTCCATATTTCTTTAAAAATGAGGAAGGACGACGCGTTACCGTGAATGGAAATCGATACAGAACCATGTTAAATGAGTTTTTGTTGTCAAATCTTGAAGATATGGATATGGATGAAATGTGGTTTCAACAAGATGGTGCCACTTGCCATACAGCACGTGAAACAATCGACTTATTGAAAGAAACTTTCAACGACAATATTATTTCGAGAAATGGTCCGGTGAATTGGCCTCCGCGTTCGTGCGATTTGACGCCACTCGATTACTTTTTGTGGGGATACGTGAAGTCATTGGTTTATGTGGATAAACCCTAATCGATTGACGCTTTGGAAACCAATATTCAACGTGTCATTGCTGACATACGCCCTCAAATGCTTGAAAAAGTGCTGGAAAATTGGACCTCCAGAATGACATTTGTGAAAAATAGTCGTGGTAGCCATATGCCAGAAATTGTGTTTAAATGTTAAATGCCAAAAAATTATCTACCAAATAAAAAAAATTTTGGTCATTTCATAATTTTAAATGTGTTTTATTCAAAAAAAAAATCGGCAACCTCTTAAAAAAACACCCTTTATAATAACATTAAGTAAAATTAATATAAATGCAGAAAATAGTTTTAAATATACTTGCATTCTGGACCAGGATGGAAACTTTTGTGTTAGCGTCGATGCGGTACTAAATGCAAGGCATGAACATTTCTCTGTCCAATTTAATGTTCCATATGGATTAGAAGCTGTTATTTAAATAACCAACAAATACAAACTACAGAGATGTTCATTGAAAGATCCATATTATGAGGAATTTACCATTGTCATGCAGAGATTAAAGAAAAATCGTTCACCGGGAGTTGATTGCATTAATTCACAGCTTTTGATATTCAGAGGGCTAACCTTATGGAACTATGTCTTTGCGACCTTGTTCGATTGGTATATGGCGAAATGATGGTATGCGTGACGAAAGGAAAGTGGCCGTGTTATGCCCAATATTCAAAAAATCGGTTGAAATGCGAGAATTATCGCAGTATAGCTCTCTTTGCACAGCATACAAGTTTCTGACATCGAAGTTTACTCTATTATGACTATATTGGTTACCATTTAGAAAGTAATAGATATTCCATCTAATTTCCATGATTTAATCTCACTCATTCGTTTGTTCGAATCATTGTAGTGTCTCCTTTAATTTCCTTAAAACAGGGTTTTTTCAAAGGGAGTGTAATGTCACATTTAAAGTACTTCTAACCTTTGAAATTTTTGGACAAATTCACTTTCCCTTTTTCTACACAGATTCACCAGGAACATACGAAGTACATTTGCAGCATCCATAAAATCATATTCTTCTACATCTGCGTCTTTTTGGTTTTTCATATCAGCTTGTTCATTACCTTTAATCTGTAGATGAGAAGGTATCCACTGACGAACAACTTTTTTCTCACAAGATCGAAGGTACTGAAACAACTTATTAACATAAACAATGTCCTGGGTACCTCCTTTCTTACTTATTAATTCTAAACCAGTCAGAAGTCGGATAGTAAAGGAACCCTTCTTCTCTCGTCATTCATTGCCAACTTGAGTTTTTCCAAAATCTCAATCAATTTTTAACATTTTCCCTTTTTTTAGTGCTAAAACACTTACACTATCATGATTTATACTAGCATCTGTATACACAGTCAAATGAGCAAAGTATTTCATTTTCATCTTGTAAAATTCTCTCTTAACTGATAACTCATTCATCAAAGCTAAATCGAGTCTCTAAAATTCAGAAATACTACCAGATTTGCAGGAGTGGTTGGCATTACTTTTTGGCTCTTGTCAAATATGTTCTTATTCTCCAAATACAAAAGAGGTTCTTTCAGTTTTCCTAAAATCTGTTCCTGTCTTTGTTTGGGTATCATTTCATTCACTAACGCGTTCACGCAGCACTGTGATCCATTCACTCTTATAATTGAGAGGTGAATCACCCATTTCAGAGTGTTTATTCGAGTTGAATTAATCATACGTATTTTGGATCATCATACGCAATTTTAGAAGATACTAGTGCTTTTCGTAACATGTCAGTTAAGTTTTTAGTATTCGAAAGGAATTGCCCAATAAAGACGGATCTCATTTGAAAATCTTTTAGAACCAACGCATATAAAGGGTCATCCAAAAAACGCGCCTACATGTTTTTTTTAAATAAAACACAAACTATTTGCAATTTTTTCAAGCTGTTTTTTTTTATTAAAAGTATGATCCATTACAATTATACGTGGAATAGAATATCATTCAAGTGTCCACCACGACTGCGTCTGCAGGCATCAATCCGAATATCGAAATTTTCAATGACTTTCCGACATGTTGCTGGTGTTATTTCACGAATTGCAACTTGAATGTTGTTCTTTAGATCATTAATTGTTTGTGGCTTGTTAGCATACACTCGACTTTTTAAAAAAACCCACAAAAAAAGATCTAATGGTGTTAGATCACATGACCTTGGAGGCCAATTGAAATCTGAATTTCGTGAAATTACACGTTGAGGAAATTTTGATTGCAAAAACGTAATGTTTTGTCGAGTTGTGTGACATGTAGCACCGTCTTGCTGGAAATAGACGTCAGACACATCAATATGGCTCAACTGTGTCCATAAAAAGTCTCTCAACATTGATTGGTATCGCTCAGCATTCACAGTAACAGCATTTCCAGCATCATTTTCGAAGAAGAATGGCCCAATGATTCCATTTGCCCAAAATGCACACCAAACATTAACTTTTGGTGGGTGTAGAGATTTTTCATGAATAACACGAGGATTTTCATCACCCCAGATACGACAATTTTGCTTATTGACGAATCCATCCATTGTGAAATGAGCTTCATCACTAAACAAAATTTTGCTTGAAAACAATGGATCTGTCGTTCGTTGTTCAATAATCCAGCTAGCGAAATTACGACGTTGTAAATGGTCTCTTTCTTTCAATTTCTGGGTTAATTGAATTTTGTAAGCGTGTAAATGCAAATCTTTATGCAAAATCCTCCATAAGGAGCCATAAGATATGCCCAATTCTTGCGAACGACGTGAAATTGATGTTGTCGGTTCATTTTCTACATTTTCACTAACAGCAGCAATATTTTCATTTGTGCGTACAGTTTTTGGTCTTCCACTTTTTGGTTTATCAGTAACACAACCAGTTTCATCGAATTTTTTCACTAATCTTTGAATTGAAGATTGATTTGGCCGATTATTTACACCAAAAAAATCACGAATTTTGCGATGGGTATTTTTCAAAGAACGCCCATTTTCATAATAAGTTTTAATGATGTAAACGCGTTGTTGCAATGTGTACCTGTCCATGGTTAAAACTGTACTACCTTCTAATAAAACAAAACGGCTTATGTCATTTGAAAAGATGTCACGTGTAAAAATTATATACTGCTGACATCTAGGCGTCACATTTGGATAACCCTTCGATAATAGAAGATTTTTCAATCAAGGACTAAATCCAGAATATACGAAAAAAGGATCAAAAAATTCGAATTAAACAAATGGTCTAATTTTGCCCATTAACAAAATGTCATAGTTATCGTTTACAAAAAAAAAACGCAAAAAACAATCGTTTAGATTCATAAATATTTTATCTTTTGCACAAGGACATTGATCAAAAGAAGGAATTTCAAATTGGAATACACTAGAAGAACCTTCCCAATATATTAATTTGATTTTGCAACTCCGTTTATGAGGAGTGAACGCAATCTGCGAACCGAACAACGTTCATCAAAAAAACTATAGAGGCACATTAACGGATACCAAGGAGGATTTCCTCAAAATTGGCCAGTCACTGATCAAGTTTTCTAGCTATGGATAATTCTTTCCAAGTACTACGAAACATTTCGCGATGTACACCAGATATTCCTAAATTTCAAGCAAGCCTATGATCGATAAAAAATAAATATAATATAAAAAAAAATAAAAAAAAATATGTACATCTGTGTAAAATGAGAGCAAAGCAGTCACAATGCTGTGTCTAAGTTGAGAACAGGCTATCGACAAGGAGATGCGCTGTCCTCGATGCTTTTTAAGATCATGTTGGATACGTCTTTCGTTAAAGTGAAACATTTCAAGATAATATCTTATTACGAGAATCCAACCAATTTTTTGCATATGCAGATGATATCTATGTGCACTCAGAAAAAAACATGGGTCAAAAACACTAAAAAACTAGGCCAATTTAACCAAAAACGTAGTATTTTTCAACCAACCAAATATCTTAATAAAATACTTGGTTTAACTCTTGGTTAAAATAATTTTTAATTTTAAATAACTAAACTTTGGTTATTAAAATAAAACATTTAGTAACTTTAACCAAAAGAATTAAATATAAAAAAAATAATTGTTTTTAATAACCTAATAAAAAGTTAAATTAACCAAAAAAAAAGTAAATTTCACACACGACTTAGTAAGTTTTAACAAGTTTTATTATTTTATATAATCCCAAATTTAGTCAATATTTGAAATTATTTTGGTTGTACAGATCAATTACTTGACTAAATTTACCAAAAATTTAATATATTACAACAATTGGCTAAGGTAAATTCAACGTATTGTTAGTATATTTCATCGGGCCAGATGTTTTGCATTTTAGGCAACCCACTATGAACTGATGGTTCCATTAGTACTATTTTGCTTAAATAAATTATTTCTGTCCAGCTTCAATTGAACAATATTTTCAAAATGTGAGTAAAGCCAAATCTTATTTAAACTAAAATCTAAAACGATGCTTACCAAATAAATCAAGATATAACTCATAATTTTTTGATTCATTATAAAATTGGTTATTTATTTTTGGAAACTAAATTTGGGAAGCACAAACGTGTTTTCACTAAAAAAACAACAACACAATCTGACGTTTAAAATTGCATTTTCAATAAATTCCGTTTTCTAGTAACCAAGAATTTTGATACTTTGAACTAAATATTTGGTTAAAGCAAATAATTGTTGGTGAAAACCATACTTTTGCTTTAATAAAGGTATATTTTACCAAAATTATTTTAAAATCTTTCTGACAAATAATTATTGTTTGGACTTCTAATTAATGATAAAACTTAACTTTGTTATTTTAATTAGATAATTTAACCAAATTCACGTACCAATATTTTGGTTAACTAGCAAAATTTTAATTTTTCAAATAAAAGTAGAGAATTGGTGAATATAACCAAAAAAAAACTTGTGTTAACCAAAGTAACCAAATTGTATTACTAAGACTTTTGTTATGATATTTTTCTGAGTGTGATTGGATAAGAGTAAGAGAGATACTTGGTCCAGTGGAGCAGTGTTCAAAATCAACAAGTTGGTCTAAAAATCAACGAGTCCAAAAGGAGTGATAAGATTCAATAATCTTGGATCTCTAATTACTCACTGCTTGCAACAGTATGAATAGCTAGCTCGTGATCGTATAACCAATAGAGTCAGATTGTTGACACGGCACGGGCCGACAATGACCTATAAAAGCCGTTAAAAAATTTATTTCCTTATATCGTCTTTTATTTATATTTGTTTTAATCGGAGGACAATTTCCTTGCAGATTTCTATTCAATAAATTTCGTTTACTTATGAGTGAGCACAGATACAAGATTTTATCTATCTAGACTCTATATCTTTTGTTAACCTTTAATTTTTATTATTATTATTCTAGATGTCAAGTAAGATGCACCATACAAGAATGAAATTAATCATCAACGATTGTTCCAACCTGATAATTTTCCCATTTTCAAATATAAAACGAAAATTTTCTGCATTTTATGATGATTTCTCTCGCATTGATACACACACATATAAATACAGACATACATTAGGGAAAAGCCCCATTGCAGCACTACTATATATTCAGTTTATAATTTTTACACAATTTTTGACCGATCAATGCACTCTCATTGTATGTACATTCGAAATGGATATAAAAATGTAATTAAATAATTCATGTAATTGATTGAAATCACCTACCTTATATCCTGTTAATTCTCCGTTTAGTAAATGTGTAGGGGGTGGTGACCACCGTACATATGCTGCTGTATTATTTATAACACCAACTCGAACATCGGTTGGTGGTGCCGAGGGTGGTCCATCCATTGTTTTACCTTTTCGTATATTCGACACACTACCGCTTAAACTTGATGGAACACTTGCGAAAATTTCGTATTCCGTATGCGGTTTCAGCTCGGTAAGAGTGTATTCTTTTAAATCCAACTGAGTTGTTACGATTTGAAAATCTTTACCCAAATTTGTGGTTGTGGTATCGATTGGCCGATAATGTAGTGTTAATATTGTTGATGGAACAATTTCATTAGTTATATCCCAATTGACTTCGAGAGCTGATGATGATATTGGCGTTATTGTACTGATAACTATGGTCTGTTCCGATCCCCATCGACTACCCGGTATATCAGGAACTTTAGCGATTCCACTCGCATCACTAGCACTTACCACTCGTAAATAGATTTTCTTTACAATGCTTCCGGCTTCGTTTAATGCGGCACAAGCATACCAACCCTGTAATGATATAACCGATATAAATGATTGATTAATTTGTAATTACACATAATATAGACAATCGTTTCGTTATAATTTTAAATTATTTGTAATAACTTAGAATAAATAGTTTTTAAACAAATTTCTTTTAAAGTTTGCTTAATAAACTTTTCTACGAGGAACAAGCTAATCAAACTCTCTTTAACATGTGTACATATGTATATGTACATACTTAAGTGTAAAGTAACACGTATACATAAACAAAAAATTTATTGAATTTATAATGAATTTATTATCAACACAACATGATATAATAACAACATTAAGATCCAGAGCAACACTATATTACAACAACAACAACAACCTAAACTATTTTTTAAAAGTTTAATAAGTTTTTCAATTAGGTGTTAGTTTTCTTTTGGAAAATAAAAATACAACAACAATTTTAATACTACCATGAATAAAAATTAATAATATCATGAATATTAAAATTGAAAATTAAAAGGAAATTTTTAGTTAGGTAGGAGTAGAGTGTGTTATACGTAGAAACACATTTATAGTTTTGGAATAATTACCCTACAAGCATATACTCGTGTACATTAATAATAGTTAGATATGCGAGCAGAATATTATATGTAATCAATATGTGTACCATACTTTGTAATGTATAAAAAATTAATCATATTGTTGTGGGTAAATACTTTTGGTAAAGGTAAGGCGCGCAGGTATATGTTAGGCATAAAGCCATGTATTTACATATATCAACGACATATATACATATTTTGTACAAGGTGTTAATTATATATTGAACCTTATTATGTATGGTTGATTGATTTAACGATTATCTAAAACGACACATTCTATAATAAACATACATCATATTTGAATGTGGGCTAGAGGGTGTATAGAATATCAAAATACAATATCAGGAGATTTTAATTATTTTTGGTTCGTGGAATTAAAATAAGAGTTGATGAAATTTTGATTTTTCCGATGTCTAGGGAAAATGTGATTTCGGGGAAATGTGTCTTGTCGAAGAATAATTAAAAGTGTCATTTTTTAATAAGCAATTCTTCGTATCAGAAGAAACTAGCAACAGATCGATATTGTCAAATAGATTATTTTGAGTACATATATGTGTTTATGAACACAAGTATATTATGTATAGTTGAATGAGTTTGTTATATTTCTTAGAAACTTAAAAAGTAGTTATATAGCAGAAGGATTATATTATTTTTATAACTTTATTAATTTATTAAAGTAGCATAGTGTGAGAAAACTAATATTTCATAAAATTGAAAGTGAGTTTTGAAACGTTTTATACATGTATGTACTAATGTTGCCAGATTAAAAATGATTCAACTGGACCCAATAGTTGGAACAGTTAATTGGAAAACGGTATATTCTCTTTGTATGTTGAATATCTAGCCGTTAAAATTTAATCAGTAATATTAAATGAATGAAATTTAAACAAATAGCTTATGAGAACTTAATGTTTGTTAACTTAAACACGACGAATAAGAAGCTATTAGAACTAGCCGATATTTGAAATTTGCAAGAAGATCAAGAAAACGTTAATGAATGACCGTATAAATTCAAAACTCATTAAGATTGCCTTATCATTAACACAGTAACAAAACATTCATTTACGAATGAAATCAATACTTGATACATAGCGTGAATATTTTACTCAAATACGAGGGTGGAGTGAGAAGTCTGTAAAAATTGTTATAGAGTGCGCCACAATCGCAAATCGCAGATGTCACGTGCCAATACTATCTGTCACTAGACCAAATTAAAATTTTCAGATAGATCTAACAATAAGTTCAGCCATTGAAAACAGACAACCCATTGTTTTTTTGCAAAAATGAAAACAGTGAATTTCGTTTGTTAATTAAACGCAAACCAAAACAAAGCTTGATAAATATTATGGACTGTTATCATAAAATTTATTAAGCTTCATTTTAATATTCATAAAATGATTCACAAGTGGCTTACTGATTTTCGTTGTGGGCATACAAGCACAACTGATGCCCAATATTCAGGTCAACACAAAACAAATGGTTGATAATATCCATGATACAATATTGCAAGACCGCAGAGTAAAAGTGCGTGAGATAGCTGAGATAGTAGGCAGCATCAGATATACGTGTGTGCAATATATTACACAAACATTTGTATATGAAAAAGCTATTGCTCGTAGGTACCGCGTTTGCACCAAAAACGCACACGTGTAACAACCTAAGAGGCACACTGAACCAAATATACCACTCAATATGACAAATTTTAGTGACAAAAATATTGATAAATATTTGTCAGTATTTTTATTGTTATTTTGAAAAAATTATTTCATTCTAATAATTTATTTTCATTTCGAATTAAAATATAACAGTTATACCATCATTTATATTTTTCAACAAAAATATAATTTTTTATTATTCTTAATGAACATTATTCTCAACAATATTTTATCAGTATGAAAAAATGTATTCTACATGATAAATTTATGTTTTTTTTAAATGGTCTAACTGATCAGTTTGCTTGGGGGGGATGATTATAGAAGGGGAAGTTCAAAATGAATGTTCCCTTCCCGGCAAAATGTTCCAAATTAAGAAAGCTTTTTCTTTTATAATATATTTTTAAGCATGGATTTTTATGTATTTACATTAAATTCATAAATTGCTATAACATACTTATGTGCAAATACTGAAACATATGATGTTAATTTAACAGAATTATTAAATAAGAAATCTATTATATTAAAACCAAAATATAAAATATTCCAATCGATAAATTCACTTTTCTTATTGATAATATATTGTTGAACTGTTTAGCTAGTTATAAATTCGTAATTTTGGTCAGTTGAATTCGTAATTGATCAATTATTTTTTTCAGTGCAGGCTTGTCGATGTTCACGCAAAATTAAAAGAAGTTTTTGCGTTGTTCCATAACTGCGGGTGAAACATAGATCCATCATTATACACCGCAGATCGAAGAAGAGCCAAAACCGTGGATTTCTACGGGTGAATCTGCACTAAGGCGGTTTTACCGGCCAACAAGGTCATGGCTACAGTAGGTCAGGAGGTACAGTCAACGGCGAATATTACTGCAAGTTATTTAACCGTTTCAACGACGTTTTGAAGGAAAAACGATTGTATTTGGTTAAGAAAAAAGGTCTCTTCCATCAAGACAATGCACGGGTCCACATATGTGTAGTTGCCGTGGCTAAATTCCATGAATTAATCTTCGAATAGCTTCCATATCCGCCATATTCTCTAGAGTTAGCTCCTGTAGCTATTTATTGTTTCCGAAGAAACTTGAAGAAATTGCTGGGCGGAAAAGATTCGGCTCTAATGAAAAGATTATCGATTCAACAAACGTCTGTTTTGAACTGTTGGAGAAATCATACTATTCGGTAAGACATCGAAAAATTAGAAAAACGTTGGTGTTTCGTCCTACGTTGAAAAATACATTTTATTTTGGCCGAAAATATTATTAGTCGTTTTATCATTACCACACTTCTCACTCCGTAAAAATAGGTGTACCTAGTTTAAATTAGATGTTCTTAGATATACATATCACAGATATGTCAATTGAACATGTCTAGACAATCACTTTTTACCTTATTCGTTATGGCGAAAGGAACTTACAAATTTTTTTAAAAAATTTAATTTTTTGAAGCTCGAGAAGTAATAAGGTCTCTTGTTGGCAAGGAAACACTACTCTGGCCGATAGTATTTTCTCGGTGACCAAGATTAAAATTTCGTGTACCAATATATCTCTTTTTATACACATTTCTCTATGAGGCACACTAGTTTTGAGGCACACTTAGATGTCAGACGGTATCAGGTGATCCATATAAAGAGATAGTGTATAATATGAACAATAATATAAAGAAAAACCAAACAAATTCATAAGTGAGTAATAAATAGTCAGAAAGTTCATCTGTAACTTAGGGAAGAGGTTGTAACATTTTTATTAGTGTTCGAAACCAATCGAGCTTTGTTGCATTGTCCGGACCAATAATGGCCTTTTAACACTTTTCCCTATTCTTCATAATAAAGGGTAAACCAATTTAAGAAGGACAAGATAACATTATCGACATATACGTAGTCATATCGAATACCGTGAGAAGTGTAAATTGATTAACGGAGATGAAAGAAATATCGCTCTTACAAAGATGCCATCACTGACATCACTGAAACTAACGGTTATAATACTATTACCTCAAACGTTTTTTGCTTGGTGTACAACAAACATTAAAGTACGACAAAAATTACTGCAACCATAATTTAAAAATATTATTGTTGCGCTATTGCAAATAATAATTTATGGCTTAAAGGCCATAATGAACTATATTCAACTGAGACCTGATGAATCATTTAAACGTATTAATGCACATTGTAGGGTGTCATCCTAATGAATGCGTTAGCACACAATCGCTTTTTATGGCACCCGTATCATATATCACGGCGAGAAACGAACTTCGGATATAATTTAATAAAATCTCTAGTCTTTGAACAGTCTTTCAGTTATTGGATGTCATACTATATCAAATAAAGAAAAAATTTAAATTTTCAATGTAGAGATTAGTAAAACTTTTGCAACAGTTCAACCGATACATAAGTGCTACTAGTAAATCATCTCGAGCCTTACGTAGAAATTTGTACCCATTTGTAGAATTTTTGAGACGAGATGAAATTCTAAAGAATATTAAATGATTATGAAACGTTCAAGGCAATTGCAAACTATTGTTTTCGATTCATATGCATACGAAACTAGCGGAAAGTGTTCCTTATTAAGAAAATCCTTTTCTGGTCCTTATCATAAGGGATATCCATAAACCTAATAATAACAGTAAATTGCAATATGTAAACCTCAACCTTGATAAGTGGTTAACCTTGATCAACTGATATACTAAAAATCAATGTTGGTTCAAAGTTGGTTCTCCATCCATTTAGTGCCTCAAATTTAAGTCAAAATCTTCTATTGATAAAAAATAATTTAATTATTACCAGGAATGTGGAAAACAATGGTCTCACATATGGTTTTTTGAATGTACTATTCAAAACCGAACCAAATTGATCTTTTCATTTCAATTTTAGTAATTGAAGAACACGTAGTCTCCACTAACCGAACGACTATTTAATAAAAATGTATGGTTAATCAATAATGTAACAATAAGAACACTTTCGACTTTTTTTTTATTAGCTCACAACCTAACGGACTCTAATGATGTGTGTCTTAGAAGACATTTCAAACTAAATTTTTGAAATTTTACCTATTTCCTCGTAGATGCAAAATGGAAAGCCAGGGTTATTACTAGGTAATTTTTAGAATTTTCTTTATATTATTATGACGTAAAAATATATTACATAAATAATTTAAAGGACATCTGAATTTCATTATGTATTATGATCCTTAGTTTTGAGTATGAGGCAGAGGCAAACCAGCAAATATTTAATTCGTCTGAGGTATTAATTTTGAGAAAGGTAACCGATATAAACCGATTTCTTATATTTTACAATATAATGGCTGAACTACGACTTGAAATTAGGTATTTATAAACTAAATAATACAAACTATAATCTATGTTAGTACTGCATTCCATTTTATCCAGATTATCCGCCGTTGATTTATGAGAGATTATCTTCAGCTATGAAAAGTAATATTTATAAAACCAAACCAATTGTTGTCAATTGGATTATGAACTAAGGTGTTATTATAACTGTCATTATAGTTTGTCGAAATTTATTTAATATTTATTTAACAAACATTAGTTGAATTGGGGTAACGGAGCCAAATTTAACCTCGAAACTTCAAACACAAAGTCATAAAGAATATTTTAGGGTATTAAAATTTGACATTCGAAAAACACTGTACATGAATATCAATGATTGACGTGCCAAATATAAAAACTATAATACTTTTATATAGAAACAGAATTTTTTACCACAATTCTCTATTTGTACCGTGCATAATTTCGAAACATATGTTATCGCTATATAAAGTAAAAACCACGTCATGCGCAACAGAGTAGATATGATTTTTGCTTTAAGTCGGAAAATATTTTTCACCAGCTGAATCACATACCAATCAATACAAATAGATAAAAAAGATTTTTTTTAAAACAAAGATCCTTCATAGTCTCGAAGGAAAATAACTGTGGCAGAATCTATCACCAAAGAGAATAAATATAAAGAGAAACATCTTATATGAACCTCGGTTGCGTATAAACTAAAAAATATTACTGAGATTTTTGGTGATGGCAAACGAAATATATGTTTATCCTATTTCGTTTGCCATCACCAAATAACTCAGAAATATTTTGACATTTTTAGTTTATATGCTACCGCGGTTCATATAAGATGTTCCTCTTTATATTTATACTCTTTGCTATCACATTAAAAATTCTTTTATTGATTATGAACTAAAACTGAAATATTAACTTGAGGTCAAGACATCAATTTATTTAAAAATACGATTTCAGTATTGTCCAGTATGTAAATCGATTACCTATCAAGCTTATCAATTTATTAAAATAACTTAAAGTTAAGCCGAATGACTCACTCTTGGGTGTTTTTAATTTTCGAAGTTATTAAATACCAGGAATGAAGAAATCTCCAGATCAATAAAATGTTTTATCTTGAACAATTTAAGCAGAGGTAGTAAATTAGGTATTTAAGAAGCAAAATTTATTTTATGGAACTGAGCTTTTATTTTATGAAAGAGGCTTATTCATGACATAAGCAATCTGGTAAGATTGTAACATTGAATATTTTATGAGATGATTTATAATCAAAAGCAAACAACATAAATTTATGAAATTTCGAATTGGTAAAGTTAAATTCTATTGGAATATATTATACTTGTATCTATAATTTATTTTGAAATTTATTTAATTAAATATAAAATTAAAATCGAATTGTTTAACCAAAAATATTTCATTATACATAAAAGAAGCATAATTTTATTTAATAAAATTGCGCTCTCTGTTTAATTTTGATAATAGCATAAACATATAGAAATATCATATTAATGATATATGCATGGTATGTACGTACTCATTATAATTCACCATATGCTTTATTTACATACATATACGAGTATGGTATGTTTATATGTATGCATACGTCATTTTCAAGTATGTTGGGAAATTTTGCTATATATGTACATTGAAAAATGTTTTTATATTATATATTTGAAATGATCGAAATGAATTTAAATATTAAAAACAGTTTTGTGTCTGGTAACGCAACAAAAGTATTACGTAATTCAGCTGGCAACTGCTATATGGGAAGATTGTTCTACGGGTGGTTGTGGTTAGAGTGGTGGTGCGATGTGAATTTTTGGTTAAGTACATTGTTTGTAAAATTTTAATTCGCTTTTTTATTTAAGTGGAATTGAATTAATTGGATGTGGCCTAGTTCTTAATTTATAGAATTTTTATAATATATGTGTGTTAGTATGTTGTGTTAGTATGTATATGCAATACATATAGTTATATACTCGTATATAATAAATATTACGAAAGAGTGTAAAAATGAGATCTCACTGATGCAACCAATTTACGTTATTTTTATCAATTGGTCAACGTGAATATGATTAATTGATATAAATTAAATTAGATTAAAGTAAGTCTCGGGGTTATCAACGGACTCATCATTGGATAGGTAAAACGTATTTCTAAGAATCAACAATGTATCGTTTATATCATAGATACTCCTTCAGAGTTAAACTATAAACGGCTTAAAGTTGTCCCTTCGCTGAATTCCGATTTGAGTACAACCTTTGAGTGGGGAGTAAAAACTCAAGCCAAATTTAACGAGAAAAAACACAAATATGCACGTTCTCGCGAGAAAGAAGTCACAACGAATACTCTTTGTGGTAAAAGGTCTCGTGGGTTATTAGCAATAATTTAAAATGGAATGAAACACGTAAATTCGGGTTCCTCAATAGGTGCAGATGGTTTTTTTTAGATCGCATCAGGTTCTCTAGATATATAAAACCTTTATTTGACCTTGTATAGACATTGCTCTCCAGTTGCTGGATAGAGTTCAGCGTCGTGCCATCCAAATAATAGGAAACTCCAGAGTTACGAAAGATCTAGACAGCCTACAGCACCGCAGAGATGTTGCAGAACTCTGCGTGTTCAATAGATTAAGATAGATATAGTTCTACAGAATTAAAGGAGAAAATACCACCGTTTATTGAGCCAGGACGGGTAACACGAGGAACGGTTAATGCGCATAGGTTTACGGTGAAGCTGTCGAAACCTTGAACTCAAGATGCAAAGCGCGAATGCATTTATCGAACATCTAAGAACTGGAATTCGTTGGACGCTTTTCAGTTTTCGTTGTAGTATAAAATGCACAAGTTTAAGGCAGCTATCAACCTTTACTTGAAGGATCGCGCGTTGGGTGCAGGAGCTCTGACAGTTACAAGGAGTTACGACAGTCTAACAGTCCGCACTGCACCCAATTAAAGATACACTTAAAAAAAGGAGGTAGTTACATCAATATATAAATATTAAAAAATCTTAACAATTAACTTTAAACTAATTATATAGTCATTCTAGCACGCCATTTAAGAAATTTTTATTGAAACGTCTCGGCAGATCTCAAACTGTAGACAGTGACCATTATCTGGTTACTGCAAAACTACGATGGACATTTTCGTACAAGTAAGGGAGGACAGGGGAATATACAACGCGATTCGCTAGTGAAGGTCTGATAAATGAAGAAACGCAACGAAAATATCTAGATCTTGTCAGTAATAGCATTTTGCGATCCAATTGCCAATCTGCTGAAGTGAACAGTGTCTGAGAAGTGCTGAAAACCTCATTGTCGATTGTCTATGCCGCCTAGCGCATTCTCGGTATAGTAAAAAGTAAGCCCAAAATGATTGGTTTGATGAGGAATGTCGTATTTTACTTATGTATATTAAGTGTTCTTGCAGATAACGGTAAGAATAAATTAAATTCAACCAAATTTTCTAATCAATATATTTGAAAATCCATTTAACAATACAGCAAAATTAAAAATTTTGAGAAAATCCTATTGATTATCCTATCGGGAGTCTAGTTTTAAAACATAAAAAAATCCACCCTATAATTATATATACGAGCACGTATAACAAGGACCTGGTTGTATATTAATTTATACTATCCACCATTATCGATTATGATGTCCAAATACTGAAAACTATTTTTGTGTGTACAAACTCGTACATATAAATTGAGTTATATCTGCATGTACACAGCTTTTATATTATGCATAGACGCGTATATATGTATGTATAAACAGGAGCCATATAAAAACAGGATCAATTCCACCCACATACCTTCCCGAAACAATACAAATCTACAATTTTATAAATTCATTTGCGTTAATTTGAGATTTTTTGTGTAGATACGAGTATATTCATATTATGTGATTATTGATCAATGATGTTGGGGAATTTTGAACTGCATCAATGCAGGAGAATGAGATAAGAGGTGGAAATGAGTAAACAAAAAATTATAGTTTTTAATTAAATCCCTATATTTTTGGTCATTCGAAAGCTATGCAATATGAAAGCTTATATATATATATATATATATATATATATATATATATATATATATATATATATATATATATATATATATATACATTTAATGAATTTGTATTATGAATGAGTATATTGATGTTAAACTACTTTATCAAGAATCAAAGTGTACCACCACCCAAAGTCAACGAGTTAAACATTGAATTTGATATAATAAATAATTCGTAAATACATATTGCCAAAATCGGAACTCCATTGATATTTCTCCGTACATTGGGGGTGCATAAAATTAAAATTTTCATTTCATATTCTCTATAGGGCATTGACGTTTCTGTCAATACGTCATTTATTTTAATTAAATTAATCGGAAATGATTTTTAGATTTTTCCTGTAGTACGATTTTTTGTTCATTTTATAATGTTGAATTATTATACATATATAGTTTTTACAGATTTCCAATTTAATTTTTTATTTATTTGAAATTCTTGTTACCGGAAGATACATTTAATATTTTGTATATGTGGTTCGATATTCGCCCTGATGAGATGGAAAATGATTTTTATATGGAATTCAATTATTAAATTAAAATTGATTGATCCCTTATCTATATGGGTTTATTGTAACACGTGCCGTAGCTAATCATAGCTACGAGGACTAAAGTTTATTTACATTAATAAACATTTTCCAAAAACAAACTAATTAAATTAATATTCGACAAGACGGTTATATATAAACAAAGGTAAATAATAAAGTATTTAACATAGTATATATACCAATATTATATAATATTTTAAGAAGAGAGAATTCCTAAAATGATGATACAGCAGGAACCAATTTAGGAAACATTTCAAAAACAGCAAAAACAAAATAATTTTAAGCTTGAGTTTAATATAATTTTATTTTTGTTTATCTGGGCAACCATATTGGGGGTAAAGCATGTGTTTTAGCTCTTTCGTGGCTTATTGTTAACCTTTGGTGTTGTTATACCACTGTCAATAATCGAGGATGTGTACTAATTAAGGTAACATTAAAGCAAACTCTGAAAATTGTCTGTTTCTATGTCAGGCTATGGTACAAGGATGATAGGCTGTGCTCACATAATTTCTAGACTCCAATAGAAAATAATAGATGTATTCACTTATTTTAAATACCTTTCGAACACGGTTACAATTGCATTATCAGAGCGATCTTTGAGAATCTTAGACTTTCTTCATACTTTGTTTTCATTAAATTAGTCTTAAGTGTTGCGCATCATTTGATTACGATCATTGGTGTGCATCGACACATAGGGTAGAACTTATGAATAAATTTATCTTTCATGAATAGTAGAATCCTCATCAATAAGTAAAGCAATCTAAATAATAATATCTGGAAGACTTCATATCTAAGACTAGTAGCGAAATATTTTACAAACGGTCCAACTTGTCCAAGATTGACTTTTACAGGATTAGCACTTGTTTTAAATTACATAATTTTTAAATAAAAATAAATTAGTAGGCCAGAAGAATTTTATTTTATTTTGTTTTATGTGTGATTTTTGTTTTTTTCACTTGAATAGAAACGACCATATTATCAATAAATTTGAAGTGTCAGCAACTTAAACTTAAATTAAATTAATTTTTTTAAATAAGGTTACCAATTTAACATAAAAAAATTTGAATATGGGTCGAGGATAAAAACTTAGTAAGGAAGAAAAAGCCCAAATTCAAGTACTACACAGCGAAAATTATTCTCTACAAGCAATTGCATTTAAAATAGGGAGAATTAAGACTGTTATCTTCAATTTTACAAAAAATCCAAGAGAATATGGCTCAAACAATAAAGGCCGAACTGTTGAAACCACATCTGCAGCCGACAAGCGGGCCATACTAAGAGCAGCATCCAATTGCGCACTATCTTGTGCAAAAATTAAAGCTAGAGTTGGTGTGAAGGCCAGCCGAATAACAGTATGGAGAGTGATTAAAAAAGCAGATCACCTTATTCGAAGAAAGCTTCAAAAGAAACCACTTCTAAATCAGGAGAGGAAACAGAAAAGGTTAGATTTCTCAAGGCGATATATGACATGGGCTGAAAAATTGAAACGTGTCGTTTTTTCTGGTGAGAAGAAATTTAACCTCGATGGGTTTAATTATTATTTTCACGACCTTCGAAAAGAAGAAATGTTTTTAGCAAACCACTACAGCCGGAAATGAGGCGTTATGGTGTGGCAGCCTATATCATTTTATGGTCCGGGAGATTTTTCATTTCCAACCGGAAAAATCCGCAGCAACTTACAAGGGCATCCTCCAAGAAGCATTTCCCCGCTTCAATGATACTTTTGGGCCATTGCCATGGATATATCAGCAAGATAATGCCCATTTCCATACTGCTAACATAATCAAATCATGGATATCGCAGCAAAATGTAGAGCTTTTGCCGTAGCCTTCGAATTCTCCTGATCTCAAAATCATGGAAAACGTATGGGGTTGGCTGTCTTGGAAAGTTTACGAAGGTGGTCGACAATTCGACAGTAAAAAAAGCCTTATTAGGGCGAGAAATGAAGCCAGGAACCAAATTTCTTTAGATTATTTAAAATCTTTGTATGATTCCATCTCAAGCAGGTTGTATGAAGTTATTTTTAATAAGGTACACATTATTAAAACCATGTAAACTCAATTAATTTTTAAAAATAAATCGAATTAAATTAAATTTTAAGTCAATAAAATAACTTTTTATTAAGATTAGTTAATCGTTCTTATTCAAGTGAAACAAACAAAAATCACACTTTTTAAGAAAAAACAAAATAAAATAAAATTCTTCTGGCCTACAAATTTATTTTTATTTAAAAATTATGTAAGTTTA
Source organism: Tipula lateralis (assembly GCA_963932295.1). Taxonomy (NCBI): domain Eukaryota; kingdom Metazoa; phylum Arthropoda; class Insecta; order Diptera; family Tipulidae; genus Tipula; species Tipula lateralis. The sequence goes on from OZ010737.1 coordinate 68,656,844, forward strand.
AACAAGTGGCAATCCTGTAATAAAATACTGAAAAAGTTGGATCGATTACGAAATATTCCAAGAAACCCGTAGTTCCTATTCAAGTGAACTGCAGTATTTATCTAAACTTTGGTTTAATGACCGATTTAACTTTAATCTGAACTAGTAAAAATGACTTCAAACTCTAAGGCTGAGTTCATAATTCAATTTCTTCATTCAAAACATTTTTTTTTCAACCAATCGTAGTACTCCAAAATGAAATTGTTTTGTTCCTACATTATGTCAAAAGAAATAGTTAAAGTTATTCTATTCCATGAAAAAAATTAACTAACAGTCAAAATAGAGGAAAAGAGAAAAAAAATAAAAAACTCCATCTAAGAGACAAAGACATCGTTTTTCTTTATTTACAGATATATAGTAAAACCACAGAGTAGATAATTATCTACTCTGTGGTAAAACTGTATAGAAAAACAGCTTTTCAGCTATGGTAGCATAACCAAAAAAAATCTTTATTTGACTGTTTATTGAATTTTTTAACTGTAAAGTAAAAATTAAGTATTAAATATCACTATTCTATATGAATATGAATGTATTTCAATCTAATTATAATTTTAATATTACACGAGACCAAATTTATTTGGCAATTGACTATAAAATTGGTTGTGTTCAAAAATCATTTCTTGACAAATTGTATGTAGAAATGTGCGTGTGACTGCATTAAAAAGTATTCGATTTGATACTTTTTATGACAGTCACACTTCCACAAACACAGATATTTTTCTAGTAAAGTATGATTGAGATGACTTTTTGTTTCATTTGCACAACTATTAAATATATATTTTTGTCTCATTTTTATATTTACTGACAGTCAAGTTTTCTCTTGAAAAAGAACCATTGGAAAAACTATCTCTTGTGACAAAATGTAGGAACAAAAACTTCATTTTGGAGTACTATAATTGGTCAAAAAAATGTTTGAATGAATGAATGAACAAAGAAATTGAAGTGTGAATTCAGCTTAACTCGTTTTTCACATTATAATACCTAATTTTCCACCAACGCTTAGATATTGAATATTTTTGCAAATATAATATAGTTTTGTAAAAATTGGAATAAAATTTAAAAAAAAAGTACCAGTTCACAATTGCATGCGATTTAACAACTTGTCAGTTTTTGCATGCCACAACACATATCACAACAAATAGTATTGTTCATATATGTATATACAGTTAACATGTTAGTTTTTATGTGAATCTGTAGTTAAATAAAATATATGCTATAGCATATCTATAATATGAACATATTTTTCAATTGTCACCCGTTTTTATACCCCACTCTTTCTCCGCACCGAACATAACGAACTAAATAAAAAAATTAAACCATGTAGCAATAACAAACATAATGTTGTAGTGTGTTTATAGTTTATTTGTAGTGGCAACATTTTTTTCTAGCTAACACTAAACTACTTCGTAGTATTGTTTTTGTTTCATTTTCCATTTCCCCGTAATAATTAGGTAGGATTCGATATACGTGCTTGTATACATGTTATATACATAAAACGAAATTTAAACATACCCATATATTCCATATGCTGCTGGTTTAATGGTGATGGTATGTTTCCCTATATTTTATTTACCACAATATTTGCTTGCCCTAGGTTTTTCTAAAAATTTAATTAGAAGTCTGAAACTAACAGCATTTGTAAAATTGGAAAAATTATGTACATACATATATGGCAAATAATAAGCGATAAAAACTATATATTAAATCTACTAATGAATATAATAAAATTCATTAATAAAAAAAACACGAGACGATAAAATATGGAGAAATCAATACTCAGATTAATAGAAATAATTTGGGTCATGAAAAACTACTGGTAATAATCATCTTTCATGATGGTAAAAAAAATAGTTTTTCGTGTTTTTCATTAAAACGAAATGTACCACCAGCCTTATGAACTTATAAGGATGAAAAACTATTTAACAAAAAAAAATTGGATAGAATAAATTGAATATTCCCGATTCTGTATATACAAGTATTTGAAATATAGAATATTTTGCTTTTCAAGGAATTTTCAATATTTTTTGTTCATTTTTCAATCAAAAGTTCAAAAAAATAAAAATTATAGTTTGATACTACAAATAAACAAATTTTATATTTTGATACGCTTGGTTGTTTTATGATGTTTTTTTTATGATACATAAGGCTATCCATGGGATTAGTTAGTCACAAAAACTATAAAACATCAAGGATACATCTGTCTTATATACAGTAACTTGCTAAAATATTTTCCAGAGAGCTAAGTTAAGTTTTAACGGTTTTCTATAAGTTATTCTTGGTCGGACAAATCAGCTCTTCATACTGTTGTAAATAACCAAAAGAAGTCGAAAAATTTATTTATTTTAGCTTATTTCAAGATTGGTCTTTAAGTCTATAGATGAGCTTAAAGCAACCTAACCACGATACTTGCATTAAAACAAAATTCGATATATATTTTCCCACACTAAGAGTCATAACAGCTTCATTATTTTTAATCAAACTAATATATAATTAAATATAACAAATATGTTTTTCCAATTGGGTTTCTCATTGGGGTTCATGCGTAACAATTGTCATGTATGACATTTGTGTTTGGTATTCATTGACATTTCACCATGAATATACTTACACGAGAAGTTCACGAGTGTTCAGTGAAAAATTGTTTTCGTGCTCTTCAGCCATGTTATGATGTTCATAATCGTCCAACTGAACGCATTATTCGCGAAACAATCAATAAATTTCGAACCACTTTTACATTATTGGATATTAATCAACCGCAGTAGCTCAAAGTGTACGTGAAGACCGCAATAAATTAATTCCTCGCCATTCTTAAGCTGTGGCACATTGTGGCGTATTTTGAAGAGATATCTTGGGTTAAAGCCATACAAAATACAGCTTGTTCAAGAATTTTATTTTTTTTTTTATTAATGGATTTTATTACAACTGAATATAATTCATCTAGTAACTTATCTTTAGTAAATTTGTTAGTTTTTGTTGAGTTTAACCCACTGGTTAGCTCCAAGTATATTATAAGATTACATTAACCGCCCCAAATCTAAAGGTTTCGTCCTTCGAAGCCTTCTAACTGGGTCTGTTTTGGTCATAATATTACGCATATCTGCATTTTGATGTTGACCGAGCCGTTGTGCGTGTTTCTTCGCATGTTTCTTGATTTCTTCGCTAACGTATTCCATCTTTAGCTCCTTATGAAGGTTGTCGTTTCTTATGTACCATGGTGCATTCACAATGCTACGTAGAACTTTATTTTGAAAGGTTTGAATTATTTTAACATTGCTCTTCTTGGTACTATACCATATGTCCATATAGGTTTCAATATTTGCCGATATAATAGTAGCTTATTATGTACTGTTAGCTCAGATTTTCTCCCTAAGAGCCAGTACATTTTTCTGTATTTGATGTTTAGTTCTTCTTTTTTCTTTTTAACTCGCTCTTTCCACTTCAGCTTAGCATCAAGAGTCATGCCTAAGTATTTCGCTGTGTTCGCATGCGGAATTGGATGCGAGTTCAGTAGAACTGGAATACAGTTAACTGTTCTGTTAGTAAAGTTGACATGTATGGATTTCGTTTGATTCAGCTGAATGCGCCATTTCTTTGTCCATTTACTTATTGCATTAGTGGCATTTTGTAATTTACTAGTTGACTCTTCTATACTGTCTCCTACTGCTAGGATTGCTGTATCATCTGCAAACGTTGCAATGTTTGTATCTTTTGTATTTGGAACATCTCTTGTATAAAGTAAATAAAGTATTGGTCCCAGAACACTTCCTTGTGGAACTCCAGCCGATATTTGTCTAAGGTCAGAGTATTCATCTTCAAATTTAACTCGAAAATATCGATCAGCTAGATAAGATTTTAATATCTGGTCAAATTGCTTTGGCAGGTCTCGATATAGTTTATATTCTAGTCCTTGGTGCCATACTTTATCGAAGGCTTGTGCAACATCCAAAAAGATAGTTGAACAGATTTTCTTCTTTTGTAGTGAATCTTCAATTAAATCGGTAACCCTATGTAATTGGTCTACAGTAGAATGTCTCTCTGTAAAGCCAAACTGATGTAATGGAATTAGTTTTCTTTCCTCTATTACTGGTTTTAGCCTTTTCAGCAATAATTTTTCGAACAACTTCGAAATTATAGGAAGAAGCGAAATCGGCCTGTACGAGGTTTTAACGTTAGGCGGTTTATTCGGTTTTGGAATCATTATCACTTCTGCAACCTTCCATTGTTATGGGACGTATTTTAGTCTGAATGCTGCGTTTATTAGTTGAAGCAGTTTTCGTAAGCCCTTTTCGGGAAGTTCTTTTACTATTTAACCTGAAATTAGGTCATAACCAGGACATTTTTTTGAACTCAAGTTGTTAATAATTTCATATTTTAGCTCTTGTAATGTTACTGGTTTGATGATTAGGTTATCCACTTTTCTAACTGGGTTGATATTTTCTACCGCTGATTGCCTTGGAAGGGACTGGAATGTGTTTTCGAGGTGGGCTGCAAACAAGACAGCCTTCTCCTTACCACTTCTTGCCCAAGATCCATCGTTCTTTTTGATAGGAGGTATCTGATTATTTGGTCGTTTAAGTCCTTTCGTTGCCTTCCAAAGTGAATAGTCAGTGTCTTTTTGGCTGGAAAGACCAGTTAGATATTCACTTATCGAATTGTTTTTAATTTCTTTGATTAACTGCTTTAATTTGTTGCTTAAAGAATTAAGTCTCGATTTACTTTGTGATGCTCGATTCCGCTGCCAAATTTTTCGAGCTTTCCGCTTTTCACTAACCAAATCTCTCACTTCCAATGAATAGTTGTTTTTCTTTGGCACTTTATATTGACTAATGGGCGTACTCTGCCACGCTGCTTGAATTATATTATTATTTAATATTTCTACTTGATCATCGAGTTGTGTCGGAGTTTTAATTGGTACTGTTTTCCGGAAGCTAGTAGAAAACAGTACAGTAGAACTGTACTGTTTTCTACTAGCTTCCGGAAAACATCCCAGTTTGTTCTCTTGTTTGTTAGTTTAGGCAAATTCACTTTCTTGATTATGGTTGCACTCATTGTCATAATAACAGGTGTGTGATCTGACCATATTCCTTCACTGTTTTCTATCACTACATAGTTTTCTGATGCTCCTTTTTCTATTAAATCTGGGATTTTGTTTTTATCTGTAGGCCAGTATGTTGGTTTACCCCCAGAATAAAACTCGCAGTTTAATTCTTGTCCTACCGCATACAGATCTTTACCCTTACGTGTTGACAGTCTCGATCCCCAGTACGTATTCTTAGCATTAAAGTCCCCTCCAATTATGAAATTGACTCCAAGCGATTTAAATAACGCGATATAATTTTCTTTAGCCAATTGATATCGCGGTGGGCAGTATATAGATGAAATGCTATACTCCTTTTCTTTATTGAGCCGAATTTTAATGGTTGATACTTGCATATTTTCCTTTTCTATTTTTACTTATTTACATATTTACCTTTTCTATTTTCTGTTCAAGAATTGACGTCGGCTGTGTTCCTTTTGCGAAATCGACTCGGGCTTTGGAACAATTTCAAATTCATCCGTGTTTTTTTACAAAAAATTGTGTTCAGCGATGAAGCTCGTTTTTGTCTGAATGGATAAAACAACAAACAAAATTGTCGTATTTGGACTGATAAACAGCCAAAAATGCACTATTTGGTGGGGTTTATTGGAAGGTGGCATCATTGGACATTATTTCTTTAAACATACGGAAAGACAGCGTGTAAGTATCAATGGCTCAAATTTTAGAGCTTTATTGCCAAAAATTTAAGATATTGATCAACAAGATGATCATTCTACATAGCAGACCAACCCATCGATTTATTAAAGGAAAATTGTTAATAAAAATATCATATTCAGAAAAGGAACCGTTAATTGACCTCCAAGATCTTGTGATTTTACGCCGTTAGAAATGCTCGAAAAGGTGCTGGAAAATTGAACCAATAGAATGGAATCTTGTATTTAACTATAAAATCACCAAAAGCTGTTATTTATAAAACGATCACGTTAGCAGTTTATCTTGAAAAGTGGTGAAATACTTCCTCGCAAGTGGCAAAGTTCGAAAAATTGGTATTTCCTGAAGAATACTATAAAATAACAAGACGTCTATCACTTAGAAATATTAGTTGGACGTGCATGCAAAATTTGAAGAATGGCATATTATAGTGGTTTACATTGGACAATTGGTACAATGCACTTTTACATATACATTTACATTGTATAAATTTTAAGATATTTTGCTAACCCTTCACAATAATTAATACTATTATTGGATGTTAAGGAAGTTGTTTCGATCACTCGTGTAACACAAACATCAACCATGCAATGTCTAAATCGAAACTACACCAGCTCATACATAACAAACTTCCGTTCCAAGTATTATTTTTCCAACAATTGCAACAGAAAAAGCTGGTAAACTTACTTTTTGCATCAGCTGGTAAACCTATTATGTTGTAATATACATTACAGATGACACATATATATATCATTTATTTATAAAAGTGATATAATTTAAAAATCATAATATGTGTTTGCATATTGCATATTATAGGATTTGACGAAAATCTGTGGTATTCTTATAAAGTTGATTCTCTCAACAGAAATTATCAATAAAATGAAAACCGTTCCCTATACATAATGCAACTACTATCGAAGTTACTCAAAAATTAAATTTCATTTTCTGTTATTTCGAATGGAAATGAATTTATACAAAATGTAAACCAGCAGAATATCATCGTAACCGCATTGCCGCCATACAAAACTATTATATATAAAAATATACGTACAAACATTATATATAATGGTATTGTAGATAGTGTACATATAGAACAACAGATGGGTAAACTGCTTTTGAAAAACAATTAAGTGTACAATTTCAAAAAAAAATCCATCCCATTTTCCATTTTTTTTTTCAAAATATAATTCGTTTTTCCTCCTGTGTTTCATTTTCGTTTTTATCTTCATATTATTTTTATTTCAATTTTTATTTTACGTAATATGATTGTACAATTTTAATGAAATAAATATTTAATTAATATTTTTTTGTGTTATTATCAATTCGCATCAACACCACCAGTATAGCATATGCAGATGAATCTAGAATAAAATATCCATGAACACACACACACACACACACACACATACAATATGAACCCGACAAAAAACATAAATTACCCGTATATAATTTAAATATTATGACTATAAGGTATGAGGCATGATTGAATTGCAGCATTATAAATGTTTTAATAATGTTTAAATAATTGAGTTAGATAAATAAAATAGTGGCAAACTTTGTTGAGGAATTCCAGACTGAGTTTCATTATAACAAAGAGTTCCAAAGGGAGTTAACTATAAGGTAAATTTTATTTTATTGCGAGTTACTTATAAAAACATTCTCCACCCCTAATTTAACAAGAAGTAACAGTACCAATCGAAATATGAGCTTTTAATAAAGCACCCTAAAATGAAAATAAAAACGTTTTGAAAATTCAATTTTTAAACATGTATATTGTTATACGGCGATATAAAAAATATATAGAACGAGATCAATGACGTTTGCACTACGAAAACGAAACATACTTCAAGTGCTGGATAAGAGATGGCACTTAATAACTTTAATCATATATATCGTATTTCGTGATATTTTAAAGCCTTTTTAATGCTATAATACAAAGTAAACAATTAAAATACCGAAACAAGTAAATGAAAGTGAATACTTAAATTACAAATTATTTGACGTTTTTTATTTCTACAATATTCTTATATTTCATGTGTAATACACATGGTGGCATAATTATAATCGTTACATTTTCCTATTCAGTGACTTAAATTTTGATTGATTACATTGATTATCGAAAAAGTTTGTTAAAATTTTAATTATTATCACTACTTTGCAGACGTCCACCTCAGTTGGATTTGAAGCATTTATGTATGATTTTATTAAACAGGTTAATTTAGATGTCGTGTAAATTGTGTTTAAAGACATGGTCAATTTTTCACATTATTCCAAAGTCTAATATACTACTGAACTAATTTCATTAGTAAACATGTTACTAATTTATGTCGAGCTCGAGAATGAATCTTAATGTTGCCTTACCCCAGTATCTCGAATAGAAGAGCTAAACGATCTGTCGAATAACTAAAAGAGCATTTAATGAGAACCAATAATTCAACACTCGTTTAATTTTCCGTGTATCTTAACCCTTTGAAACCCATTGTGACAAGAACTTAACATTAGTAACAAGACATCATGTGTTTTTTGAGATAAGAATTGTCTGAGAGTTCAAAGTGTTATTTATTGTTTAACCTTAATAATTTATGGGTTGTAAAAATATTTTGTTGATAAACATGTATTCTATTTTGTGATTATCGCTTATTTTTTCTTTTAAATAATTAAATGTATTGTGTTTTTGATAAAATAATACTGTCTTGCTGGGTGGACAAATTGTTAGAAGTATAATGTCCATCTCAATGGACATAATTAATTTTGTTCACTGGGATGGACTTTTCGTTGCAAAGTTTGTATTTCTATTACAGGAACTAGATTTAATCTTTCATTCCAAAACTGTTTTTTGTTAAATGTAAACCATGTCTCGAGAAAAAAAGCTGACCGAAGAGAAAATATGAGAAAAGATGAGAGTTCTGATGAGAATGAAATGGAATTTTTTTTACAGAACCTGAACAAAACTCCAAATTACACTCGCACTACCAGAATAGAAAATGAAAAAACAGAGAATGAATTAGACAACCAAGAAAACTAGGAATGTTCTGGCGATAACACAAATTCTTCTAATTTGGAGTATTTTGAAATACCTGCGGCAAATTCTGATGACCAAGGGATAACCATTGCTGCTTTATCAACACTTGATGGGGATGTCGTGATCCAGAATGATGCAGATATATTATACAAATACTCGATTTTGCGAAAGTCGACTCAAATATAAGTCTAACGGCTAAGAAAGACATACAATGGAGAAAAAAAACAGATTGTGTTGAAATTATATACGAGCCACAATTGCCAATTGAAGATGACAGTGCCGGGATAATTGGCGAACATTCACCTCTTTCATATTTTCAAAGATATTTTACCAATGGTCTTTTTGAAATTATGGCATCCAATACAAATATGTACGCTATGCAAAATAATATTGCTTTTAAACCGACAGACGCAATCGAAACTATGCAGTTAATGGGAATCCATTTATTCATTGGTGCAACCAATATACCCCAGCTTACAATCTACTGGAATCGAGAAATTGGAATGGACTTAGTTTCAAACGCAATGACACGCGATCGCTTTTTCCAGCTAACGACGAATCTACATTATGTTATGTTCTAGATATGCCAAAAAATAACGCCGACCTGTACTATAAACTGCGGCCTCTGATAAACACCATAAGGTTTCGATGCAAACAACTTCAGTTAGAAGAAAATCTCTGTGTTAACGAGCCGATGATCCCTTTTAAAGGAAGACTGTCAGTCAAGCAGTCCGTCAAAAATAAACCTAAGCCTTGGGGTATAAAAATGTTTGTAATGTGTGGGAAGTCAGGACAACCGTATGACTTCATCTTGTACCAAGGGTCGAATACTGGCTACAATTTAAAAAAGTTTGGTTTTGGGCCGTCTTTTGTTCTTCATCTTGCAGCAAGAATAGAATCGAAAGGTCACAAACTATGCTTCGATAACTATTTTAGTAGTTACTATCTGTTTGAAATATTACAGGAAATGGGTATTAACGCTGCTTGCACGGTTAGAATAAACCGATTCTTCAATCCACAATTTACGGACGACAAAGCTTTTAACAAAAATAAAAGAGGATATTATGAAGAATTATCTTCCAGAAATAAGCAGATAGCAATAGTGAAATGGTTGGACAATAAACCGGTACACATCGCTTCTAATTTCGTTGGAGTTAGATCACCATTAACCTGTACACGTTGGGATAAAAACAAAAAGAAACATGTGAAAGTACCGCAACCTGAAGTGATCAAGAAATATAACGAGTCGATGGGAGGAGTCGATCTACTTGACATTATCGAATATTAATAATAAAGTCAAAGAAATGACCGTTGCGCATTACAACCCACTTTCTAAAGTTTGCTTGTTGGATTGAGTACAAAACCAATGGCGCAAAAAGAGGGGTTCCCCCTAATAAAATAAAATCATTAATTATATTTCAATTAAGCTTAGCTAAAACTCTAATGATGATTAGTAATCAGGCAAATAATTTTCGAAAACGAGGACGCCCAAAACCCGAAGAATTATTAGAACCACCGTCTTATTCATCCCCGAAGCTCAACTTTAAACAAGACCAAATGTTGACCTTCGGTTTGATTGTAAAAATCACTGGCCCTTATTTGACAGCAAAAAAAAAGCCTCGCGTTGTAAATTAGAAAATTGTTTGAAAAAAACACACATGTTATGTGCAGTAAATGCAAAGTTCATTTATGCTGTCTAAACGAAAGAAACTGCTTTGTTAAATTTCATACGCAATAATGACGAGCAAATCATAGGAAATTAAAATTAAATTTGAATTGTGATTTATTGAATTGAATTAGTTCCTTAATTTGGCTGTTTTATTTTATATTTAGTATTATTATTTATATTTTAAGACTGAAGTAATTATTTAATTTTATTTATTTTTAAATACAATCAATAAAAACTCCACTAAACTTTTTTATTTTGGTTGCAAACACTTGAGTCACAATGTACATATGAATGGACAAGTCTGCTAGACTTAACAAGCTAACAAACCTAACTAAGACAATGTTTCAGTTTGCTCAAATCCACTGATTTGAAAGGCACGTTATCGATACCCATCACCACACTTTAAAGAAAGGTACATTTATGGAATGCGTGTAGTATTTTACTGTTTTCATGTAAGATTGATTTGCTCATGCATATCAATCAGACTCGTACAATTTCAACATCTGATAGGAATTGAAAGTTTGTTGGTGTAGTAATTGGATGTAAAATCTTATTGGCCTAAATGTACTGAAGCTCTAAAATATAAATCATAAATAATATAAAAAAATAACTATATACATTTGGCGATCACTGTTCGGTGCTTCTAAACAGTATATCTAATTAGAAATCCTCCATTTTTATTTTCCTTCTCGCACTTCATCTTTCGAATAAGAGCAATGCCAGTCCTAAAGATTATCAATTTTAAACTATATTTTTTAAATGTTCACCCACAAATGAAAAGCGGTAACAATATCAATTATTTATTATTAATTATAACATAAAATAAATTAAATAATTATAAAATAAATAAATAAATTATAATCGTTTATGGAGAAAACCGCCAAACAAGTATAAAAAAACAAAAAATATTTTTATACACTTTACTAAGTTTTATAGTAACTGTGTTGAAATGTAGATGGATTCAGTTTTTTTATAATGACGTCACGACTTATTAATGTGTTTGTAAATAAAAGGTAAAAACTTTTTAAGCATGTTTTTGATCATTGCGGCTTCTAGATTTAGAAGCTTTGTTTTTATATTCCAGGTTTTAGACTTATTAGAAATTAACTACTATTTCTATATAAATATATCAATCTAATTACTGAACTTCAAATGAACAGCAGGAAAATACTACACACTATGCTAGCAGGAGCAATGGACAGTTGAAACCCCTCAAAATGAAGAAAAAAGCTTATTATTAACCTCTCTGTGTGGAGTGTGAACAGAGAAAAAGAATGCAAAAATCAGTTATTTTCTAACACAATTTCTTACAGGTCATGGGTATTTCTGTAAATATCTTTTCATCAAAAGTTGAAAACCCGTCGTGCATATACCATAATATATTGATGTAGACCTCGAAATGCGCAATACACATTTTTAACATGCAAGGGGTGGGAAAACGGTGAAGTAGAAAAGAAACCTGTAAGAATACCCCCGAAAATATATTGTTAATGTTATGATCGAAACAAAACCCTACTTGGTCTTAATACAACAGTACTTAGAAATGGTCTTACAAAAAAAACCGGAAATGGATATCTATCTTGAAAAAAGTCATTGCCAACTTAGATAGTAGAACGAAGGTTATAATACAACCACGAGACACCATCTTAATGCCAAATATAAAGTTGTTGTACCAGTCCCGGAATGGACTTATGTATGAGGAGGTTGTTAGTGAGTGCGGGTCCCACACACAGTGCATTTTCGTCCTCACGAAAAAAAATACTGAAATTACCCCCTAGCATTTGTCTTTAGAAAAAGCTTAAAGCTATTCAAAATATTTCCAGTTTTCAAAAAATTTTAGAAAACAAGTAAATTGACTTAAAACTCTTTTTATGGCTTGATTAATTAATCGAGAAGTTATTTGCTGTATAGTTATTCATTGGTAATTTAATACTGATTAGGTAAATATTAGAACGGATTTCTAGAAAAAGTAGGAACCAATATCTCTTTGGTGGAAACTGACAATTTTTAGAGACGATCTATCTGAGTATAAAAGGTTCGTTAATTATAGATGTTAGATTTGGACCTTCTTCAACATGTATTCTTAAAGTTCATAACTAAAAAACTTAAAGTTCGTCCTACTAGATGTCCAACCAAATGTTAACATGAACGAAACAGACTCATTTTGTAATCGATTTCTCCTAGAATTTGTTTTGCAAAAATAAGAGCTTATATAATTTTTGATGTAGGAAATGCATCTTAAGATGTTAAATTTAAGCCATAATTGGTTTAGATATCATAAAATCTTAGAGTTCTGAAGGTCACAAATATTTTTTTTTCTGTACACTATCGATGGAATAAAACTGGATGACAGCATTTTTTATTTCATGAGCAGATCTTGTCCATCTAAATTACTTACATTAAATCTAAGGTACAACCAGTGCAACATTAAATTTATACAAATATTCTCACCTACAAAAATACATAGTTCTCTCGAAACTCGATGAGATATTAAATTTCTAAAGCCTTAGGAAGTTTGAAGTGCTATACCGGTAACTCGAACAACGGACTTGACAGCTACAGACAGAGATCATTTTTGTATTTCTATATTTATACTATAAACTGTTAATTGAAAAACTTGAAATCCCCAATAATTATTCAACTATATAATATTGCAAGGTCTACTTCAAACCCTTTTCTGTATACACAATAAAAATAATTGCTTCATGTAAATATTTTAAAATTTGGAATAATTTTGAAATAAGGTTCACCTACCTGATCTTTTTCGGTCGCGTCTCTTATCACAAGTTCTCCATTAACACTAATCTCTAGCTGGCTATTTTGATCCATTGGCGATGTTGTCGAAAGTGAAATAGTTGGCGTTGGTTCACTTAGTCCATCTTCATTCTCATTCTCGGTTTCATTTATTCCTGTATCCTCATTATCCTCACCTTCCTGAAGATTATCACCGGTACCGCTAGTTTTGTCACCGTTTGTATCACTTGTACCTTCATTGGTAACATCTCGTTTTCGTCTTCTTCGTTTTCTTTTCCGAAATGTTGTATCATAACTATCTTCGTTATCATTTCGCATAATTAGCTTAAATTCAGACATGAGAAAATTTTGATCTTGATCCCGTTTATTCCGATCATTATTTGGATCGACATACAGTTCGGGGATTTGTTGCATATCAGGCAAATCGACAACGACATTACGACGTATTCGTGTTCCAGATGCGCTTGTCTTATTTGCATCGTTTCGTTTCGATCGTAGACTCATTATTTTTGCCTTCGCCATTAGTTCTTCATGTGTGTCTTGATCTAAAATTTTCGATACTTCTTGCGTAACCGTTGTTGAGCTCTGTAGATTTATGTTACTATTACCTGATCCGGGATTTGGTAAACTCCATACGACGCGATCCCAAACGATACGGGTCTCTGGTCGACCTTGTGAACGACATGGTATTTTTATAGTTTGACCCTCTTTTACTTCACTATCGGCTGGTGCTTCAAGAAATGTTGGTGTTGCATAAACAAATAGTTTAACGGCAACCGAAACATTTCCACCTTCATTGTGTCCTTTACATATGTAACGGCCTTGATCTTCGGGACGAGTTTCTTCTATTCGTAGCGTATTGTCGAGCAGAATACGCGACCGACCTTCTGGTAGAATACCATTCTCTCGATGCCACGATACATTTGGTTTTGGATCGCCCGTCAATTCACATGGCAGATCCAGGCCTTCACCTTCTATCACTTCGGTATCTTGTGGACCTTTTATAACAGTCGGTGGTGCCAGGACTTTTAAATAAGCAGGTGGTGATGTTTTACTTCCGGCCATACTTTGTGCCGAACATTCGTATTTACCAGCATCCGATGCTTGCACCTCCGATATCATCAGACTGCCCGACTCAACCATCGACAATCTGTTAATGGAATAGATAAAAAAGAACGATTATAATTTAATAAACTTGCAAAGTACGATAAAAGCTTATAAATATATATATGCGAGTGTATGTAGAAAATTGTGTATCTGATGGTGTACCAGTCGATATAAAACAAAGAAAATGGAAAAGAAATAAAAAACTTTTAACAAATTTCTTATGTTACGATTATTATTATTGACCTCAGAAACTAATAAAAATTAAACACAACACAGAAATAAAACCCATCATCTACTGCCAGTATATTTTGTAACACTCTGGTACATTAAATACATGATATATACAAATATAATTTTCATTAGTTTTTTCCCATTATTTTTTTCCAATGAAGAAAATTATTTTTTGGTTGTTTGTCGATTATAGACTTATACTGATGATACTTGAGTACCATAGTATATAGATACCTACTCATACGTAATCGTAGATACGATCGTTAAATAGAATAAATTAGGTATTGAAAGTATTTATAGTTTGTACACTTAAATTGCATAACTTTGTTAGATACATAACTAGATAAATTAGGTTAAAACATATTTGTAATTATTGTTCTTCTCAGTCGCCTCCCTCTCTCATTAATTTACCACTGCATTTATAGTACACCATTTACTCTTATTGTATAGCCAAATTACAGTCCATTGATCGACGTGGAAGTGTATAGAACATGAATATATACATATAGTCAAAGAATGTTATCTTAAAGTAGTTACGATAATGGACGAGGGTGGAGTGAATAGGCTGGTAAAATTACAACAGAGAGCGCCATAGTCGCAAATCTCAGATGTCATGTAACAATACCATCTGTCGCTAAACCAAAATATTATGAGGACTCGTCCCCATCGATAAAAACTATTCACAAGTGGTTTACTGATTTTCGTTACGGTCGTACAAGCAAATGATGCCAAACTTTCAGGACGCCCAAATGACGTCACCAGAAAACTGAGATAGTAGGCATCTCAGATGAAAATGTGCGTCATATATTACACGAACAGAATATGAAACAGCTAGCGTTGGGTGGGCACTATACGTGCGGATAGCTTTTCCATTTGCTTGTAATCAACCGAAAACTCACACGTCTGACAACTTCAGAGGCAGGTTTGGCGATGTTAAAGCGAAATAAAAAGTAGTTTTTGCGTCGTTTCATAATTGTTTTTTTAATAAGGAGAAAACAATCAACGGTGAATATTACTGCCGTTTATTGAAGCATGTAAAGTTAACCCAGTATTTCATCTAGGGCTTGCATTATCGGTAAACGGTAAATCGAATTACCGGTTTTACCGTCCAAATTTCTTTACCGATTTACCGGTAAAAAATTAAATATTTACCGATAAATTAAAGTTTAACAGTTTTGAAATAACTGATCATTCACTACCGGCTTTAATTTTAGGAATATAGTAGCCAAAGGTGTAGTCTACTAGTCGTAAAATTTTGTACCTCTTATGATTTAAGAATGTTACTAATCTCCAATGGAAAAATTCGAGAAAAAATGGTGACAGTTTTAGCCTCACACTCGAAGAATGGAGATCAATCGAAAATCGATGATACCTGAATAGTCAAACAAAATTTTGGAATTTAGGACTCGCACGACTACATGGAAATATGCCTGCAACAAGTGATCGAAATTCTAGAAAACAAATTGAAAGAATTTGGAATCAATTTGAGTACAGTTGTTGCAATAAAACAAAAGATACAGCAGTGATGAAAAACATGGTTTCATGTTTAAATACTCATCGTCAGCTTTCTTTAACGCATGGTATCCAACTGACGGTAATTACAGTTTTGTACAGGAAAAATGATGCTTTCTTTAAATTAGAAAATGAAGCTACTTATTCTGAATCTGATGTCTATGTAGAAGACGAAAGGGGATTATGATTTCTCTGGAATTTAAATGTAATAATAACAGATGATTCGCAAGTTCCATATACAATATATCCCATGGCAACTTATATCCGATTATCAATTAAATACGACGAGTATTAAAAATATTTGACCTTCAGCCATTGCTGGATAGCAAAACCCGTTGGAACAGATTACTGGCTATGCAGGAACGGTTCTTCAAATTAAAATTTGCTTGTCGAAAAAGTTCGATAGCTTTTCCAACATGAACTAAACCTTATTAATGAAATTATAAAGGCACTGAAACTTTTAAATTGGCAGCAGGATCGTTAAGTTAAGCTGATCAGATTTTTCGTTATTAAGTGTAGATGTCACACTTGAAATCATGATAGATGAATTATTTGGACAGAATTCACTCAGTAGTAAGGAATTGCAGCGTGAATAAATAATTAAAATATGTAAAATAGCGAAGAACCAATTATTCAGATGTATTCCTGTTTTTATAAAATCCGATGGATCATGGCAGAAGAACTGATAACAAAAATTATGGTTTATTTAATTTTCTAAGTAAAACTGAAACAGTCAAAAATATTGTGAGCATTATTGCCCAAAATTTCAGATTGTAATATTCCTGACAATAACTCTGATTCATCTGATGATTATCCAGAAATACTTTTCTAAACCACACCCGGTGACGATGAAAGAAAGATTACAGCTCACTATTCAGAAGAAACACAAAGTAATAATAACTATCGGTAAATCGGTTAACCGAGCGAACTTTTATCATTTACCGGTAAATGAAAAATTCGGAAAATTTGCAACCCCTAATTTCATCCCAGAAAAAATAAAAAGTTGCATCAGGAAATACTTTTCTACTTCATCCCATGTTATATTTTCTATAGTTGGTCCGTGCTATGACTAACTCAAAATCACAAGAATCATTTCCAGCCCAATAGGTTCTCCGGAGCTAGGTACCGAAATGTCTCAAATTATAAAATTATATGGAACTATTTCAACGCAGATCGATTGTGCCAATTCTATCCACTGGATGGTTCTGTTATATTTACTAGAGTTGGTCCGTACCATGACGAACTCAAAAACACAAAAAATATCTGGCCCAATAACAGCCAGTACCAAAATATTTATAATTTTGGATAATTGGTACAAAATTATAGTAGACAATATATTAAACTGAAAAAAACTGGAATGAGACGGTAAAGTTTCTTTTTTATTATTATTTTAGTCACGAAATTCAGATAGTTTTCGTTCTATCTGGGATGAAATAGAAAAGTGATACTGAGATGAATTAGAAAAGTGTTACCTGATGCAACTTTTTATTTTTTTGGAATGATATACAAAGATAACTAACATGCATACTTATTGGACCGGTTTCTACGGTGTTTTGAAAGAAAAACGACCGCTTTTGGCGAAGAAAAAAGTAATCTTCCATCAAGAGGTGGACGGGTGCACTCGTGTATAGATGTCATAGCAACATGCATCAATAACACTTAGAATTGCATCCACATTCGCCATATTCTCGATATATACCCCTGTGACTATTCCCTGTTTCCGAACTTTAAGAAATTGCTCGGCGGAAACTTATTCGCCTATAATAAGGAAATCAACGAGACACCAAACGCGTATTTAGAAGGGTTGGTGAAATCGTATTATTCGGAAGACATCGAAAAATTAGCGAAACATTGGACTAAGTGTATCGAGCTGTATCATTAAAATACTAGTAAGATATTCGAGGTCGAAGTTTGATTTAAAAACTGACGATTGTAAAAAAATAAGGAAATTATGAGCATAAAAGGTTCATAAAACTTATCACTATTTTGGGAATTACAAATCATTTCAGCTGCTTTAAATATAAAAAAAAAATAATTTATCCGTATACTATCGATATTGAGGTCGCGAGATGGGCAATCATGTCGCACATATCATATCTCTTTAATATTCAAATACCGTCTCATTCAAGGGTATAACATTATCTGTACGTAAACTACGAGCATACTTTACACAGCCAAAAAATCTAATAAAAATGTATACCATCTGTTAAAAGTTTTCGTTTTATTTTTGGTTGTACATACTTTAGAAAAATCAAAATTTTCCACAAAACACAACACACACACACACTTATACAAAATAACAAAAACCAAAGTGTCTTTCATATTATATTTTCATCAATAGTCGTTTTATTCTGGAAAATTTCACAATAAAAAATGGAAAACAATAAAAACGAAACAAAAAATAATATATATATATAAAATTGTACTGGAAAATGGAAAATATATTTATATGTATAATACACACAGAGAGAAAAATAAATAAAAATACTGAAAAGAAAATGTAATTTTCAGTTTACTTCTTCTTCGTCTTCGTATTATCCATTTTTCTCGTTGTATTTTTCAATTTAAATGAAATTAGATTCTGTCATGAATTTTCAATTCATTTTTCTTTGCTTTTAAATAACGAACGAACAAACGAGGGAGCGGGGGAATAAAAACAGCAAAACTTAAATTATCACAGAACGAACACAAACAATGGGAAGAAGATAAGTCGAGGATATAAATGCTCGTATAAAATGTATGTATAGACAGATTTGCTATTGTTTTAGGGGGTATTTTCATGGACGAATTGGTCACTGCCGCTCTATGTTATGTAAATCGAGTATTTTATTTCAAATTTTCGAGGCTATGGACATGTGGCCTTGAGAGATATTAATTTGACTCTTTGCAAGACAGTTACAAAGTTTTACTTCAGTTTTATCATTGAACTTTTCGTATCCATATACATGTATGTATACCAATATTAACAGTGTGTACAGAAGAGGATATTTTTATTTGTGTTCCACTGTATATAGTTTATAAAATTATTATATAACTACATTAAACGTATATCACGTAAGGATAATGATTTAATAGTTTTGTGCCAGTCGCGTTTTGTGTGCTCTACACTACCATATGCTTTGTACTAAATATCTATAAATTATTTTGAAATAACAAATATATTGTAATTTGTACAAGTCTCTAGACTACTAAGGCGAGAGTATAATGCACTCGAAAATAATGATATCGTATTGTTACGAATTAAATATGCAGAAATGATTTTTGTGCACAGAAAGAACCATTTATTTAAGATTATTGTGAAAATATGGAAACAACAATTAAATTAATATTCAAAAATGTATAAGGAGGTGGAAAACGTGCTACCTATAGCTTAGCTTTTATAATAGTGTTGTCGTGTTTATTGGTTATTAAATAATACTATCGCGGCTCTTTGTTAAATATGCATTTCGCGATTGTATAGTGTACGTTGACTGTGGCAGTAACGCAATATTTATTGTTTATTTATCAAAATCACTAATTACTTTTATTGGTGCAAAATAGAAATAGTATATTTATTAAAAAAGCTATAAATACATTAAAACTGTTAAAGGTTAAATCTTGTAAATGATAATGTTACAGTGTAACCCAAGATCCAACACCATTAGACCTTTTGGATAAAAATTAATAAATTTAAGTACAAATGCTTTGACTCTGCGTTTGAAAATATCAAAGAATAACGAAAAGGTTATTTAATCTTAAAAAAGCTTTACTATAAAAAATAGAAGTAGCATTACAATCAAGGCCGCGCCTACCATATGTGCAGTGTGTGAAACAAACAGCACACGCGGGCGGCCGACTATAAGGGCCATTACGAAACGATCTGCTGATAGTTATAAAACAAATTGCATAACGAAACCTCGGATTTACGAATACATTTTGTTATACCAAGTCTCACTTAACGAATACATGCCTTGGAAAAACGAATAAAAAACTCGTTATATTTTTTATTATGAAAATATTTTTTTACGTTGTACGTTTATTTCCTCTCAGTTTATAATGTCAAAGCATCCTAAATATAGAAGCAGCAAGCATCGAAAACGAACTTAAAACGTTTATACCCCATATTTACTAACACATCAATATGTTGTGACATCATTAAAAAAAATAATAAAATCGCCCTACAGTTCAAATTTATTACTAAAAAATTTCGGACAGTGTACAGGAAAGAAAAAAAATAATTAATATTGTGTCACTTTTGGCCTGTGGATAAATATGTTAAATGTGTCAAATGTGATTTGTGCAACTGTATCATTGGTTTTAGAATTGTGGAAATATCACTACTTTTGATGATCGTGATCGTCTTCGTTATTCTCATACATTGGTGTAGATCATCGTTCACTGTGTTTAACGATTCAAATTAAATCAAACTGGTTTAAGTTCCGTGTGGGTTGAGGGTTCTACAAATAATTCGGCTGCGGTGATTTAGTTTGTTGGTGTTTTAATTTTGTATTTGCACTAATTCATGGAATTAGATTAGAATTTACTTGTTTGTTCCCAACATATTTATCATTTTTGTTCTCTTTTAGTGTTTCACCAAATCGTTCAGCTTACTCATGCGATATACTGTGGTAAGACAACGTTAATATTCGTTCTCCTCGGCAACGATATACATTACTTAAATATTTACTCTTGAATTTAGTCCCGTTGTCGGTTATACAAGTTTCCAGTTTACCATTATGTGAATAATTTACTCATCTTCTCGATGTAAGTCGTTGACGTTAGACTTAGAGCAGTAGTGAACGTTGGAAACATTGAAAAGTAATACGACATACCACTCCCATTAGAAATTCTCGAAAAAGGACATGGAACTAGCCAATAATTGTGATGTTATTATCAATTTTTAGCAAGTATGACTCGACGGGCGATTATTGAAATTATAAAAAGGTGTTTTGTGCATCTGTGCAACTACCGTAAAATAAGACTTCGGCGTCGTGAGGGAATAGCGTTCTTGTCACAAAATATAATACAATCACACAAAATGATCGTTCTTCATCGGTTCATCGATAGTTCGTCATTGTCTAGACGTATTATACCAATAATAAATAGTTAATGTTTGGATCGCAGTTGAGTCGATGAGACATGATACGATATCGACTGTTTTAAATCATTTACTTACTTGAATGATATTGACATATTATGTCAAGGAAGTCATATGTTTTTAATTTCCACTATTGAATTCAATATACGGTATAATGGAAATTTCGATTTTCGGCCAAAAATGCTGTGGAGGAATTTCTGTTTGATCACCAATGTTAATGTTCTTTCGTAGATGTCTTTTGGATGGGCTTGGAGGTGGGAATTTGAACAATTATTTTAATTTTGTTCTCGTGCAAAAGCTTTTTTCATATTTGGTTTGAAATCAAAATAAGTTTTAAAATGTACTGTCTTCTTATTACTTTTTCGACCAAAAAATCTGTCGGACGTATAGATGTGCACATGGCAATAGATTAAACCAGAATTTATTTACACAATAGCCGCATCTGTTTAACGAAATCACATATAAATACTTCATATTCAACTGAAGTGGACAAAGTCGTTGAAACTTGAAACCATTCAATACTAATCTGTGGACGAAGCTATAGAGGTACCGTTTTGTTGTTAAATGCCGTTTGTATCTTAATAAATGTATTTTAATAAAAAAACAATTCAAATACTTAAATTTGTTTTAAAAATTCACACTGTTAAAATCGTAACGACTTTTATGATACCATCTTGTATCGAGTATAACAATTGAATGGAAATAAAAAAACTTTAAATAATTTATGAAGTATTCACTTTCATTAACATGTTTGGGTATTTTAATTGTATGCTTTAAAATATCAATAAATACGATTTATATTATTAAAGTTATTAAGTGCCATCTCTCATCCAACATTTGAAGTATATGTTTCATTTTCGTAGTTCATGCGTCATTGATCTCGTTTTATATATTTTTATACGGCGATTAGAACCAATTATAACATATACATGTATAAAAATTTAATAAATCAAACCGTTTTTATTTTTACCATAACTATTAAAATAATTCGTATTTTTATTTGGTTTCCATATGTATTATATGAATAGCGTTGAGCCAAAAATCTTCAATTTTACATTAGTTCTTATGGAGTATATGAAAATCGAGACCCCATAAATAAGCTCGATAAATTTTAAGGGTCAAGCATTGCTGCTTGCATATTTAGGATGCTATTCTTATATCCTTATTGTTTATATGACGTTGAAGCTTAGAACCAATTATACGGCGGCATGAAAAATCATATCGTTGTAAAAGCACACCCTTTTCGTTCGATTGAGGCAAAGAAAATCTACCTATTCGCAAAAATACCGTTGACATGAATAATTTTGCCCAGTTTTCAAACAATACTAAACGAAATAATGTTGGAATTATCAGTTATCAAAGGACTTTGCCAAAGGACGACACAAAATTGCAATGGAACAAAACTGGAGATTATAAATAGAAAAACAAGTGCGGAGAGACAATTTTTGATAGTTATTGCTTGAACTGTAAAAATGGCGAGTAGCTGCCAATAAGTTACAAAACTTTGCAATTGAACAATGGAATTGGAAAAAAAGGATAATATCTTACGTTAGAAACGCCGTAGAGATATTTGTAATCAGCCATTTGTAGCCGTACAGACATTTGTGATGGCTTGAGCAATGTTAACAAAGATATAACTCCTATTAAAAAATAGACGAAATAGCAAGCGCACAATAAAGCTGGCACCAACAATTAATATTTATTACAAAAGAAATTAATTATCTACCGCAACAGGTTTTAAATTTCGATCAAATCGGTGCCAATTGGTGAAAATTGAACCTACATTTCTCGAAAAGCCAACACTGCTGAATTTAAAACATCGAAGTGCAACTGGAGAATTTAAATAAAGCAGTTTCAAAAATCAGCAGTTATAGCAGTTATAAAGCAAACAAGAAGGCTTGGATAACTAGTATCTTTTGTGACGTAAGGAATTACCTAAGCAAAAAGAATAAAGAATACAATCAGAAGATGAAGTTAGATCGATACAAACACTTCTTATTTTGGATAATACGCCTGTACATCTTCAATCGATCCACAATATTGTCAAAAGCATAAAGGGAGTTTAATTTCTTACGAACGCTACCAGTCTTCATCACTAGCCACTAATAAATCAAAGGATCATCGCTGCGTTCAAGGTTTATTATTTATGCGATTTATAATTAATGAAGAGCTATCACGTATAGAAGTATGGAATATTCTAACCAGAGATATTAACAATATCACCAGATAAATTTTGATAGAAGCAACACAAGCCGGTATATACAGGAGTGGTTGATATAAAACCATATAACCATATAACTTATATAAAACCATATATTACCATATAACCATATAACGTAACGAACACATTCATTAGGCGAGGTTTACCTGTACATTATTTTTTATAAAATAGTAATTGAAATATATTTTCAAACATGAATTCCTATAAACTTTAGAAAAACTTTTTTTTGGGCTGGTGGGTGGCTAAATCTTACATGGCACACAGGCGGCCGAAAGGTTCTGTGCAGCCCTGATTACTATCGTGCTCGGAAAGTTTAAAATGCGACCAATTCTTACCAAAAGATGCATTGAAAGTGGTATAACATAACGACTACAAATCGAGTAAGTGATCTCAATAGACTGGTTTAATTAAAACTTTAAATCCACTATTCAGACGAACTTGTTGGCAAATACAACAAATTGAACGATGAACATGGCTAACTATAACAAAGATCGAAGAACGCGGGAAGTTGAAAAGGAATTAATAGTTCACCTTCGTGATGGAAAGACAATAAAGTAATGCATTGGATCTAGCAATGATTCGTTTAATAATCGTTGTTAAAGTATGATTTTCAGTAGTCGAAAAACGTCATGGATGTGAGATTGAAGTCAACCGTCATAATATTATCAAAAGAAATGGAAGATCAGAATCAAGAAAGCATTGATTTTACCACAAACAGAAATTTTAACTACAATAAATAATACCACCCGAATCTTAAACTAATAAAATTTAAACAAATCAAGTCATAAATGAAACGCTTCAATTCTAGAAGCAATTAAAACTTTGAAGAGTTTGTGCAGGATAATCACATTATAAAATTAATTGAACATTTAATTGTGTCCACAGTCATGCGAGCACATTTTACTATAAAAACTGTTTATCAAACAAATAATTGAATGTGGTTTGAATGTCGAATTAATAAATTGTAATACAATTAATGAATTGTATTCAGTCCTAATATATATCTGCTGACGCTAGTATCAAATTTTAAAGAGTATAGTGTTACAAGCTTCTTCTGGATTTACTAAAAATCTTCTGCACGTACAGAGTGAAGAACATAAAAATAGTCCCGAATGTGATTACAGATCAAGTTCGAAGTGCTAAAAACAATAATTTCAAGATAAAGTTCGCAATTGACATTGAAAAAACTCAAAGTGAAAAAGCCAGACAAACGAAAGAGTTTCATAAAATGTAGCCATTCACCAAAAATTTATTATATAGTATACATATATACCACGCCGCAAGTGCAAGCTGGATAAATACCACACACAGGTAATACACTAATTGAGTGGAAAATAATAATAAAGAGATAAATAAAGAAAGACTACACAAAAATGAGCCAATCAAAAGAACTAATTAAGAAAATTAATTATTTACTAAAAAATGTTTTTTAAGTGTTCAGTCACGCCTATTGTCTTTCTGACAGAAACTGGATATGAATCGATAGAAATAATCCATTTGGTCAACACTAAGTATATTCAGTACACCGCGATTCTACAACTACTATACCTTTTTAGACAAATACATTATTGTGGCTTATTTATTCTCAAACACTATACATGGTGATGTTCCAGGAGGCTTGATGTATTGGGCTAGCGAAATGTCATGCGTGCTACCTTAATAGGACCGGAAAAAAAGTATTTCGACTTAATTGGTTTATTGGTACAATAAAAATACTCCTTACTCCTCCGGTAGATGATGGTTTTCTGATCAAATACACATATACAATCATCGATGCGCTAACAAAAATTGTAACTTTGTAAATTCAGTCGGTGACGAAATTTCAATATAAATACTACGCAATAAAATACGATACCTTGACGTGGGGCTCAGTGATGAAGTCTATATTATCTATTAGAATAAATTAGTGTATAGTAAAAAAATTAAACAATAATCGTCGCGAAAGGAAATTATTTTTGTAAAGTACATTATTGAGTTGTCCAAACCAATTGACTGTGTACTGGTCAGTTTGCTTTTTGCTTGATACCAGTTTAATTTTTTTTATTGTTTCATTTTCAAGCTCTATGACAGCGGGTACTTGGCGACCGCTCAAAACGTGTGTCTTTCAAATATTGTCGGCCGAAAACGTGATAAATTCACTAAATTGTACGAAATTACAAGAGTGAACAAATTTTTTACACGCCATCATAACCCGATAAGGTTAGCGTGAAGTTTATGACAAATGACAAAATGTGTATGTATGTAGTAGTAAAAGTGCAGGAATACAGTAAAACCTTACAACAGTAATAAACACATTAATTAAAAAATGTTGTAATATTTTAACTTTTATATTGAATTGTATGATAGTTACATATCTAAAAATGTGATAACAAATAATAATATATAATTTGCAAAAAATTGAGGGTGTGAGATTTCGAAATTCAAAAAGAGTTACACTTTTATTGTGTAGGCCAATCTTTGAATGCCAATAACAGGCATTTCTGGATATGTCTAAGTGAATCTGAGTATTCCACCATATAGGTGGATGTCAACTGAACACTTCGAACTGAACACTTCGAAGTGTCCAGTTGACATCAACCTATATGGTGGAATACTCAGATTCACTTAGACATCTCTAGAAATGCCTGTCATTGGCCGTCAAAGATTGGCCTACACAATAAAAGTGTAACATTTTTTATATTTTCTATATGTCACCCCTTGAGGGTCGCGCTGATATCATGAATAGTTCAAAGTGTCCAGTTGACATCCACCTATATGGTGGAATACTCAGATTCACTTAGACATCTCTAGAAATGCCTGTCATTGGCCGTCAAAGATTGGCCTACACAATAAAAGTGTAACATTTTTTATATTTTCTATATGTCACCCTTTGAGGGTCGCGCTGATATCATGAATAGTTCAAAGTGTCCAGTTGACATCCACCTATATGGTGGAATACTCAGATTCACTTAGACATCTCTAGAAATGCCTGTCATTGGCCGTCAAAGATTGGCCTACACAATAAAAGTGTAACATTTTTTATATTTTCTATATGTCACCCCTTGAGGGTCGCGCTGATATCATGAATAGTTCAAAGTGTCCAGTTGACATCCACCTATATGGTGGAATACTCAGATTCACTTAGACATTTCCAGAAATGCCTGTCATTGGCCGTCAAAGATTGGCCTACACAATAAAAGTGTAACATTTTTTATATTTTCTATATGTCACCCCTTGAAGGTCGCGCTGATATCATGAATAGTTCAAAGTGTCCAGTTGACATCCACCTATATGGTGGAATACTCAGATTCACTAAGACATCTCTAGAAATGCCTGTCATTGGCCGTCAAAGATTGGCCTACACAATAAAAGTGTAACATTTTTTATATTTTCTATATGTCACCCCTTGAGGGTCGCGCTGATATCATGAATAGTTCAAAGTGTCCAGTTGACATCCACCTATATGGTGGAATACTCAGATTCACTAAGACATCTCTAGAAATGCCTGTCATTGGCCGTCAAAGATTGGTCTTCACAATTAAAGTGGAATACTTTGTAGTTTAATTTTATTTTATGTTCGTTTGATGGATACTCTATATTCTATTGTCTTAGTTATATCACACGCTTCAAAGCTATATTGTTGTTTCTTAACGTTACATCTGGATCCGTTCTATTGAACTGTTTATAAAAATTTCTTAGCTTTTGCTAATAGTAGCTGTTAACAGGTTTCCAATTACTAACACAGACACATTTTTTTTGTCAATATTTTTTGTCATAAACTTCACATTAGTCCCGATAAGTTAGACGATATAGACACCCCGTGAAAGTGTGATTGAGGTACAATAAAGTGAGTTAAAAATTAATGATAACTATCTACTTTTATGCCATTGCAGAGACTACAGAAATGATTAAAATCAGTATGAACTCGTACATTGCCTAGAAAGTTTACCTGCGAGTAACTATTCGAAAATCTTTAAAACAAACCGATTTTGTGGAACACGTTCATATGTACTAACGGGTGATTCATTTAGAGGTGCTTTTTTCGTAGGAATTTTATATAACAGAACACGTATGAGTCGTGTCAAACAGTTATGCCATTATTGTTCAGTATTGTTTGACATTTTATCATGGAAAGACTAAACCCTACACAGCGTCTACAAATTTTTTAAATATATTATATAAATCAGAGTTATCGGTTCACAAAATCGACCTACTACATTTCGCTATACCATCGAAAAAATTAACACCCAATTTTAATTATTGCATAATAAGCGACCAAAAAGACCACATACTTGCATATTTTACGTAAGAATCTTGGTTTAACTCATACAAAATTCAACTTGTGCAAGAATCGACCTTCCAAATCGTTACCGTTCCAGTTTTTAAGCTCATGTTTCGAGCTTTTTGAGTATCAGGTTAAAAGTGTCTGATATGACTTGGTTCGAACGACATCACTTGAAAAGTTGACGAAGATCCACTGTTTTCTACCAACATTTTGCTCAAATTAGGCTCAGTTTTGAATTAATGGCTACGTCAATAATCAAATATGCCGTATTTCGGCTGAAGAGCCACCCAAAGAGTTTCAAGAGGAACCATAACACCCACGAACAAACGTTTGGTTATAGGCTGGTGAAATTTTTGCAAAAGTGAAGCGTGCCGGAACGTAAGTGTGAAATTGAAGCTCGTGATTTAGATGACATTTGGTTTCAACAAGATAACTCCTTCTATTGAATAAGTATCTGATTGTATTTAAACCACAGTTAAATTAGTAATTCTACATTTTATTACGTAGCAATACTTAATCGATAGTGCTTTCTTATTTGACTAAACGATTATATGTTATGGTTGTGTTTATACCGTTGTTATACTTAAATAGTAAATTGGGCTAAGCATTGCTAAATTAGCTATGGTTTAAACGTAGCCTTTGAAAGAGGAATTTTGTAGAACAAAAACTTTATTGGTCTATAGTTTTTTGGAGATTACCTATAAGTTCTCTGTAAAGTATGGTCTATTACACAAAATTATAAAATATATTTTCAAAATGAAATAGTGCCAAGGTATATGTTGCCACATCCTTCTATATTTTTTTAAACAGGCGAAACAAAAAATCACGGTACGCTGATGAAAACACAAGAACAGAATCGAGGAATCTGTCAAATAGAAAAATGGTTACCTAAATGGAGAATTCTTGTGGACAAGAGTAAATTGGTACACATTACATACTCAAATCTAAAATAAACCAAATGCCCAGCGATATTATGAAACACCATTTTACCACAAGAACTAAATGCACAAGAAAAATGTTCAGCCAACATAGAAAGCAGGTTAAATCGGATAGTAAAATGTGTCACATTTTATGAATGAATAAATTATGACCATGTAGCGATGTATAGCTTAGCTAGATTTTTGTCAGTAAGTAGAAAAAACTATTTTTTCTCACTCTTTATTGACAACGCATTAAATCTACCCATTTTCCATGTCAGGTTCGAATCCCTAAAAGGGCAGGATGCAAAAGGGAACTTTCACCATACGATTACGATCGGTGGTGTTAATGAACACATCTATGACCCCCTGTTGGAGTGCAGAATTCATGGGCCAACCCATCTTCCATGTCAGTACTATAGGCTGTCATGGAGCTATGCAATGTGCAGATGGTTCTACGTAAAACGGTCCTATAGCCGTACGTCCTCGATTTGGCTGTAATGGCGTAAGGTAAGGACGTAAATAAGCGAACCGCGAAAGAGTTGGAAGTGCCTCGAGCCCCGGAACAGATTGTAGGGAATATAAGTATTAAACTGTAGTCACATTGCGATTGGTTTTGATTTTGCGATTTTGATATTGCGATTGGCCATGAAACCACCCCATACATTTTCATTTAACAATCGAATTACACTTTGAAATAACATAAGGGGTTATTAAACAGCTCAAAACTTGAATCAGATGCCTCTGAATACTCGAGCAACATAAAATACGAAAAAATATTTTACATATATTCACGGCTTATTCAAATCCTTCCGTACAAAAAAAAAATCAACAATATTTATGTCGTTCCGTCGAATAATTTTTCATGATAAGATTTTATTCCAATAAACTTTCTTTCTTCTCACATGTTACACAACAGTATATGATATTTATATCCGAGTATTGTGTATATAGTACAACCAACAAAGGCGCACATTAACACAACTTTCCATGCCACGGGTACACAAAAAGTATTTTGCTTAAATGTTTTTTTTTTAGATTTGCGAGGGAGGGTGGTTTCAAAAAATAAAGCTCGCGTATTATATAAATATTTTTGCTATTGAAAAATTATCAAGAACTTAATGGAGTGTTACTAAAACGAAGATAATGCGTGCGCGCTCGTTAAAGTTTGAATACGAAAACAAAAATATTTTTATGTTGATATATCGACATAATTTAACTTTTTAATACTAACATGAGAATAATTAAAATATTAAAATTAACGATTATGTAAATTAAAGCATACATAACTTGTAATTTTGTGTATGTAAATTAAAGCATATATGTACATATATACTATATAGCTTTTATGTTTTGCGTATATTATAATTTGTCGCCACTCACTATACTAAACTAAAATTATGAACATATTACATAATGTATGTATAACAATGTTTCGCGTTTTAAGGTGACATCATGACAATTAAATTTATGAATTTTATGTTGTCATTATGAATTTAAGTTTAGAACACAAAAAAAAACTGAGTACACATGTAATGTAACACTTGTATGCGACAATGTCTAGTTCGTGAAATACAACATTTGGTTTGTTTGTATATTTGTTTTATTAAAATCAAGACGAATTAATCGGATTATTGTGTTAAATTTCAATTTTCACTTGAAAACTTGCTTCTGTTAATTGTGGCTTAAAAAATATTTTATTTTTTACATAAAAATACCTAACAACATTTCTCGTTAAATATCCAAAGGCTTAAAATAATAATGTTAACGAAATAACATCAAAACATGAATACCCAGACTTGTTATTTATTAATTTGGTTTTATTTGAAATTATTTAAATATAAACCCATGTTAGACAGTTCTTAAGTTCAATTCTGTGAAACACTGATCTACTTTGAGAAGTTTTTCTTTGTTTTCCCGACAATAATACTAACTGTTCATGAAAATTTAAATATGTTAAAATAGTCATTGCTCCTAAGTTGAATGAGCCAATTATAGAATAAAGTCAAAACATATCAGATGTTTTTATATAGTTCTTGCATATCTGGCTAGATACGGTTGGAACTTATTTATGTATACCTGTTTTTGATTGATTTATTTGTGCTTTTGGATTCTGAATAAACCAGCTTATCATTCCATGGTTATAATAGTGTACAGGATTTGAGTAAGTACGTTTATCCCGTATACAATTTATCAAAAAAAACTAGAGTACTAGATATTTTGAGTGAATGCACCGAATCACGTGTTATTCACATAGGAGAATTTCGAGCAATCGAAGATTGGTGTTATGTGACTTGCTAAATAACTTTTTTTTGAACAGATAATTTAGTTCTTTAGTTTTGAGTAAAAATAATCTATGGCTTAGAGGCCGTAAACGGGTCAGCCCAACGAATGTTTTTACACACAAACGCAAAATTGGCTTTGAGTAGCTTCCTAGTAAAAACGCAAACCTGAAACTAATAAAAACTAGTTAAACTACAACTAAAAACAAGCCCAATATAGAGTGAAATATGGTCAAATTTTTTATTCTAGTTAACAATGAATCACTATTGTCTTCTTTAAATATTTGAAATAGATGAATAAGATCAGAACCAGGTTTTTATAGTTTTTAAAATTTCTAACTATTATGAAAAGTTTTGGTTGGCGTGGCTAGCGGTGCTACATATGTATCATAAGGCAGTTCTCTCCGCATTGCTCAACACATTTGCACCGCTCCATTTATCTAGCTTTCCGTCATCTTCATAGGATTACTGTATGATTATTGACTTCCCAAGTCACTAATCATAACCAGAGCATAGTCAAGTCCAAGTGCTCAAAGAGTGGAGTTTAACAATAAACACGAGAGGAGTAACAAAAGTTCGCTTAAGGCCATGATTAAAGAGACTCATTTCAAAAATTCAGAATGACCGGTTAAAATGGAGACGAGATAGCATAATAGGATGAGGATGCATCATACGAAATTTCACCACCAACGTAAACCGAAATTCGCTATGTGATTCTCTCCGGTTTTCGGCGTTAACTACTACAAATACTAAAACCACTAAAAATATACAATGAATGCCGAAATCAATGTGAGACGAATGGAACGATTTCGGAACATTTTTCTGCAGTGGACAAGACCACTGTTGGGCGTGCAAATTACACGATTTTTTACATGTAAAAAACGTGTAATTTACATAAGGCTATTTTCTACATTATATATGTAAAAAATGATTTCATGTAAAAAATAAACAATGCGCCATCTCTTATCAAATCTAATAGTTAACATAGCACCATCTGTTTAAAAATCTTCAAACTTTTTTACAAATCTAATTAGTGACTATATACAAAATGTCACAATAATTGGTTTTAGATTAGAATTTAGAGATTAAGCTCCAGTGCAGGCAAATAAAATCGCTTTCCAACTAATAACGAGCACTTGACTATTTTATTTTGCAAATATTTATCTATGTTAACAACCAAACCGAACGGCGGTAGATTTTTGACCTTTCAAGATAGTGTTGTTTTCATAATTTACATGTTATTTACCTTTCATGTAATTTACGCTGTTTTTTACATAATTTACATAAAAAATGTAAAACACGTTTTTTACCTATAAAATCCCAACAGCGGACTAGACAAGACAAACAATTATTGCTGATGAATTGGCCTTGAATGCCATGGCCTAATCGCGAATATTAAATAATCATCTGGGATATACAAAGAGTCCACGAATTTTAAATGAGGCCCAAAAGGAAGCTCGAGTACATATTGCTAAAGCTAATTTTTACCTAAATACATTCCATAATGGAAAATCTAGCAACTTTAGTAAAGTTGTTACTGGTGACGAATCTTGGTTGCATAAGTACGATTCGGAAAACAAACAGCACTCGGTATGGAACCCAACAGACGCAAACTCACCCATAAAAGCTAAGCAACAAAATCAGTAACAAATGCAATGATATCAGTTTACTTCACCTAATGAAAAATTGTAGCTGCTATTCCCTTGAAAAAGTGTCAGATGGTAAATGCAAAATGGTATACCAAAGACTGCTTACCAAGTTTTCAAAAATTTGTTGAATAACTGGAAGAAAGATGATTTGTGGCGGTTAGTTTTACAGCATGACAACACACCCGCTCACTGCTGAAATAATGATTAAATTTATTGCGATCTCTGGCATCGACAAAATACAACTAGGCCCATATTCACCGGATATTGCAGCTTGTAGTTTTTGGTTATTTCCAAAAATTGAAACAAATTTTAGGGCAAAGCACCTTCTCAGCTACGCGAAAATTATTGATGATGAAGGCTTGTCGAGCTTTAAAGATTATGAAGTTTGTTTTGAGAAGTGGATCTATAGGCTAAAGAAATGCATTGGAATCAATGGTGATTATGAAGAGAAGATAAAAAAAACGAAGATTAAGAATAAATACGAATTTTTTTTTTCTCGTCAACTAAGCAATTTATTGTTACTCTTCTCGTATATATGCAACACATTGCTGTCAATGACTGACATTGCTGTCAAACCAGTGATGACAGATCGCTCGAATTTACACTTATAACAGTTCGTTTCATTGTTTACAAGCGTACAACATTTAAGTATAAAATATTCAGAAAACCAGTTATACGCAATGGAATTTAAGCGTACTAGCGTGATTGCTCTATATTTGGCTGGAAAACTACAGCCACAGATTGTTAACCAGTTAAAACATCTGCATGTGAATAAAATGTTTGTGTATCGCACATAAATTGTTATAACGATACTGGCAGCATTGTAAACACCATGGTGGTGGACCAAAAAGCAATGCAACATCGCCGGATATCATATTCGGAAGGTGAAGGCCAATAAGGCTCGACCCGCCCCGTAGTGGCAGAAAAATAGGTCGTGACGCGAACATTTCGCTCGAACGTATGCATCACATATGGAAAGATCATCTTGAACTAATGGCCTTGAAATTCCATAAAATGCATGGTCTTACCGATGCTCAAAAAAAATTTTGAGTCGCATGAGCAAAGTAGTTGTTACGCTTTGAAGAATGTGACAATTTGCCGAATTTTGTGTTCTCCGATGAGTAACCGTGATATTGAGCAATATTTGAACAAGTAAAACGACCGAATTCACTTGCCCGGTTGTTCTACTGAAAATTTGAACTAACGGATTGCCACTCGAAACCATACGCCGCCAATGAAGGGAACGTTGGTGAAGCCTTGGGCATAAAGACATTTCGGCCGTAGGGCATGGATATTTCAACAGGACTCGCCGAGTTATAAAGCACGCGTCAATCAAGATTGCCTGAGAAACACCTTCCGCGGTTCGTTTTCAGTGCCCAATGGCGACCAAGTTCACCGGATATAAATTTGCTAGATTTCTTGGTTAAGGGTATTTTGGGAAGAGCAAGGTTGGGACAAAAAACTACCAAAGCGTCGATCATATGTAAGCAAGCGCTTCGCCGGGAATGGGCCAAAATATCGCAGATCCTCTTTTGTGTTGCATGCAATAGCTTTGTACGCCGATTGAAAGCCATAATCGCGGCTATGGGTGGCCAATTCGAAAATTGTAATATTATTTTATTTAAAAAATAAAAATTCTGTAGCGTTTTGTTTTGGTAACACTTCGTTTCAGTTACCGTGTATAAGAAAGTGAAATCCCAAAAGCAAAACTGCCTTAACTTTTTAATGATACCGGATCTTTATCTACCCACGACTTAAGTAATCTATATTTGACAAATATCGTTTTTGTTCATTTATCAAGAAACTGTTTTAGATAAAAGTAGTTGGGTTTCATTCCTTAAAATATTTTCCCTTCAATAATTTTATTGTCAAATCTAATACCTGTATTACTCGTGTATTTTGTTTGAAAAAACGATATTTAATATATTTTCGAGATACGAGAAGTTACTGATATAGTTTGTTACAAATTAATGGTTCCTTGGTCACTCGGGTATTATAAATAACAGTCAATTCTAAAATCCGGAGATTGACTCCCACCTGCTACAGCTCTGTTTATCGCACTTACAATGAAATTTGCAACGGAACTTGAGTTTTATGGCATACGATTATTAATGTCAACATAAATTCGAATAAGAAATATTTAAGCATATACTTCAAACTATTACTCCACTCGAAAGACTTTCAAGTTATTTGTTCTCAAAAATTTTTCATGCACTACTTATACAATTTTTTTATCATCCTTGGGATTTGCATATTTGAAGTTCGAGTACTTATTGTAAGGCTCAAATCAACGTCGATGGAGGACATGAATAAATAATTCCTTGTCCTCAATTAAAGTATGTACGGCTTACTTAACTTTAGTGACATTATGTAAAAATTATAGGAATTATCATCTTTTTTTGCAGATATTCATTTTTTACTGTACAAATAGTCTATCCAACGTATAAACCCTAATAATAAGTTCAATTCTATTCCCAAAATAATCTGTAAGAATCTGT
This sequence comes from Tipula lateralis, assembly GCA_963932295.1. Lineage (NCBI taxonomy): Eukaryota > Metazoa > Arthropoda > Insecta > Diptera > Tipulidae > Tipula > Tipula lateralis. Next base: position 68,691,835 of record OZ010737.1, read on the forward strand.
AAATTCTGATACACATCCCAATATTTTTTCAAATTTTATTGCAATTTCATCCTACAACCGCACAAGCAATTTATTCTGAATCTTAATATAATTTCATTATATAAGCCAACATTTATGAGATAAATAGTTGTTGTTTGAGATTTTTGGGAAATTACCCTAACAGCTGGCACTAAAATCATGAGTACCTTTCACTTTTAATCCACTTTATGGAATATGTGTTATAAAACCAAAATTTAAATTTCACTATTGGTGTAGAGTTGTTTACGATGATGTTTTGTTGTTATTTGCCCTATCACAATTTTCTACAATATAGATTAACGAAAACGAACTCTTAAAAATAATAATGTAGTAATAGTTTGTGTACAACTAAAAAATCCAATTTACTTTTTTTTGTGTAACAAAATAGTTTATTATACACGAAATTTTTCATGTTACAAATTTTCTTTATGTCCCAAACTTTATTTACTGATTCTGTGAATACAATCATCGCACCACCGCCATCGCATTTTATCCATCTAACGCTGTGTATCTGTATGTTTAAACACAGAATGAAAATCGATTTTCTTATCTTTTTGTTGTGCTTGTTTTGTTTTGTTCTGCTTTTTTTTTATTATTATCATCATCAGCTTTTTTGTTTTTGTTTTAAAAGAAAATGTTCACAGTGCCAGTATCTTTGGAAAATTTAATTTTTTTGTACTATTTGCTTTCTTTGTGCTTTATTTGTATTTGCTGTGAGAAATTGTAAATCATATGGAATGTCAAAATAAACCAAACAATATATAGCAACAGCAACAACAACAACCGACAAGAATAATTCTCAATTGGGTTATTAAAAAGTTGGTGTTTATATTAGAAATTATCCACCCACAAATTTATGCGCTCATTTTGAAAATGAAATTGTATGTACAAGTATGTAAATGTACATAACGTATACAGGCAGACAAATTTTGTTTTCAAAATAATTTTCTTTATTATTTATTTAAAATTTGGTATTTTAATATAAAAAATTTATTTACATACACGAGTACAGGTTGTCTCTGGCTTGTGTCGGTTTTGCTGTTACCACTTTAAATTTTACCTTTACAAATACTTAAGATACTGAGATCTCAACTGAGATCTTTCAAATTATTTAATACGTAGCCATGTGAAAGACATATAATTATCAGATAATTGTAAATTTATTAATTAATTTCCTATGAATAATGGTAATGACTTCAATTTTACTTCTACTTATACACGCCTTAGTATACTTTAGCTGTGATTTAATTGATTAATTAACAATGTCACGTGCGGTCACGGTTGAACTCACAATTCCGAAAACGATCCAAAAGATCACACTAGATAAGCAAAGAGGAAAATAAATGAGTGGCCGAAAATAACCTTCACTTATTTGATCAGCAATTGTATGGCCTAATTAAAGATTTGGATTAACTTTATAATAATTTGAATTTCAAGTTCAATATGAAATTTACTGGACAATGAAACATCGATGTGCTAATGGTCGTATCTCCTAAATATTCAAAAGAACTCAAATTGATTAGTTGTATGAGATCCCATCTAATCAAAAATATGGGTTTCGACTTGGGTGTAGCTTTTGGACTGACATTATAATTAGTTGAATTGCCTGTTCTTTAATATTAGGTAAGAATTTTTCGTTTTAATTATATTAATTAAGTTTTATTACTTAATTTATCGTTTATTATGAATTTTTTATATTATTTTTACTAAAGCAATTAATTTTTGTTTTAAGATTAGGAGAATTTTTCTTTAATTGGACAAATGCGTGAAGCTTGTCTTAGAATTGTCCTGAGACTGTGTTTGTAAGTTTAGGACAAACTTGGACATACTTCACGCGAATTCAAATGAACTATCTTCTTGGTAATAATTAAACTCATATAAATTATATACAGTGAGCATTCTATATAAGCAACTTATCTGAACCATTTTTTTCAAAAAAACTTGTTATGTAGAAAAGGTTGCTTATATAGAAAAAGGAGTGTGAATTTTAAGAAAAATTCGTTTTGTGTTTTAAAGATAAATAAGCAGTTTTATATTTTATTAGTTAAAATAATATGTATTAATTAAGTCTTTTAAGAACTGATTTTTCTCTAATTTTTCTCAAAAACAAGATCTCATTGCTTGTAAGATTATTTTCCTCTGCTCATTTTATACTGTGGTGTTGAAGGAACTATCACATTATCGATGCTGATTCTGCTTTATTCTTCCATATGACCCTCTTTGTTCGCGATGCTCTCGTCGTTGCTATTTCATCTTCTATTTCAAAAAGTACGCTTCTCTCGTTGCTACCAGTCGCCCATTCAATTATAACGTCCTCAGTTAAATCATTTCGTTTACCAAATTGTACAGTCTAGACAGGGAGATATCGTCCTCTTCCACAAAATGATCTTCCGGTATATTAAATTATATTACGTCGATCGATGAAAACAGATGTTGAAATGAAAAAAAAGGTGAGACCATGTCGTTACTGCCGTTTTTATAGAACGCCACGAGTGTTGACAGAAGGTGCTTTTGATACCGTTACTTAAGGGATTTTATAAAATTTAACAAAAATGTATTGTTCGGTGGGAAAAATATAACCTTGAAGTTTTCATAATGGGAAAACGTGTTTGCTGTCCCATGACAGGTGGCGTTATCGACCAACAAAATGGATTTTGCTGGTAATCCTTAAGCTTCCAAGTGACGCGAAACTTCAGAGGTGAATAAATCGTTGTACCACTCTTTATAAAGCTTTTTGGATTTAAAATTTTTGGATTTTCCAACCATCATCAAATCGAGTTTATGAGTCCCAGTTGCATTTACACAAGGTCATTAGTATTTGTTTTCTTGTGCAAACCATTGTAAATCAGACTGGTTTCGTCACAATTATACATCTGTTCAGGTAAAAATCGATTTTCGGCAATAATCCTTTTGAAACCACTTCTACATTTAGCAGAACTCTCAGCATTGCAGGAAAGTTTTTCACCGGAAACCGTCAAAATTATTATGCTGTGGCGTTTTTTGAAATTATCAAGCCAATTGAGTGACCTTTTTAGATCTAGTGCTTTAACTTTGAGCATCTCGTTTGAAACCAATTCGTTTGCTTCTCTTCGTAGTAAAAACCATGCGTATAGTTCATCAAGATCATGATTTTTTAATGGCTTTATTCTCATGATTTTCTTTTGATTAATATACGTTTTTGATGCGAATTCTTATAAGTTTTTTTATTATTTTTTATCCTCGTTAAAGTCGACTTATGTATGTTGTAGCTTCTGCAGATCTCTGCTAGTGTCTTGCCATTTTGGAGTTGATTAAAAATTGGTAATTTTTTTCAAAGAAATTGATACTCTGCCTTTCTTCTCCATTTTTACGGAAAAATTAAAATCAAAAATAAAGCCATGGTTGCAGAGGTTGCTTCAATAGAATGTTGCTTGTGTAAAGGTACCTTATAAAGAACGCTCACTGTACTAAAGAATAATAGTGCGACATATTGGTAATTCATTTGTGCAAATGAAAAATGGCAACATAAATACTAAATTGGTTTAGTTTAGATTTGAGTAGAAAATTATTGGTATAGTTGGTCTGTATATATGTACTTAAGGGTTAGATAGAACATAATAAAGTTTAAATTTGAAGATGTAGACCGGCGGAATTTTAGAACTATTATACTACTATATATGTTTCCAGTTTTAATATAATAATTTGCAGGGATTTTGTTGAAATCGAATGTACGACTGTTTTTGAACTCTTAAATTTTTATATTGCTAATATGCTTTATAGTTACTTAAAACTTAGTTATAGCATACGCTAAATTTATCCTTTTATTTTAAGCCAATATTTCGATAAAATTATACAAAAAGACTAACGGTAGTGTAAGAGAACTTAAATCATATAACACATGACTCATAAAAAAAACAAGTTAAATTGCATAAGCTTTTTGATTGCTGCTGCATATGTTATGAGTGGTTATACCCCCCTTTAAGTTTGAAGGTTAAACTTTTAAAAATTATTTAGTAGTGAATGAAAAACTATATTATAAATTAAACAGAAAAAAAAATATTTCAGTCACCATAAAATAAAAAACTCTGAACACAACACAACAAAAAATTGTATTTACAAAATTGCATAAGCACAAAAAATTATGATTTTTTGCCAGTTTATATACATGTTTTTTTTTGTTAAGAAACTTTATCCAACTCATCTTCCATTTTATGCAAATGAAAATTATGCAAATTATATATAAAAAATGTTTTAAATTTTTTGTTGCATTTCGGAAAATTTAAATGAAATAAGTTTATAATAATTTATAATACATTCAAGATAAGAATAAGCAAAAACTGAAAACTGAAGCAAAATAATAATAAGAAATGATTGTCTTATATATATACACTATAGAACTTCTTAGTATACGGTACCGACATGTAACAGAAAACTAGTTTTTCATGCATATAGTCTGATTTGCATCCCTTGTCTCGTTTCTTTTTGGGGGGAAAACCACAAACAGTATCCAGCTTAAGGTTTTTCGGGTACATTCACCTCTATCATAATTCCGTTCAAAAAATAATAATACGATACGGTAATGGAAATTCTTTCGAAAATAAAATTTAATTAAATCTTTTGGTTAGGAGACGAATTTTGGTTCCTTTTCTTCAACATACTAGATTTATCTATATAATTTTGATAAGTAATGTAAATTCCCTTCGTTGACTCACTACCGAACGTCTCTTATAAAAATTGGATAAATTTTATTTCGTGTTACTTTTACTTAGTTAAGTTTATTTTTTGGGAAACAGAACCAACAACAACAACAATAATATCAAAATAGAATAAGCAAAGAAAATAATCATAATCATAAAAATAAGAATGTGATTATGTAAAAATATTATAATCTATGTTTTGGGTTAAGTTTTTTGGTTTTGTATATATTTTTGGGAAAATTGAAAAACTTTGTTTTTTTTTCTTATTCTCTTACCTTTTACCAGCGATGTCAAGTATTTTACTGTCCTTATACCATAGGACTGATGGTTCTGGTATTCCTCGGGGTGGCGTACAATTTAAGATTACCGGACCGCCCACTAGAGCGACAGCATCCTTTGGTATTGATCGAAAGTCATCTCGCAGGACTGAAATTAAAAATTAAATTCATTTTAATCATAAATATTTTGATAGTTTATGAGATACAATAATCATATGCATTGATTAGTTACTCAAATATTTTAACGGTTTGAAGATCCATTTCTAACGATATTGGTATAAGTATTTTGGGTTAAATAATAATAAAATTATTTACTTTTGAATAGTTTATCAGACAGACCTTACGAACCAGTTTTAACGATTGGTGCACATTGTAGGTGAATGCATTTACACACAATCGCTTTTTATATCATCCGGTGCATATTAATTGTTGTACAAGTTTATCGAATCTAAGGAAAATTAGCTTTACCAACATCATAACACACATAGTTAAAAAATTTCAGTAACAATAAATAAATATTTCCAGCCATAGCAAATATGAACAGAGAAAAAGAGTCTCCCTGGAAATACTTTAAACGTGATCATGACAGTGGCATATGTCAAATAGAGGACTGTAGAAGGCGAATAAAAACTGCTGGTGGAAGTACTAGTGACCTACATGCTCATCTAAAACGGTATTCATAAAATTAATTTGTTAAAAAGGGACATCGAGAACTGTGTAGAAGGAAGCACTTTTAAAACACCTGATGTTGCAGTTCTTGAAAAAATAACCACATATTTTAAGAATACAGTAGCAAAATCTATACAAGCAATTATTTCGCGTTTAGTTGCCATGATTTTTGAATGTAAAACTTTTTTAGAGATTTATTTTGATTTTCTGACAAACATATTCTGGTATTATGGTATCATCAGCGTAATGGTTGACGGGTACTTAATCTGGCATACCATATTAATTTAATTTATTGTTGCAGATTCAGGAGCCGTGAGTTAATTAATTAGGAATTTGTGTTTTTGTTTAACTAGGATTGGTGTGTGGACTGGAGTTTGGATAAATAATAAAATTAATAATAATTAAGTTAAAGATTCCTATCTAGTAAATTTATTTTTGTAATTTTGTGTGAATGATTTGATTTTAATACGTTATAGCTAAGTTGCAGGTTATAGCTGACTTACTCTATTATTTGATTATATAACTAATTTACCCTATTCACGAATTGACAATAAATAAATAAATGTTGCCCCTCGCGTTAGATAGTGGTGGATTTGGAAATATAGGGACGCAACTTTATATGCAGCATATGATGAGAAGACCCCAGGATAATTAACCTAAATACTCCAGTTTCAACTGTTGAGGTAACACAAATACATATGATGGAATTAGAAATGTCCTTTCTATCCTAATAAAAATAATAACCAATGATAATGTGAAAATGATATAGATCTTACTAACAAATTAGATTATTTTATTATTTTACTAATTATGTTACAGGAAAATGGTTCTGCTGAAGATTGTCGCCCTAGTCTATTTTGACTGATGAGCATGTTACAGACGACTTATGGTAACATTATCTTAATGAATGGCTTAAACTATTATATCATATTAATTAAATTGTTTCAGATACCTGAGCCATAAGTTAAAAAAAAAAAAAATCTTTCAGAGTTCTACTTATGTTTAATTAGATTAGTTGAGTGGATGGGAGTTTAAATAAATAATAAAATTAATTAATTAAGTTACAAATTTCTGAGCGACTAACTAATAAATTTATTTTAGGATTTTAAGTTTAATCTAGTTTTAATTGTATTCAAAATATAGCAAAGCAGATAGGTGTTGCGGACTGGAGAATGCTGATTGGCGATGGCAGACTAGTAAATTAGAATTGTGATTGTCTTGTGATTGTCTGCTAATAGTAGTTTAGTACCGACTGTCATGGTGTCTGTAACCGGGTCGCTCTTTCCTAACTAAAATACCTTCCTATCCTTACCTATCGTTTTATGTAAACGGCTGTAGGAATAGGCCCGGCGTTATCCGGGAATCTTGCCTAGCGCTTGGTCCTACAGTCCTATCAATCAATCAATCAATCAATTAATCGATAAGATTCGAACAGTTGTTAAACTGTTCCGTAGATCTCCTACGAAAAATAATTCAGTTTTACAGAAACATGTTGTAGACAATTTTAGAAAAGAGAAATCTTTTATTCTTGATTCCAAAACTAGTTGGAATAGTTTGTTAATTGTTGGAGCGCTTTTATCAATTTAGAAATTGCATCAGAAGAAGTATTATTGATTTAAAAATTGATATACAGTTTACACAGCAAAATTTGCTGAATGAAATAATATCTGCCTTGCAGCCAGTTAAGGTTGCTTCAGAAAACATTTGTTGTGAAGATACAAATTTATTCAGTGCAGATGTACCATTTAAATTTATGCTAGATGAATAAGCGCGTCAAAATAGTTCACTTTCAAAAGAACTTAAAGAATAACAAGCTAAACGTATTAAAGAAAGACGATTCTGATGTACTGCAATTTTTACACGATCCCGAAATAAATTACCGCGATGATGGAAATATAGATGACTACAATATTTTTAATATCACATCAAACACAATTATCACAAAATTAATAATAGAACTAGCTGAGCGACTAAACATTCTTATATGTGAAGAAAATGAAAATTACGATACTACAAATGATGATCATATTGAGGTTTTGATATCAAATTCAGAAACAGCCACCTCACTTACAATGAAGAAAGCTTATAAAAGAAAAAACAGGCATTAAATTAGAAAATCGTACTAGAAAACAAAGCGCATGTAATGTTCGAGAAATAGGAAAAATAATTTGGAAAGAACTTAATTGTTTAAAAGAACAAAGAGTACATGGTAAATATTTATATTTAATTTATAAATACTTGATGACAATTCGACCGACAAGTGTAGAAGCAGAAAGAGGGTTTTCATCTGCGGGATTATAGTGTACCAGAATAAGATCGTCATTGAGTGATGAAAGTTTAAATAGCTTATTTTTTATGAGGGCACATTTCATTCAGTGCAATAAAACTTAATCCATTGTTTTTTTTTTTAATATGTTTCATACAATTTAAACTGACTGAATTCTAACTATATTCTTTATAAATGATTGCCATTATTTTATTTATTTTTAATTTATTTGAAATATTTTGGTTTAAATGTTTATTTTTATTTTGTTTAAGGAGTAAATACCATGATTTATAATTTACTACCGATAATATATGATAAAATAATTTCGGTACTGCCGGTAATGCCGAAAACGGTAATTTTAGAAGCCCTAATTGGACCAAAATACATCATTTTTTGGGGATTTTAACGAGTGTTTAAATGAAATTAGTGAATATAATAGAAAAACTTGCATTTGTGGTGATGTTAAATTAAGTTGGCTTACAAATGATATAAATAAAGACAACGTTAGTCAAATTATTAATGACTGTACTTATTAAAGATATAGAAAGCTTAAAAATTCAAAAAGTACATCAGTATAATAAGGCCTGTTTAATCAACAATGATTTTGAATGATGTAGTTATAGATCAATCAGGAATAGTTACAAGAGTAAACTTATAAAAGCTAAAAGTGACTTTATTAAATCTAAAATATCAAATTCTAGTGATCGAAAATCGATGTGGAGAAATATTAAATCGTATGTGTTGAAGAAATCAAAAACTGAAATCACGTATATAGATTTCAATGGGGAAATAGTAAAGGGTGAAGAATCAATTGCTAAAAGTTTCAATGAATTTTTTGTTTATAGTATTGTTGGCTTACATGGAAGTATTCCAATTGTTCCATATAGAACAATCCTTAAGACAATCAATCCTAAGGACAGTAGATTTAATTCTGAACTCCTTCACATCACTGAAAAAAAACGTACCGAAATTTAATTAAAAACTACATTAATCCAGTGAACTTTGTTAACGAGTTTGCGTCAATAAGGCCAGTGATTATCCCAATAAATGTGGGTTTATTAATTTATAAAACAAATTATAACTTTTTAAATAATTAATGATTTTCATGTATATAAATTTATTAATTTCGTTAACGGTTTAATTAAATAATCTATGTACAGTTGCATTGGATACATTAATATTCCTTATTAATTTCAAGAATCTTCGTTATTAGCTTGATGGACTTTGTTCATTACATATATGTAGTATCAAATGTAATATATTTATCCAAAATTTTCAGTTTGATAAATTTTATTTCTAGGATTGGTAAACTAACATAATAGAATCCATGCATGCATTTTGGTCCAGAATTGCATTTTTACTGTTATTTATAAGCGGACAAGTTTGTACTCTGTATTGTTGTCAGTAAGGTGGACGTTATTGTCTTATTAAACATAAGCTGTTGATAGGAAAAATCATTATAATTTCAACAAACATATTCCTATTGACTGATGTTCGCAGTTCGGATTGTCCAATTTTTATATACTTGTGTTATCAACAGTACTCTAGCGAATTTTAATTTTAACATAAGTTTTAAGCACTTGTACTCCCACTTAACCAAAATTATTTGGTTATTTTAAAATTATGTGTTAGGTTATAAGTTACTAAAAAAAGTTAATTATAATCAAGTACTGACAAATTTGCAATGGTATTATGATCAGAAAAATTTGATGTAGCCCAAATTATAGTATTAATAAACTGGTTACAAACTCATAAAGCTAATTATTAAAAAATTCATAATATTAATTAAACATTTCATTGGTTCAATACAATTTTTATGTAAAAAAGTTGATAAACCGAGTAAGTACATTAAATTATTTTTTTCAGTGATAGATGATCTCTTCAATATTATTAAAAGTATGAATTCAAACAGAGATCTACATTATGTAAATTTAAATATGATTAAAGATTGTTTTGATTTAATTGGTGAAAATTTATTATCAATAATTAATAAGTCATTGGATAGCGGTATTTTTCCAAATATTTGGAAGGAAACAGTAATAACTCCAATTAAGAAGACTAGTAATACTAAAAAGTGTAACGAATTTAGACTAATTAACATGATTTGTAATGAGGCTAAAATCTTAGAGAAGGCAGCTTCAACTGATCCAATTTTTAGAACGAAATAATTTTTGATGTGTACAGTAAAAAAGTCATAGTTTCAGTCTTTTTAGATTTATCAAGAGCATTCGAAACTATCGACGCAGGCATATACTTTTGTTGAAACTAGAAAAATACGGTATATCTGGGAAGTACCATGAGCAGTGGTTCAAATCATATCTGTGTAACCGAAAACAAAGAACCAAAATAAATATAACTAAGTCTGAACCAATGGATATTAATATTGGAGTACCACAGGGTACAATATTAGGAGTAAACTTATTTTTGTTATATATAAATGATATTGATAAAATCATTAAGCAATCAAATATATAGTTGTTTGCGGATGATGCTTAACTATATGTCTGGTAATTCAGTAGAGGAGTGTATTAATAAAATCAATAGTGATTTAAGCGAAATGGATATATGGTTTAAAATGAATAAATTAAAATTCATAAACCTTAATTTGAATATTGCTACTCTATTTTATTTTTAGGTAACAAACAGATGCTTAGTAGACTCTAAAAATTGCAAAATAAAGCAATGCGTGGTATTTTAAAAACTAGCAGATATGCACATATAAATTCAATGCTAGATAAATTAAATTAGTTAAATGTAGAACAATTAATTAATATGAATGTTTTAATTTTAGTTTTCAAAATGAAGAATGGACTGTTACCAAATTATATGAGTGATAAATTGAAATATGTTCGAGGTTCATAAGTATAACTTAAGAAATCAATGTGATTTTAGTTTGGACTTTTATAAAAATGATAAAGTAAAATGTGTTGTAATCAGCATACACTCCAAATTCCAACCAATCATGTCAATTTTGTTCTAGACATACATCCAAAATACCATCTTACTATGCCAATGTTGTTGTAGACATCCATTCTAAATCCTATTTAACCACACCAATGTTGTTCCGGACATACATCCCAAAATCTTTCTCATATGACCAATGTTGTTCTCAACATACATTCTATAGTATGGGTTTCTATGCAAGTTTATTAACACAGGCGTAATAAAATAGAATTTTGAATGTGTGTCTTAAACAACACTGGCTTAGTGACATGAAATTTGGGATGTATATCCATAACAACACAATGAAATTGATGAGTGACACAATGAGTGATTGTGTGGAAATACTAATGTTTGACTATAACAACACGTGGCCAGCAAAACAAAATTTGGAATGTATGTCTAGAACAACAATCATGGGGTTGAATTTAGAGTGTATGCTCATTAAAACATTGGCAGACAAAGTGTTAAACTATATAAATTACGCTTAAACTGTTCTGCATATTGCATAGTCGGTTATATCAACCTACAATCACATAATAACATGAAATAATGCAAAGTAAATCCTTTAACAGAGATTTATATGCTGACCCTTTCGATATTCGAATCCGCAACTATCCCGAACGGTTGTAGTTTTTATAGCTGTACTATTTGGTTGATTATATAAACTACTTGGATTAATACTTCAATAATAAGGCAATTAAAAAATACTAAAAGTCAACGTTAAAATTGTTGTTATTCGAATGGCACTTTCAAATTATTTACACCCCGATTCCCTTAGTCGTGTCACTTGTAGCGACAGACAAATATTGGTATTCTCTTAGTCGATTTGTTCGTCAATTATTAATTGAAGTGACAAACTTTTTATTCTAATAGTCGTTTAAAAAATTTCTTGTCACTTGGAACGACATTAATAGACGCGTGAAAATTTCAGTCGACATATTCTGTTGAAATTATTAGTATTCCTTGAATAATTCAGCGGTTGACGTTCGTTGCACCAGGTCACTTCAATCCACTAGCAGAATACGAATTTATAGATGAAGTGACACGACAACTGTCGCGGCGAATTAAGTGACTCGACTAAGGGAATCGGGGTGTTAGTTTATGTCAACTAACATATTATATTAGTCATATATTTTCAACCGGTGGAGTAAATATTGAATAACAATTTAAAAATTTGGTATTTGAATAAATGTTGAATAAACATTTTGAGCCCATATAATGAATGACTCATCGTAAATTTCATCTTAGTTTTGAGTAGCATCCTCTACCACAAATAATTTATTGATATTAATTAATTTTTATGTAAACATTTTGAACTCGACAGTTTAACCGAACTGTTTTATAAAATGTCACTAACAATAAATATGGTTATTGATAATTTGCGTATCTGTGTGTACATAAACTAATAATAAATTTTAAAGAACACATAAAATTTGGAAACCCCTATTTCAATTCGTAATTGATTTTTATATTATATAATATATATATATATATATATATATATATATATATATATATATATATATATATATATATATATATATAATACCTCCAAAAAACCAAATAAAACTGCTTGCCATACAATATAACAACAACAAAAAGTCATTTTGGAAAAGCTCCAAAGAAATAAATACAATACTGCAACAGGGAAATTTACTTTGATTAAACCATACAAAAAAAAATCTATTATACGGTAAAGATACATAAATTTGAAATTTTTATTGGCTTAACATGTAGCATAAATTATGGTTTATGTGAAAAATTCGATATTAAAATCAATACAACTTACAAATTTATTTATTACATTAAAAGTTTATTTACAGGCGGCATTAAAATAGCACGGGAGCATTGATTGGTTAATGTAATACCACCAGATTTGTTTGTATAGTCTCAAAAAAAAATATAATGACATTGGCGGGATAATCTAACCGAAACACTGGGTGTTGTATTGAAACATCTTAATATTTTATTCTTCGACGACTTATATTTAATACATTATCGGGTACGATATAAGTAAAGCAATTTTCACACAACACAAATATAGTATGTATGTATCCCCTATATACCATTATACACCTCTGACATTCGTATATTTTACGTCTATATAGATTATTCACAAACACAACATATACAAAGAAAAAATTTTCCAATATATTTTATTGAATTTTATCAGTTTTCCGATTTCTCCTTTTTAGGAATTCTTTCATTTGGTGGAAACAATAGCAAAAAAATGAAAAATCCTGATCTAGGCAATATTGAAAAATGAAAATAGAAACTTTATGTATACATAAGCAAAATAAATAAACAAACATCGAAATCACAATATGCTTTAGTTCCACGAAAAGCAGTATTTTCGTACGAGTGATGTATTTGTTGTTATTTTATCAATAAATAAAATGATATTATTACTATTATTATCATAAACATAGTAAATTAAATTTTTTAGTTCGATTAATCCATTGGTGGCTGTGATTTTATCGACTAAATAAATGATATAACTACTACGTTGGTGAGCAAATGCTCCATCTCCGCCAAACCAGAGCATCAATAAACATATAAATTAAATACGGTTGACATGCAATTAAAATTTATATACTTACTTTAACTCATACAAAATTTAGAACAAAAGTCACGTGCTATATATATAAATATTTGGTAGGTGCTAATTTAAACATTAATTTTAATGTTTAATTTGTTGATCAGAAACAAGTTGGAATGAGAGTTTAGTACTGTCGTGCTCTAGTTGGTTTGGTTTTACCTCCTCAATCTGTTATAACGAAGCAGCACGCTCAACTTTACTTTAGTTGCTTTGAAACATTTTGTCTTACGCCTAAGGCATTACGAAATGGCTAAAACCTTTTCAAAAAAGAATTTGGATAGTCGACAAGAGATGAGACTATTCCAACTCTTCTAGTGCAGATCAGCAAAATGACAGTTAATTTCTCGTTTAAGAGATAATGACGTCACTGCAAAGATTCCACAAAAGTGAAAATTTATTGAATACAGAGTGTAGAATGGTATACGAGAAATAGGAAATACACATAGGTATTAAATATATTATCTGGAATATAAATATTAGTTCTAATTTGAATTTAATCAAAATCAAAAACCATACAGACTTGGGTTTTAACACGAATTCAAAGAAATTCTATGTGAACTCGGAACATATACACTGCAATATGCTTATATTTCTTGCGTCAACATTTAAATGCAATTCTAGAAGCGTGGTCATTCTTTTCAACCGTCTCACCATCTTAGAGTGTTCAATTCATTTTCAACATCTTAGAGTGTTTCAAATTAAATCAAAGACATTTCATGTTAATGGTTCAATTTATTATCTGAGCATAGATATAAATGACATGCAATAAATGTGATGAGAGATGAGTTATAATAGACTGACTGCTTCTATCAATAATGTGTTTGCTCAAGCTCAAGAATTCCTCTGTACATCTCATGTTTATTGGGATTGAGACCTGATATTTGTAACTTAAAAACCATAATTTTCAAGAAATTTATAAATTACTAACTTAATTTTTATTCTATAATTTTAACCGAAGAAAATATTCTTGAAAATTGCTTTACTCTATAACTAGGCCAAAGGTGTTAAATATAAATAATTACAACCAAAATAAAAGTTAGTCAAAAGAAATATTTAGAGATAGAAACACAAACAATTATATTAGAATCTTCGAAACCATGAAATTTAGACTGTTAACAATATGCAAAACTTTATGTAGTAACATATATATGTATTAAATTTTATCATTCAACTAACGTTTCATTTCAAACCAAATCATGCACGCGTATCTTCAATATGTTTATCATATCCAGGTAATCCACCACCATACCATAATAATCATCATCATGATCGAATTAATTCCCAAGTAAAACTAAATTATTCCCTAAACGTATATTTGAATTTTTTTGAAAAATAAACAAAACACAACATAAAAAATTTAACCCATTTTCGACCATATTATTGTCACGCATTCCAAATAAATGGATAATGATGATATGATGATAAAAATATCACGTCTTTTCGATGAAAGTTTCTTGAAAAAAATAAAAATGTAAGTATGAATAATAAAAACTCTATCATCCCATCAGAGAGTATGTTTTTTGAAGAATTCAACCCATACACACATATCGAGCATAAAGCGGAAAATTTGTATATTTGGTACATGACAGTGATGGCGTTGAAAACTTTTTGAAAAACACAAAAATATATAAATTTCATTAGGTAAATTTTCGCTATGGGTCTAATACCAAAACCTAATATAATATCAGTTTTTATATATGTACATTATATACCCAGCGACGTTACCATACCACTCGATGAGAAAAATTAAGTTACACATTTTGTTGGAGTTTGAACATAACACAACACGGAGTAACAAAAATTGGTCGTATAAATTTCCCCCAATCAATATTTCAAATTTTCCTCTATACAAAATTTTAAATTTTCATTTTTGTCAAAATAACAACAATGACGGGACCCGAATAAAGCATACACAGAATAATTTTTTCGAGTAATGTAGCTTTTCTGGGAAAATCAATTTCAAATGAAAACTTTTGTATATAATACTTTGGTATATGTGTGTGTGCGAAAATGTATTTCCATTTGTACATTAGTGTTTGTTAAGTTTCGAACAAATTTGAAATGATAATGTCGAGACGGAGAATTAACACATTCCAAAAATTCGATTTGCGATTAAGGGGCTGAAAAACGATTTAGACGGTGAAAAGTGTGCAACAACAAATATATGTATTATCTATTCCATAATTTTTCTGATTAAAGTCACATAACAGCCAAAGTAAAATAAAATAAATATTTTTCTGTTTTAAACGGACATATACTACATATACAGAACCAAAAGGATCAGCAGAACACAGAGCCGACCGAATACTATATATACACGTATACAAAACAATGTATACATTAAATAATAAAAAAGCACATTTTTTTTTGAATGTATAGACTGTTGTATGTGAGCTTTTATGGTTTGAGGTTTTATGTATTTTCCGTTGATGTTGTTGTTATTATTTTGTGCATGGGATGGATGGATAAATATTGCCATGTCATGGACTACTTCAGAAGAGCAAAATGAAATAAAAATTGAGTTTTTTCGGTTATATATTTTAACAAATTTTTGGATCACTGCCAAAATAATGAAAAAAAAAAGAAAATTTAAAAATGGAAAAAATCCATTGAAGAATAATAAAGTTTTAGGGTGCTGCACACTTTCGACTTTTATACAGAGAAATAATATTATTAAAAAACGACGTTGAACGGAATTGAATTTACAAAAAAATATGCTTTGGTTTTTCTAAAAATATTTCCCGTCTTAAGAGAAATTTAATAGATGTGCTCATCATATAATAGACGCATGGAATAGCAAATCAGTAAATTCTTAGTTTTTAATAATTAATATAAACACGAGCTTTCACACACACATAGACACTACACTTATATAACCAATCAAGCAAATTGAGAAATTGTTTACGAGTACGTGCGCTATAAAAAATTCACAAACACAAAACGTTTTATCCAAAATTCTCGATTCTAGTCTCAAACATAATGTAATATATGTTTATCATAACGACATTCATACACAATCGTGTGTATGAGGACAAAAGTTCAAAAACCACAGTCACACTTCTAATGATTCCATGTACATATATATAGCACTCGTCGTCATACACAAATTTTGTTGGAAAAAATAAGAAAAATTATAGATACGATAGTGGATGATTCAATAATATTTCAAATTAAATAAATTACATTATTTACTGGGAAAAAACTAAATTCGAAATTATATATATAGAAGATGTGTGTGGAAACAATACATATGTATATGAAACGTATTCAATTACGTGTTGAATTATATTGAAATCGATTATGGCTTAGTGGAGAAAGAACCCGATGTGTGACATTGAGCTACGAGTATAATCAAAGAGGTTATTTGTTTGGTTTGTGGAAAGTTATACCTTAAAATTTGCTAAGCGGGCAAAGCACAACCAACTCTTCCTAAACGTATCTACCATACTTATAGTATCATTTTAAGTAGTATCAAACAGTTTCGGTTCGTCTAGTTCAAAGAGATCTTTTATAGAATAATATATATGGTAAAGTTTATACTTTACCACATATGTTATTCTATAAAATTCTTATTATGTGAAATTCTCAAAAAATATAGACATGATTGTCATTCAGTGACACCATACACCTTAAATCGTAATAAAACTACCATTAAAATTCGAAAACTGTAAAATGTTTATTTTTGGTTAAAGTTCGATATAAAGCGATATCTAACAACCATGATTTGTAAGAATCTGCTATTAAGTAGCTGCTATTATGTACTCCAACATGTTTCTTATTAGTTTTAGATGAGTATCTTAAGATGAGTTTTTTGAGCTGGGCCGAAAGAAGATTTTAGAAAAAGATACAAAGCACGATGAAACCGGCTAATAAGTATATCATAATACTACTGTATGGTCACAGCAGAATACCAGAGATAGTCTGTTTCAGAAACCTATAAAATATCATTAAGAAAAGATTTTTAGTATTAAGTAATTATAGTATTCAGATCATTAGCAATTTTAAGTAAAAGTGACTTCCTCAGCTCAAACTCAGCAACCATTAACGATTTAAGCATTAATTCGATCTATTTCTGAATTTACCATAGTAACCGTTACAAATAAGGATACTACTACTGCAAGATACTCCGTTAAAGTAAAAGTTTTATATTTCAATCCATGTCTTCGGAATGTGGAGAACCATTGAGTTCAGTAGAAAAAAAATTCAATGTTCAGTAAAAAATATAAGAACTTATAGAGAGTATAAGCTACAAAACTTCAGTATTCACACCGATCGCTTAACGGAAACTTTTGAAAGGCACATCGCTGAACCTAATTCAAATAAAAGTCTCGGTTTACGAACTAGTTTTAAATATTATTTTTGATTAAAAAAAATCCCAGAATTTATTCAGAAATTAAAAACAAAAGTTTATTTATCTTAATCTATATTGCCCCCTTCACAGTTATCCCCATCACTACAGCACACTTTTACCAGCCTTTGATCCAATCCTCGAAACATTTTTATATTCGGTTTTCGGTATGTCCATCAGTGCTTCCTGCAATTTTTCCATTATTTAATCACGGCTGAAGAAACGCGTTTCCGTAATGGGTTTTTAACTCGATTGAAAAGAAAGAAGTCACAGGAAGCCGAAATTAGGTGAATTTGGTGGCTGTTGATAATGACGAATAATGATGGCACTGTGTGATGGTGCGTTATCATGGTGCAAAATCCACGAGTTTTCTGCCCACAATTCTGATCTCTTTCAGCGAATTGCTTCACGCAAACGTCTCATAACGCCCAAATAATACTCTTTGTTTACGGTTTGGCCTTCTGGCAAAACTCATAATGCATACTTCACCGTTGTAACCAATTAAAACCGTGAGCATTGCCTTCTTTTTTGACTGAAAACGTCGCGGTTTTTTTAGTACGGCTCATTTGGTACCATTCACTTGTCTGATGTCTGGATTGCGTGTCGTACTCAAAAACCCAAGTCTCGTCTCCAGTAATGATTCAGCCTCACAAATCATGTCTTTTGCGACGTCAACACGATCTCTTTTTTGCATGAAATTGTGGTCTTTTGGCACCAAATTTGCTGCTACACGACGGAACCCTAAATGATTAAATAAAATGTCTTGAACGGATCAACAACAGATATACCAACTTAACACACCAGAACTCAAATCAGAACGATGGGAGCGCCGTTCGGTGGTTATTCCGAAAACTTTTTTGACCAAGGTATATGTTATGAAATAAATGAACCAGGAATATTGCGCACGAGGAACTTTTCTGTCAGCACAAGAAACATAGACCTGTCAAATGCGCTTATGAAGTTCGAAGAAGGATAACATTTTTGGTGTAACACCATCAAAGGGTTCCAATGCTACAAAATACTTTAACATTCGGTTAATGTTTAGCTGTAGCAACTTTTCGATTTTATATATTATTGGTGTATTGAAGCTCAGAGATATGTCTACTTTAAGCTAAGTTTTGTTTGAACTGTACCGTTTGTGTATTCGTTCACAGCATTATCGAAAGGCTTTTTTATCATTGTCGATTACAACTTAGTGGTTGAAACAGATTCTAATCTAATAGCGTTGCCGAGTTCGATACTTAACAATAACCGTGCTCCAGTTGGCATAAAAAGCGTTTCTGGCCAAATAGCCAATAGATTTTATTATTTATTTACCCTACATTAATTGTTTTACATCTTTTTATGAAGAATATATTTCCTTGTTCCCAATTGATTGAGTAAACTTGGTTTGGGGTGCTCTGGTAGGTTAAACCGATGTTATTCTACAAAACGAACACTTATTTACACAATTACATGCGTTAACGAAAAATTATAGCATTGAATAATAAAATCAAGTTGTCATAACAGCTTTCATAAAACTTTCGCGTGAAGATCATGAATTTAGAGTCAGCGCTTAGTCACATTCATTATTTACTGCTTTTTTGTGACATTTAATATTTATTGTAAAAATATTGCGCCATCTTAAAGTAAAAATATTCTCCGAAGTGTTGTGTCACACACATTTCATTCGCCAAAGTTCAACAAATTGACTGTACGAGTATAATATATAGAAAACAAAATATTGGTAGATAGTATTCCCCATATACCGGACTGGTAAAAGTTCTTTGGAACACAAAACAAAAAAAAAATTATAGAACAAACAATAAACTAACTACAATGCTTTCCACCCAATTTATGTTCACATCAGACAATACTTAAATTGAATACAAATTTTCCAAGAACCCCCTAATTTTTATCCTCTCTGTATGGTGCTCTTCTGCTACATTATTTTCCTGAAAATGGAAAAAACTTTTTTTTTCTTTATTTGGTCAATAATTGCCTCGCCTCTCGAACTTTTATTTTAAACGAAGACTATACAATACAATATATAAGAACAACAACAATACAATAAAACAAAAATTCAAACTTTTGAGACGACCACTTTTGTTTTCGTCCTTAAACTGCTCCCCAATAAAGTATGTATTTTGCTATAAAGGCGACAATCGAGTGTTCAATCAAAACTCTGCATATAAATAATATAACACATCGTATATGAGTTTCTTGATTGTCTTAAAGAAGCAAAACAATCAAACTAAAGAAAAATGATTTTCCAACCAGCAATAACACTTTGTGTATACTAAACACTAGTAAAAAGGAAAAAGCTAAACAATGGAGAATCTCATTCACGTTTCCTCTGTTAATACCAAACATAATACAATACTATACTCGCGCACATTCTCCCCAAAGTCGTCTTTGGAACTAAATAAACTTGATTTGATTATCATTTTTTGTTCGTTTTTCTCTTTCTTTTCTTAATTCTATTTAAGTTTTTAAATTATTTTCATTTGATTTTCTAAAATGAAAAGAAATAAAAACATACAATGAAATATTATGACGTAATGGGAAAGAAGAATGAAAATGAATAAGACAACAGCGCACTAAACCAAAATGGGTTGAAGAAAAAACAACTGGAAAAATTAGTCTTATACTTTACATACGTACATGACACAATGGAATAATGTACAACAAAAACACGATATACAACTACTAATCCATATTAATGGTAACATAATTTAAGATATCCGCATTAGAAATACACAAAAAAACGTTATATATGTTTATACAGTGGCATAAAAATATGGTTAGTGTTTTCATATAAGATTTGTGTTTTTCTTCGTTAGTTTTTGATGAGTAGTACAAAAAAGTCAACAAATTTATTAATGTTGTTTGTCTTATTTTCAGAATACAGAATTTCATTGATTTTACAAGACGTTTCAAAATTTGTATTATTGTACAAAAACAATTGCACTTTCTTAATAGAAAATTAACTTTCTAACGACCGCCCAGTGGTTAAAGGGTTCGAATGTCACAGTAGTTTAAGGATTCGACTAGGGGCAGGATGCAAAAGGGATTTGCTCCATCTGATTACGATCGGTGGTGTTAATGAACACATCTATGACCTCTTGTTGGAGAGCAGAAATTATGGGCCAATCCATCCATATCAGCACTATAGGCTGACATTGAGCTATGCAATGCGCAGATGGTTCTACGTAAATCAAACCTATAGCAGTACGTCCTCGATTTGAATATTTAGGCGTAATGTAGAACGTATATATAAGCGAACCGCGAAAGAGTTAGAGAGCATTGAGCCCCGAAACATATAGCACAGTAAAAAATATTTTAAAAAATTAAAAAAACAAGAAAAAATAAAAAACGTGTATTTAAGATATACTTTAAGATAATTGGATCGCTGACTGCCTAAATAAAATACTATTTATATGCACATATTTATTCTTTATTAGTAAATTTATTTCCAAACGGAAAGTGACATTTATGTTGTGTTCAGGAATGATGAAAAATTAAATTAAGGAACTGGATACTTGGATACCAAACGATCTGTATATGATACCTTTTATTCATACATACAACTGGATATAGATTTGATTGTACTTCAAATCAAATTTCATTTGTAGTTCGTGCTTAATAAACTTCTGATTTGATCGGATCCGAAGGTTTCTTAATCGAGTCGAATCGTACAATTGTATAATGGACAATTTTATGGTTAGAAGAATTTAGATGGATTCAGAATAAATACGGTTCTGCCTATTGTAAGGTATGTGATGTACGCATTACTAATATACGTTCTAACATTATCTTCACGATAGCCATAAATTGCATGCTCAAAAAATGGAAGCCGAAAAGCTATACCCATAAACGTGCATTTTACAAATCCAACCAAAGTTACACTTGAGAGACAAGTAAAAGAAGCGGAGCTCATGCTAGTTATGCTCTGCGTAATGCATCGCTTACCATTTACCTCGATGGATTTTTACCCAATGAGTAAGAAAGTGCTACCCAGACTCAAATATCACCAAAACTATCATATGTGCAATTATCCACCAAAACTATTATATGTGACTGTTGCAATTATTAAAAACAATTTATCCATCAATCTTGAATGATTTTGATTCATTTAATATTCTGATAAATAATTTAATTGGCCTCGGTTCTGATAATGCCTCAGTCATGTCAGGTCCGTTTACCGGAGTTCAAGTTCGTCTCAAGAAACTAATTCCAAACGTTCGATATTCACCAATTTTATAAGCCATTCGTTGCATTTATGTGCTATAGTAATGCTTGCCACAAGTTACCATATTCCATAGAAAGGCTAACCCGTAATATATTTAACTTATTTGCACATAGCTCTAAATGATGCAACGATGTGCAGGAATTTCAAACTTTCTTCAACGTCAAGCCATAGAAAACTCTTGGTTTAGCTCAAACGCGATGGATATCACTTGAGACAATGGTAAATCGAGTGCTGAAACAATGGGATGACCTGCAGTTGCCTTTCATCCATTCCAGTTTGGAGTACAAAGGCATGCGAGACAATGATAAAAAGTTCGAACAATTAGATAATCCAGTCAATAAGAGATACAAGTTCGAGTTTATTTAATGCTAAGAAACTAATGGAAAATAATTAAAAACTCATTTAAGGTATTTTTTTAAATCCCATCTACTTAATGAATTTGGCAAACATAAACGAAATTGATATCCAAAATGAGCCAAATCACTAGTATTTATCAAGTATTTCAATAGGCTACGCAGCAGACTCATTTTTAGGGTTGAACATTGTTGATGAGAATCAATTGCTTACAATTTCTGTAGACGTAAAGCAATTTTATATTGAGCTAGCTCAACAAATTCAAAATAGATTTGATTTTTATAATCAAGTAATTAAATATTTCTCGTTGATTGTGACGT
Organism: Tipula lateralis; assembly: GCA_963932295.1. NCBI lineage: Eukaryota > Metazoa > Arthropoda > Insecta > Diptera > Tipulidae > Tipula > Tipula lateralis. Next base: position 68,714,537 of record OZ010737.1, read on the forward strand.
TTGATATGGTGGGTTGAACAATTGGGCGACATCAGGGAGATCACCACTAGCGAAAACACATTTCGTATATACGAGATTCCCGTCTCTTATCCCGGTTCTTAACCATCCAAGACTTTTTTTATGTCCCACAAAACAATTTCCGATCCAAGACTCACTGGTTAGTATAAACCACCGATAGATAATGATAATAACATTATGATAATAATGATTTTTTTGTTTGTTTTCATGCTAATCACAAAATCGTCGCGACCACTACGGGAGATGACAAAAAACAACAAGACAACGGCATTGAAGAAAGTGTATTTTTTTTTAGAAAAGATAGAGGTTCTATGGATCGAACGAGAAAAAGAAAACAATACACGAGGTAATGCGGGACAGTTTTTAGTGGAAGCTGGTCAAAGCCACATCGAGCAAAAGAAAAAAACATCAACTGAGAGCAAGAGTTTGTGTATGGCGAAAACACGGTACGATTATATGGTGGGAACATTGTGACCATTGCCCGATATATGCTTTTTGGCCTGTTCTTTTGGAATGTACTTTTGGGCTCCCTATTTATAAAAACAAGAAAAAGTATTTAAAAAAACACACGGACGATTTTGGTAATCTATGGACAGCGAGTGATATGGGTGTATGGACTAGAAATTATAGCTATTATGTGTATGGATAAAAATATACTTTAAGTGTGAAATATATGACATGTGTAAAAACAAACGTGATTGGTGAATGTTGTTTGTAATTTCATGATATCAAAAAGATTAAGTGAACCAGGAACCACGAGAAAAGGGGAAAGATTAAGCGGCGGATCGAGTGGTTTAAGCACGTGGGAACAACCGGTGCTACGGCGTAACATCCAAGAAGTCCCGCATACTAACGGTGAGTCTTTCCCTTACCAGCATTATCTCCCTCTTTCTTGGTCCTTCGTTTCCGTACTGCATTCCCTACTCAGCGTTGGATTTGTGTTTTGTGGTGGTGGTTTCCAAGAGATCGTGCGCGTGACCCCGCCCGAGTTTACCTGCTCCACGAGCTATAGTCCGGGAAGTTACGTGCCGGTAGACTGGCGCCCAATTTAAGTAGTTTTAAGTTTCATTTTGTCTACTGAAACCACCACACCATTGAGGCACGTTACATGATCAACCCGGAAAAATTATTTTCAGAAAGTATAAATTTGGTTCCCTTATTAAATGTTTTCCAAATCTGACTTCACATGATAGTGAAAAAGATGAAATGTTGGATGAATTCAAATTGAATGGATGTATTCAACACGTTTAAACAAATTAAACAGAAATAACGTTGAAGGACTTTGGCAGCAACTTGGAGAATTAAACAATTCGTTGGGCGAACAGATTTATGCAAAATTATGTAATTTTATTATGAGTTTGATGACGAATCGATTTTTGATTGACACGGTTGATTCAATCACGGCAGCAAAAGAACTTTTAACGCCAGAAGAACGTGATCGATCAGTTCCAATAGGGCAAGTGAAGTATGGTCACCACGATCGGAGCATCACATAATTCAAACAATGTACAGTTAATTCGTTTTATACGGTTTATGTATGTATGGTTTTTGTAGTAAATATAAAATGCATTAATTCTATTCTTATTTAAGGCCTTAAACAGTACCTGACTACTAGTATTTACTATCTAACAACTAATAATATATTTTTTTTATATAATTTACCCTTTAAAAAAATAAATGTGATTGAAATTATTTATTTATAAATAAGTCCACAAATACGACTTGACATTAAAAATGACGTAATAGTCAGACACATAAAATATTAATTAATAATAATTAAAATCAAGAAGAAGCAAAGTGTTGCTTCAATTTTCGTTTTAAAGTATTCTTGCTAGAAGTAAAATCAAACAGATGATTTATCTGATTACAGCCTTTGCGTATCATGTCAATCGGTTCATTAGAACCATAGTTGGTTCTATGGACATAAACATGCAAGAACTCATTTCTTCTTAGATGTCTACTGGGTGGTGCATCAATGTGACCTATTAAAATATTACCAACAAACGAACACTTTCAAAGCTCACGTCTATTTTCCAGAGTAGATATGTTTTTTGTTTTACAGCCATTCAGATATCGTGGTAAAGCTACAGGTTATCATGGAATGGTGATTCGTGATTATACTCCCAACCGCTTTTCTAAGTTAAGTGGCCGATAAACTTTTCTGAATACCCTCTAGTTTACTGATGTTTGTATCATAAAATGGACACCATACAGTAACAGCGTATTCTAATTGCGACTGCATGTATGCGAAATACATAATCTTGATTGCCTCCAGGTCATAAATATATCCCGTCTATCATTTAATAAAACCCCACATAGAATTAGATTTAGCAACACATTTCATATTTTCCAAGCCCATATTTTATTATTGTTTATTTCGTAATGCTTTAAAACTTCATTTAATTTCCGGTGGAATGATAAAATCTTACACTTATTGATGTTCAGACTAAGAAGATTTGACTCACGGTTTTTCAAGGTCTTTTTGCAGATTCTCGACATCGCTAAAGCTCTCGACAATTCTGTATATTTTGAGGTCGCCTAGCCTTGTTTTTCTCTTCTATTGTGATATGTGGTACTTCAATGGTTCCGTACACTAGCGTGGTGGGGATTTTCGTACTTATTAATGTCTTCTGGTAGTTCTTAAAGACAGATTAAAAAACTCAGCAAACATGTTGGATATGACTTGCGCGTCTGATGTTTTCGCTTCTTTGAATGTCACATATGCAGGAAAACCGTTGATTTCACGTTTTGTCTTAAAAAAGCTCCAAAAGTTCTTTCGATCATTTTTACTTTTGTGTAATACAAGTTATGTCAGTCTTGTATTTAGTCTCATAATATTTCTCTTCTATATTATTATTTAATTTAAAAGTGATTTAGTTTTGAATAAATATGTATATGTATGGAATTATGAGATTATTTAACTTTTTTAACAAAACCTTAATTGGATACTTATGTATAACTTTTTTTCTTAAAAAGATACTTTTAATTTTTTCGGAGTGGTAACAGATGAACATCAGACATATTCCTATATTGAGTGCGATGAATCATTGTATATATCCATCGCACTCAATATAGGAATATGTCTAGTCGAAAATCAAATCTTTACCAACTACTGAAATATTTACTAAACTGAAACTAAATATTAATCGAAAGGGAAAACTATTGTACATAATCACTCAAATTGCCAAAAGCCAATAATATAAAACCAAACGCAAAGCATTTAAAAGAACTAGTCATAAACAATTTGTTGCTTAAAAATTTGATGACTGGTCTTTTTATTTTCAATTCATTCTGTTTAACTGTATACCCATTAAAAATCATAACTTAATATCGGCAGTTTTATTTCTCAACCGCTGGTAATACTAATTTAAAAAATTACAAATATGGAAAATAACGTCTGTCGCAGTGCAGAATTCATGAGCTAATCCATTTCCCATGGCAGTACTATAGACATTCATGAACCAAATATTATTTAAATAATAGTCAAATCCAGTTTTTAGGAATAAAACTAAAACAATTTTCTGAACGTTGATATTGTTCGAAAACAGAAACAAGAGACTTGAAAGACGAGTTTTAAACTAACAGTTAATTTGTTTTACATCGCAACTATAACGACAACAATCTAAGGTGCATGTCGATCAACAAAATCGGAATTGAATCTGCACGACTACTGGGTATCTCATCCAGTGAATTATCTATACGAGCTTCGTCAATTTGATGAAAATGTGAAGAAAATGTGAACTCTAACTGAATTGCAAAAGTGTGATGTTTAACAAAAACAAAACAAATTCGATCATCACACCACAATAGAAATTAAAATCTATTGTAACACGTCTCATACCTAGCTCAATTATACTAACAACCCAGAATACTAATGCAAATTGAAAACATTATAAATCTTCATTCATGCATTGTTAATCTCCTACGGCTTTGTTTAGGGCATAACACATCAAAATCTTCCGACACACCATCATAAGTTTCTAGAGCCACGATTCAGTACGATCTCCCGCATAACCCATAACACGGCATAACATTGAACTTTTTTTAATGGAATCGTCTAGCTTCTCAACGACGGTCCGGGTTCTCTTCTCAAGGACCGAGTATTTTCAGAAAAATTTTATCGTGTTGCAGCATGATAGGAAACTATGTTGAACTGTGTTGAAAACTATGTTGTCGAAATAAAGAATACATCCGATTAGTATAGAGCTTAAATCTTCTGTTTCGGACAAATGTCGTATGAATCAAAGCCCCTAAATATACAAGCCGTACACATCGAAATTGAGCTTAAAAAAATTTTACCCTTTATTTACTAACACATGAATAAGTTGCGACGTCATTAAAAAAGAAGAAAATCGCCCTACATTTCACCACTCTTACTACAAAATTCGTACAGTGTACAGCCAAGAAAAAACAAAATAATAATTTTTTTTTTGATTTTTCTTTGCTGTCAAAAATTGTTAACAAAATGTTTGTAGGTTATACCCGTCCGTAGACAATAATAAATTATTTATTATAATATAATAAAACATTTATATTATAATTAATAATAATTAATATTGTACCAATTTTGGCCTGTACATAAATAATGTGTTAATGATGTCATAATATGTGAATGTGATTGGTGATATGTTCAAATACTGATTTTAGAATCGTGGAAACATCAATATGCGTGATAATGATCGCCACGGTTATCTACATTGATGAATCGTCCACTGTGTTAAACGATTCTAAATTAAATTAAACTAGTTGAAGTTCCTTGTGGATTGGATAACCGACAAATAATTTTGCTGTTGTGATTTAGTATGTTGGAGTTTTGATTTGTATAAGTACTGATTCAGGGAAGAATCAGATTACTATATACTTGTTTGTTCCCTACATATTTATTATTTTTGTTCTATTTTAGTGTTTCAACAATCGTCTAGCTCACTTATTCGATCATTTACTTCCTTGTAGGATATTGGTATAGGTCGAGGAAATCATATGTTTTGACAGACATTCAGTTGAATTCAATTTACGATGTAATGGAAATTGGTTTTTCGATTGAAAATGCTATCTAGGAATTTCGGTTTGTAAACCAAAACAAATGTCCATTCGTAGATTTTTGAAAATTCACACTGTTAAAAAACTTAACGACTTTTATGATGCCATCGTGTATGTAGCACATGAAGTATAACAAATAAATGGAAATAAAAAAAAATTAAATAATTATTGAAGTCTCAGTTTCATTTACATGTTTGGGTATTTTAGTTGTGTATTTCGTATTATAGCATTAAAAATATGCTTTAAAATATCAATAAATATGATTTCTATTATTAAAATTATAAAGTGCCATCTATTATCCAACATTTGAAGTATCGGTTTATTTTTCGTAGTTCATACGTCATTGATCTCGTTTTATATATTTTTATACGGCGTTTAGAACCAATTATAACATATACATGTATAAAAATTGAATAAATCAAAACGTTTTTATTTTTATCATAACTATTAAAATAATTCGTATTTTCATTTGATTTCCATATATGTTATATGAAAATGTTTGATTTAAATATTGATATAAAAATAATTTTTGTTGACAGTATTTTTCAATCATTAAAATTAAATCGAAATCTTCAATTTTACATTAGTTCTTATGGAAAGTATCAAAATCTATACTCCTTAAAAAAGCTCGATAAATTTAAAGGGTCTTTGTGTACTGCTTGTATTATTTAGGATGCTTTGTATGAATGCTATATTTGAAAAAGAGATGGAGTCTTCCATATTAATGTTATTTTCTGAAATGAGCACATTAAATTTTATGGTATTTTATCATTTTTTTTTTTTGTTGGTTTGAGAGTTGACAAAAAAGCATATTAAATTAGTTTCGTTTTAATGCATCCTACATCATAATAATCATCCCAAGATTTCACTGTCAGGGAATTAATTTCATATAAGTATTCGTACATTCATAATATATATACGAGCATGGTGTATAAATAAAATAAGTTTTTTTTTGTCTGCGCTGATTACGCGACTTTCAGTAAATAGAGAAGAAAATTTATCGCGTAATGTTGTTATAAAAGCATTCCTGTGTTTACGTCGAACTGAACTATGTACGAGTGTACATATATATGCGAGGAAGAAAATATCGTATCATCGCCCCATCATCATCATTATTAACATAATATTTAATTGGAAAATATCTCTGATTTTTATGTAAATTTGTGATTTTTAATACCATTTTTCTTCAATTCCAAGAAGATTTAAAATCAATTACGGTTTAGTTATATATATAGATGATTAGATTATATTATGTATTTATGTATATACATGCCGCGGTGGAGGAAAAAATAAAACCATAGCAAATCGAGAAAATTAGACGACGCGAAGAAAATGTAAATATGTGGGGATTACAATAATGTTTATAGATTGTATATATGTATTTGACATCTTAGTTATCTTTCAGTACCATATACACCACACCATAATATTTTTTATTACATATATGTTGTATGTTTGTACAATATAAGTATTGCGAAAGGCACTTTTTGCCAAATCATCGTTCTGAATTCTTTTTCAGCACACAAAAATATATACAGAAAAATTTAGAAAATGCATATCATGCTATGCTTGTAAATATTTATGTATGTATGTATATTCTTTGTATATACGTATGTGTGGAAAAGTTAAATATCTAATGACTTTGCTCGTTTTAGATAGTCATTATAGTTAACATATGGTGTAATATATGTTACCTACCTCTCCACTATTATATATATATATATATATATATATATATATATATATATATATATATATATATATATATATATATATATATATATATATATATATATATAGAAATATGTATAGTACCAGACACCATCTCATGTATCCATAAAATGTTTAAACCAAATAAAACTGCATGTCATAATTTATGTTTATGGGTTAAATATGAATATACTAAGCTTCATTGCCATCGGGGTACCACATATCGTTCTGAGTTCATGAATAAATTTTCTCGTTTTGTGCGATTATTAATTGTTCTCGATTATGTATTAAAAGCTTGCGGTCACATTTCGATAATCAATCAAACAAACACGCATTTTATATACATATCTAGGCGGAAGCACAGTGTGATATTAATAAACGTATGATACATGTTTCCTTTTTTACTTATCATCGAATCGTTCGCCGTACACACTGACCTCGAACATGTTACCAGTAACATTTTGTTGTTTTTGGTTTTTTTTTTGTAGATACCACAAACAAATTTCATTATATCACTATACTAAATAACTAATTAATTGACACCCTGTGTGTTTAATGTGTTTTTATATTCTTTCTACTATAGTATATATTATGAATGTTTGTGTTTATCTAATTTTCCCACCACAAACTTGTCTATCTCTGTTTACATCACACTCCTCTGCATGTATTCATATAGACAAAAACCAAATTTTTATTTTTATTTCCCATATTTTCCCATTTTCATTCATATAAAGTTTATGAGAGGAATTTTTGTGGATACATTTTTTTATTGGGTTTCGATTTGGTACTACTCAAATCGACTTCTTTCCCTTATTCTTATATGGTTATGGTCTTCTACTTGATGGTTTTGTTTCTTTAATAAAATTAATGCATTCGATAATTGTATTACGAAATCGTGATTGAAAATTTAAATGAAAGTTAGTTTTTCGATTGGTTTACGGATAAATATTTCGTTGTAGTAGTTGTTGGAAATTTTCTTAATTTTGATTATTTTCCATGTATTTGAGTGTGTATGTGAAAAATAAATTTAATGAAATTTCTTTTATGGATAGACGGATATACAAATACATACATAATAGAAAACGATCGATATAATTTAAATTAGAGTGACCAGATGTTTAAAGTGGATGGATGAAGATTTTTAATTGGTTTTCATGGTTTGTATTAAACAAAATACATAATCGACCAAAAATGCCTTTCATCAATTTAATAACAGAAATAAAATTGGTATTGACTAGAATTAATCTTAGATCTTTATCCATATACGCAAAAAGCAAGGTTCATACATTTTTATTATATAAAAATAATACTTGTTTCTGCAAATATTCTGAATTTTGGAAAATTAAAATTAATTAAATTTTTATTAATATCTACATATTTTAAACCACAAAATTCTAATATAAATTAATTTATGGTGATTTTCGGAACTAAGGCTCTCGAACAGTTTACAATTATAATAATATGTAGCGTGCAACCATACGAAAATATAATTAATTTTTGATACAGTTTAGTGAATTATTTTGGCGTATTTTTTACTAAGAAAACAACTTAAGGTGTTGTAATAATGAACTCTAAAATTGTGTTCTGGAAACTCAAAACCAAATCATTATCACAATAAGGAGTTTACTAGGCCAGATCTCGGTGATCTTGTTACACAGTTCAATATTGAAGGTTGAATTAGATCATATCTCACTATTCTGAGTTTAGATATTAGACATATTTGATTTCGTGTACTTTAGAAATCTTTACAGTTAAATAAAACTGTCAATTACAATCAAACATTCGATAACATTACAATGATATATGGTTGATATCAATAGCGTAAAGTTAAAATTGACAAAAACGTTACTACACTCAAAAAATGCTACTTATATGATATATTGCCATAACCATACATCCATATGTATTTCTACGAATAACCTTTAAAGATTTACAAATTTTAGTGAAGGTTAGAATATAAATTAGAAATATTCAATCTGAGATTTTACAAATATTCAACCTGCTAATCTCTAACTTTAATGTCGATGCGATACTCGATAGATGGCGTGAACATTTCTCTGATTTACTTAATGTTCCACATGTATCGCAAGCTGTGTTTGAATACCCTCAAATACAGACCGCGGAGATGTTCATTGAGGATCCATCCTATGAGGAATTCACAATGGCCATGCAGAAATTAAAGAAAAATCGTTCACCAGGAGTTGATTGCATTAATTCAGAGCTCTTGATATTCGGAGGGCTAACTTTGTGGAACTGTCTTTTCGACCTTGTTCGATTGGTATGGCGAAATGAAGTTATGCCCGAAGAATGGAAAGTGGCCGCGTTATGCCCAATTTTCAAGAAGGGTGATCGCTTGAAATGTGAGAATTATCGCGGTAAGCTCTCCTTTGCACAGCATATATAAGTTACTGTCATACATTATCTTGGGAAGAATTACTCCTCTAGCGGAGGAAATTGTCGGTGACTACCAAGGAGGATTCCGTCCAAATCGGTCAGTCACTGATCAAGTTTTTTCGCTACGGATGATTCTTTCCAAGTACTACGAAACATCTCGCGATGTACACCAGGCATTCCTAGATTTCAAGCAAGCCTATGACTCGATCAATCGAGAGAGATTATGGTATGCGCTTGAATATTTAGGAATACCACAAAAATATGTACATCTGTGTAAAATGACAGTAACGCAGTCACAATGCTGTGTCAAAGTTGAGAACAGGCTATCGAGAACTTTTGCAATCAATTCCGGTGTTCGACAAGGAGATGCGCTGTCCCCGATACTTTTTAATCTCATGTTGGAATACATCCTTCGTAAAAGTGAAACACCTCAGGACAACATCTTATTCCGACAATCCAATCAACTTCTTGCTTATGCAGATGATATCTGTGTGATTGGATTAAATGGCAACGGAGTGAAAGAGATACTTGATCCACTGGAACAGTGTTCAGCTTCTGTTGGTCTCAAAATCAACGAGTCAAAAACCAAATATCTAATCTCGGGTTATAGAGACCAAGACGCAATTGATTTCAGTAGTGATAACCACACGTTTGAAGGAGTGATGAGATTCAAGTATCTTGGATCTCTCATCACTAACGATAATAGTGTGGGAGAGGATATCAAGGTCCGCCTTGCCGCTGGCAATCGGGCTTTGTATCCTCTACGTCCACTGCTGAAATCAAAATATCTTGCAAATACGGATAAGCTGAAACTGTATCAGACTCAGCTTATCAGACTCAGTGTTGATCAGACCCGTTGTCATGTATGGATGTGAGAGTTGGACCTTGACGGATTAGTACGAAAGATGGCTTCTAACATTCGAGAGAAGAATCATGCGTGTGATATATGGTCCAAAACGCGACGTCGATGGCACTTACCGAGTTCTTTTCAATCACGAGATCAGGAATTTAATGCAAATTCCTGATATCGTGCATGAAATTAAAGGACAGCGAGTACGCTGGCTCGGACACGTTCTGCGTGCTGATCCGAACCGAATGATACAGCGAATCTTTAAGGGAGAACCGCCTTTCGGTAGGCGAAGAGGTCGCTGTCGGCGACGATGGCTCCACGGCGTAGAGAGCGATCTGGCATCTTCAAACTGCCTACAACGGTTTGAAGAGCTGGCTCGTGATCGAAACCGATGGAGTCAAATTGTTGACACGGCACGGGCCAAAAATGGCCTGTAAAAACCGTTAAAAAAAAAAAAAAAAAAAAATCTCTAAGTCAGTGAAGTTAGCCCGAACTTTCAGCACAAATTTGTTTGGTTTGTTTCTTGGCTAAATTTTATGCATATACATATTCATCCCAAAAAAGTGTAGCGTAAACAGAAAAATGTAGTGTCATCCCTAATCGATTTAACAATATCAAAAATGTATACAAAGTTGAAAAAAATTGCAGAAAATCAATTATTAACTAACTGACCAGCTGTGTAATAATAATAAAATAGTTTATTTTAAACGTATATTCACTTACTATAAACGAAATTTAATACAATGCCTTTTAAGTGTAAACTTTACACTTCTACATTCCTATTGGAAAATATCAACCATAGGTTACCAAAGTAAAAAATATATGGAAATATAATTTCAATACCGCCAATCCTAGAGATAAATCCGTATAGTGGCATATATGGCCAGATAGGTCATAACAATACTAATCTACCGTGTATACGTCATATCTGGCCATATATGCCACTATACGGATTTATCTCTAGGATTGGCGGTATTGAAATTATATTGTCTTATATTTATTACATTAGTAATCTACGGTTGATATTTTCCAATAGGAATGTAGAAGTGTAAAGTTTACACTTAAAAGGCATTGTATTAAATTTCGTTTATAGTAAGTGAATATACGTTTAAAATAAATTATTTTATTATTAGTACACAGCTCGTCAGTTACTAATTGATTTTCTATTTTGTTATAGAAAAATCGATTCGGGATGATACTATATTGTTCTGTTATCGCTACACTTTCTTGGGATGAATATGTATATGCATAAAATTTAGCCAAGAAACAAACCAAAAAATGTCATGCTGAAAGTTCGGGGCCCTTCGGGCTAACTTCACTGACTTTAATCTCTTATATAATTATGTCGCCCTGCATACACTGTTGATACTCATGTACACATTCTTAGTTATATATTTACTTTAGCCTGTTATTGACCGTTAGTTGTTTATTAAAAAAAAAAACAAGGTTATATTGTTAATCGATATCTTATCATTGAGAGTGAATTTAATATTTAACAATTACCGATTATCTTTTTGGAATAGATAACAAGGTGTCATCTTCAGATCCACTTAGAAGTTATTCGTTAAAGTACAAACAGGAAAATAATTTTATTTCATTATAGTACGTGTTCTTAACCATTGTGATATATTTTTTTACAATCGTAACGTTTTCATAATGTTGCAAATGTAATGATTCCTTTCACATAAAAGTGGTTATAAAGGTTTTCATGTTTTTGTCATAAAATGTACATCAATTTTAATATCATATATATAGAACGAGCCATGTGCCTAACAAAATATATATATGATCAAAAATTAGCCAGTAGATGTTTTTGTTTGAATTCATCAGAAAGAACGGATAATCAAAATTACTGGGCAAACGAGAAACTTCCTTAAAAACCCATACAAAGTTTGGTCATTGTCTACGTATTTGCGTTGCATATTTAAACGAAGTTTTGGTTTTAATATTATTTGGGCTATCACAAGTTGAATTATAATTAAGTAATTATAATTAACAATTAAGATGAAAAATCACTATGCCTATTGCTAAGCCACTAAAAATATTAAAATTATACAACAAAATAAAAATTTTTATTTTATTATATTGTGCCTGCAAATTTTTCGGATATAGTAAGCCCTCAGATATCAATTCGATAAGCTGTTCCAATATTTTGCAACAATAGACGGAGCATATCGACGTTTTGGTTGGTTTGTATAGTAACCTATATCATATTATATCACTTTTCAGTAAATTAGATATATTTATATATATATATATATATATATATATATATATATATATATATATATATATATATATATATATATATATATATATATATATATATATATATATATATATAACACCATTTTGTATTATACTTTGAAAATGCCAACAATAAACGCGATTATGATATATTAGTTCTGCTCCATATATTATCAAAAACAGTTGTAGTCTATAATAATTTCATCTACACCAACGTTTCTATCTACATATATGTATATATATATATAGAATATATAAAATAAGACATTTTCTCGAACCAAAATCAATCAAATCGATTATATATATATATATATATATATATATATATATATATATATATATATATATATATATATATATATATATATATATATATATATATATATATATATATATCGGATCGCACCCAATACAATCACTTCATCGACTGTAAATACTAAATACATATACATAATACACGACACACATATCCATTCCTACCAAAAAAAAAATTGTTTTATCTTTTCCTAACCATCTTTTCCACATCTCTATTTAAACCACCACCAATAACATAAACGATTTTTTTTTTGTGAACTGTGTGATAAAATTCCAAGAACACCCCTTTTTGTGTGACTTGAGCATGACAAAAGTGAACATCATTTATAATGATCCTCATCGTTTGATTATATTCTGTTCCTCCATTTATTTTAAGCATATACCAACGAACAGCTATGTACGACGATACGAGACGATATGAATGTTGGTTTGGTGCGATGATATGAGATTGTGCGATAACAACCAAACGTCATATTATAGCAAACAAAAAAGGATAAAAATATAAAAATCTTTGATTAAACTAAGGGAAATTTTATTACTAATGAAAATGACAATGAAAAATTCATACACATACTCTCGTATATATACGGAGTCTGGTATATATATATATACAGATTTTTCAAACCCAATTCGATGAGAGCTTGGGTAATTTGATGCAACCGAAGGGTGATTCGTGTGTGATAACATCAAAAAATACAGAAAATCTAACACATAATTTGTATGCGCTTTGTGATGCAAATACATAATCGTTCATTCGTTATGAATAATAGAAGATGTGTGCTTTGTTGTTATCTCTTCTTTATATACCATTCTTTCCTTAAAACAATATAAAAAAAAATCGTTTCCTTTTTACAAATTCTGGTAAAAAAACCCCGAGAAGACCACACAAGATATCATCTTAGATTTTTTGGGTGTTGTTACAAGGAGTTTAGTTTGATTTTTTTTTGTTATTTTAATACTTTTTTTATTCTGAATTAATGATGCCTAACATCTAAAATTGTCTGTATTGGTGTATGTTTTCAAACAAACATAACAACAAACAACCTCTTAATTTAAATGAAATTTTGGGAGTGTTAGATGTAGAACAGTCGGATTGCGTTTAATTTAAATAATAAAATTTATTACGAATTGATAAGATTTTATTTTAATGCTAAATAATCTCGGTTTATGTAGGTTTGTTTCGAAAAAGGCTAAAATTTAATTTTTTAATACAGCGAACCAAGCTAGCTGGTTTGAACAAATATGCGAGAAATGTGTATAGTTTACAGAC